>QUZD01000011.1:51552-159177 GCA_003693505.1 Pseudonectria foliicola
TCCAGCCCCTCCTCCGCCCCCCCCCCCCCCCCCGGCCCCCTCCCCTCCGCTCCCCTCTGTGCCTCTCTCGAGTCCGATCCCGCACGTGCGGCCCGGCAGCCACGCCCTCTCTCTTTTCGCCCCTATGGAAATCGCCGGGCTTCTAGCCTAGTCTAGTCCGTAGATGGTGGTCTTTTTCTGCACCCCTGGCCCGATGGATGCAACGGCGCTGGGAACATCCCGGCTGGGGCAGCAGGCTAGCCCCGAGCTCAGACAAGACGGTCTATTCTTCCATGCCATGTAGGTACCTCATGTACATACAGTACCAGCATGGGTCCGTACTGTACCTCTCTGTACCAGACAGCAGACAGCAGGCAGCAGATGGCAGATGGCAGATGGCAGCAATAACCCATCCGTCAGGGGAGCACAAAGGCCGGGAAACAGTGGCTTGCTGGGCTGTGAGACAGAAACATGCGGACACGGACGTGGGACAGCTGTGCAGGCATTCGCATTCACAGAGAGAGAGAGACACACACACACACACGCACACACACAAAGAGATAGAGAGAGATAGGGAGAAAGGAGAGACAGTGACAGTGACACTACACGACACGACACTCAGACACCTCGTACACGTCCCACGCAGCGCGCAGACACAGACAGGCGCTGAGACACTCCAAGATGCTACCGAGGTGCTGAGACTGAGACAGCGGCAAGACGGCGCAACGTGCTCGCCCGCGTCGCCCAAGGAAAACGGCCGAGGGGAGCTATCCTCTCCTCCCCACCAGAGTGCATCTGCATCTGCATCTGCATCTGCATCAGCATCAGCATCAGCATCTGCACCTCCTGTAATCCGTACCTCGTGCATACATACACACAGCAATAGCACCATCCAGGTCCTGGTCCAGTCCGGTCCATTCAGCCGCCAACTGCCATGTACAACCAACATCCAACATCCAACATCCATACTACCTGCCTGCCTACATAGTACTGTACGGTACCAGAAGTACCGGCCAGCCGGCCTATCTTGTGGTGGTATGGACAAGCACAGCCAGCAGCCCCCATGCCAAAGAGGATCCATGATATGACGCCCATCCAATTTCCCGGGTACGTACCGCCTCTGCGGCGCTAGTGCGTCTTGGGCCTAACGCCTGACGCTAGCTGCAGCCCCGGCCCCGGGGCGCTGGGTTTGTGCCTGGAAGTACGTACCTTGCCTCCAGTCCTTCCAGTCCTCTACTACAGCATGTACTTTCTCTAGTCCTCCAGTCCTCCACTGCCTGCAGGCTACCAGCTGCAGCTGGTGCACTTTACTACCTTTGGTATGTACTACTGCATGTAGCCGTACAGATTACACATTACTGTGATTACGGATCCAACGGAACGGGATGGATGGATGGCTTGCCCGCTCAGCCGCTGTAGACTCGAGCGGTTACGCGGTTACAGCGCACTACAGGGCTATCTGCAGCGCCAAGTGCGCTATGCGATAGGTACCTTGGGGAAGGTAGGTAGGTAGGTAGGTAGGTAGGTGCCTTGGTCTACAGCGCCCACCAACAGAATACAGGTTGCAGGTGCCGTACGTTAGGTCCTACAGGGCACACATCTGCAGATCCAGCAAGCTCCCTCGGCCCGGCACTCAGCACACACTACGAGCCATCCATCTAGGTATCGATCCGTCCATCCATGAATCCATTGGAGTCGGGATCGATGATCCATGGTCCATGAGCCGAGTCGGGATACAACTTGCCCCTTTTTGTGTGCGCTCTCATCCGTCCCGTTACAGTATGCATCTCTACTCTGTAACTTAATCTGTACATACAGCGAGGAGTACTGTACAAGCTACTGGATGTACGTACTTACTAGGCGTGGTAATGTGTGTAGGTATGTACATGTATGTATGTATGTATGTACTGTATGTACGAGTGTCGTCATGGCTGCATGGTCTATTGCTTAGCTCCAGTTTTTTCCTCTTTTACCTTTCTTTTCTCCGGGGGCCCAGCCTGGCCTTGCCTGACCTGTTGCTACTGCTGCTGCTGCTGCTGCTGCTGCTGCTTTGCCAATTGTGGGACGGAGAAAATGTGGGAGCAAAGGCGAGATGAAGCGCCTTTGACGAAACTGTCTGTTCATCTATCTGCATGTCTGTCTGTCTGTCTGCCAAGATGGCGACCTGTTTGCCTCTTTCTCTCATTCTCTCTCACTCTCTCCCTCTGCCCTTTTTGCTCGTGCTCCTTTGAAACGCTGCCAGCCCCGTAGTTGCGCCAGTTGAACCTGAAACACGCGCCCCCATCTCGTCTCACATCTCTCCAGCATCGCGCATCACGACTCGCTCCAGCCAGACAGACGGACAGACGGCGGACAGACGGACTAAACCACACTGGCCACACACTACGTGACCGGCTACTCCTGCACTCCTGCTACTACAGTACGTACGCACAGTAATCTGGACACACACACGCACAAACACTTGGCCCATTCAATGGATCGCTGCGCCCAGCGTTTCGAGAAGCCGGGGCCTCGATTCCCGCCAATCGGGCGCCGCCGCATGCGCGATCCCAGCCGCAGGTGCCGGTGTAGAAATGGATCTCACCAGGCGCATCCCCCATCCAGGTACGGATGGTACGCAGGAGAGTACAGGGTACTAGGTATGCAGCAGTAGAGTATTGTATCTATAGCAGTCCATGCTGTCTGTACCTACTGTAGCATGCAGCAGCAGCAGAAGTGACTTGTCAGCACCCGCGCGAATGTGGCGATGCCGGCGGATCCAGTTGGCCGGTCGGGCACCTGTAGGTAGTCTATGCACCTGCTGGACTATACTATAGTACTCCATATGCTATACAGTACATGCTACTATATGTATCTGTATATGTATGTTGCTATTGCTGTAATGGCACGTATATGGCTGGCACATATATAGATCCATCCGGCATGCCCGCCCTCTTTCGTTTCCGTGTTTGGTTTCCCTCGTGGCGTGGCCGTGGCGTGGCGTTGCCGGCGGTGTGTCCATCACAATACCCTGCCTACTTTACCTTACCTTACCTTACCTTACCTTACCTACAGATTAATCTGTACAATACACTCTGGGATGCTCAAGGCAAGGTACCTACCTGGGTACCTAGGTATATAGACTACAGATTACAGCACAGCAAGTCGAGTCAAAGATGTTGCAGGACCGACCATGTGCCGGGCCGGCCGTTCAAGTCCCGGATCGAAACTAGCAGTGGTTGCCGACCGATGCCCTGGAGGATTGACCCTCGGCTCATTGGGCCATCCCATCCCATCTGGATCGTCGGTGGAGGATCTGCACGGAATATCCCCATCGAGGCCACTCTTTCTTACTGCACCGCACCACGAAGACCACTCTAATCGGGAGACAAAGACAAACTCTTTCTTTCGGCATCGCCAGACGGATGGCATGCACAGCCAAAGTCTCGTCTCCCTCTTGCAGGCCTTGAGCCCCTTTGTCTATGGATTAGCTACCTCAGGTACCTTATCTTGGCTTATTAGCCTCCTGCGTGAACCCTCCAGTTGGCCCTCGAGTGGCCCTTTTTGGGGAGCCCAAGGAGCCCAAGGAGCCCTCGCCAGTCCCATGCCCTCTCGCTTGGCCTCGCTTGGCCTCGCTTGGCCTCGCTTGGACCACGCGCTCTAATACCCATCCATGATCCATCTATCCCATCCATCTTTGCAATCCTTCTCTTCTAGAACCCAAAACCCCGATGCCGTCTGCACAGCCCCAGGGCCGCAGTGGGCTCGCCCTCGTTTCTTACGTACAAGCCCGTACAGGCGGCCCGTACAGGCCCGTACAGGTCCATACAGATCCATTACAGGACCCCCGAAACGGTCCAGAAATGATACGAGCAGAATTACGCAAAAAGGGCATACAAAAAGGCCAAGGCCTGGCACCCACCCCGAGTTAGCGCGCCGCCTCTTCTGTAGGTACCCGCGCCGGGATGAATAGTAATCTCTACAGTGGTTAGTCTAGGTGGTTGGTTACTCGACCTACAGTAATCTGTACCTTGGCTACTGTACTTGGAGTATTCATGATTCCATTGTCAGCGTTTATTCATGATTGCCTCTCTGGCTGCATACATACATACAGCAGATAAGTTACATATCTTGGTTGCCTTGGTCTACAGCATGCATACATACATCATCATTACCATTATCAACACCACAACCCTTGCAGCACCAGCCAACCACCATCCGCCTGGCGTATGCAGATGCGGATGCAGATGCAGATGCAGAGGAGTACCTTTTGGCCATGCTGCTCCTCTCTTCTCCTCTCTTCTCCTCTTCTTTATCCTCGTGCCCGCCTCCCATTTGTCCCATTTGTCCCCCTCCCTCCCTCCCTCGCTTGCTTGTCGGCTTGCTCGCCTGCTTGCCTGCATCCTGCTCCGCCGCCCCCTGGCAGCAGTCAGCAGTCATCTTGATGCTCATTCTAGACACATACAGTACAGTACATACGGATTGGTAGTACAGGCAGCGCCCGCAATCTGCACAGATGCCATGTACAGATGTGCAGATTAGGGACTGCCTCATCTGTAGTGAGTGAGCACAGTGACTGAGTCTCTCTGTCTGTCTGTCTGTCTGTCTGTCAGTCTGTCAGTCTGTCTCGGCTTCCACACCGGCGGCATGGCATGCAGCCTCCAACCTCGCTGAAGATTTGCTGTTCCACCACCTTTTTTGTCGATTGCCTGGTTGATCTCGTATCTCTCTGTAATTCCCGTCCCCGTCCCCATCCACATGCTGTAATCCTGTAATCCTGTAATCCTGTAAACACTGCAAATACTGCAATACTGTCAATACTGTAGTACGTACCAAGGCATGTAAGTTGCCGTGCCGTGCTCTGCTGCACAGAATTCGGAACCACTCGGTCCCTTGCCTCTGATCGTGGGGCCCTGCCTCTCCTCGTCCCACAGAGTTGAGAGTTTAAATGGACCATTTGCTGCAAATCGCCGTTACATCGCGCCTTGGCCCCCTCCAGGCTCCAGGGCCCCCCCTCGAGCGTGTGTTGGTCGAGGGTCTCTTTCTTTTCCCACCCACGGCGAGGGCCAGGGCGAGGAGGGTGAGGACGAGGGTGTGATGAGAAGATGAGGCGATGAGGCGATGAGGCGATGAGGGTATATCCGTCTTTCATAGAGGTTACCACGTAATCACCACCCATGGACCTCTCACTCAACCAGCGACACGACACGACGCGACACGACACGACACATCACATACAACACGTTCACAGCCGTTGTCGCTTTGCTTTGCTGCTTGCTTTGCCCTCGGATCACTGCTGTACTGTAGACTACAGTACATACGCATACAGATTAATCTGTACAGATTACCACAAACGGCACTACCTGACAATCAACACACTAATCGGTCCTCGTCATTGCTAGCCCGCCCAGCTAACCTCGATTCCGCCATCCGCTGCTCGCGCCGCCAAGCCTTAATACGCGAATTATGACAACGGCATGATATGCGCCAGTGTGTGTAATCCATGGTCATAATCCGGACATGTTATGCCAGCACAGGCACACAGGTAAACAGGAACAGGAACAGGAACAGGAACAGGAACAAGGCCAGCAGCCCAGCCGTGCCTAGCCTGTTTCATGGCGTTTCTTTCCCGCCCCTTTGTGCCTCGGCCTTTTCGCTCTCGCGTCTTGCCTCTCTCTCTCTCTCTCTCTCTCTCTCTACATATGTCCCTGCTCAGCTTATTAGCCTCTCCTCTCTGTACTCGTCCTTCTCCACCACGCTGTGCTGCAGGTCCGTGTCCGTGTCCGTCCGTGCCTTTGCCTCTCTCCAGGGCCCTCTGTCGATCCCTGCCCGTTGCTCTGCTCTCTGGTCTGCTCTCTGGTCTGCTCTTCTGGCTCTCTGCCAACTCCTGGGTTTCGACACCCTTGCCGAGCCGGCCGAACCCATCCAACGTGCTGGTGCAGGTGCTGGTGCTGGATCAAGGGGGTCCCCATGGTCCCACACCCCCAGCAGGGCGCTTGTGCAAGGCACTCTGTGTAGCTTTTCTGTGCCAACGTCTGGTGCCTGGCTTAGTAGTCTTGGCTGATCTGGTCTGGTCTGGTCTGGTCTGGTCTGGTCTGGTCTGTGCTGTGCTGTGCTGTGCTGTGCTGTGCTGTGCTGTGCTGTTCTGGCCCTGCTCTCGGTCTTCGGTCTTGGTCTCTCGGCCTGGATGCCTCTGGTTGGTCTCTCCCTCTCGGTACGGTACGGTACTTTTGGGTGCTCGTTACATATTCTTGTCGAGACGGCGATGAGTGATGCCTCATGATCGGCTCCGGGCTAGCTGGACATCCCAGCTCCCGCCACCCACAGGGAACATGCCTCGTACTGTAGCGTAGAGCCTTGTGCTTGTGTTTGTGCTTGTGCTTGTGCTTTTGCATCTCTCTCTCTCTGTCTTTGCTCACGGCCGAATGATGCAATGCTCGTCGTCCGTCGTTCCAACTTCCCAGTCCTCCTCCTCCGCCTCCTCCGCCTCCTCCCCGAGACATTGCCCGCCCAACAGCCCACAGCCCACAGCCCACCACCCTACTCCTCCAACTTCCCCTTCCCCTTCCCCGTCCCCTTTCCCTGCAGCCTTGCCTTGCCCCCCCCTCCCCTTCTTAGCTCGTCGTCGTCAATGCCAAACTCCCCGGTCCACTGAACACATGGTACGTCCTCGGGCTGCCTCTGGGCCCTCAAGGCCCCCCCCCCCTTCGAGTTTCAACAGCCACGAGGCTCCCGGTCCTCTCTCACCCTCGCTCTCTCTCTCTCTGAGTGTGTGTATGTAAAAGGATCTTCTAGCCTGGATCCCCTCCCACATCGAGCAGGCTGAAATGCTGCCGAGCACCACCCCGGCTCCGACAATTGCCACTTGCCACTTGCCATGATACCAGTGTCAGCCCTCGCCTATCTCGTTCCGCGGCCTCCTCCTCCTACGGCCCGTGCAATCTGAGCACTCAGCCTCGAGCGGGTTCCGTGACGCAAAGCCGCAGCCAGTCGTTCGTTTAGACGATGCAAGCTTCGACACCGTCCCTCTCCAGCCTTGGCGACTTGCACCACAACAGTCAAGTGCTCCTGTCCCAAGAGCCCCAAGTGCAATCAATCCCGCCGCGGTTCCCGTGCCCCCTTCTGGGCGATCGACCCGAGTCCAAGATCTGCCAGTGCCGAGGCATTTTTTTTTCCTTGTTGCAGTAGCAGAGCAGAGCAGCAACAGCACCCAATTGCCACAATGCCCGTTGCCCGTTGCCCATAGCACAGTTGTCCATTGTGCTTGTCGCTGCCAAATGCCGCAGGCAGCATCGATACGGCAACTCCCCTACCCTCCGGCCGGCCTCATTGCGGTCGATGGCCGCGTGCTGATCCAAGAGGGTGGCCGTATAACCAGAAGACCATCACAGGCCATCCATCCCATCACTCACTCCTCGCGTAGTCCCTGCTATGGAATCTCCGTGGGGGAGTCCGACTCGAAAACGCTGTCCTCCCGACGCCATGGCCGGCTTATTAGGCACTCGTGCTAAAGTAGTAGTTCTCCCATAGATACTCGTAGTCCTCCAGGATGCCCGCAATGAAGCCGGGCATCCGCTTCGCCACGCCCTGCACGACGCCCTTTGTCACGTTCTCGTACGCCGCGCCGCGCATCGCCCACCAGGCCATGGCCCAGCCTCGCTTGTTCCACTCGTCGCGCTCCAGCGCCGTCGTCCGGAGCCCGCGGTCCCGCAGCTGCCGCGCCGCGCACTCGACGGCCAGCCCGAGCACCCACGGCGCCCACGTCTTCTTGCTGCCGCCCGCCCGGGCCAGCGCCGCCGCGTACACCACCGGCGCCAGGATGTGCAGCACCTCGGCCCCCTGCTCGCTGCCCCGGAGCCGGTTCAGCAGCTTCGTCGCCGGCTTGATGTCGTCCGCCGTCAGCACTCGGCCCAGCAGGTACGAGCTAATGTCCCCCGGGTCCGGCAGCGACGGCAGGCTCATGCCCGTCCGCGGCATCGTCCACTCGCGCTCGTGCGCCGGCTTGAGCGTCTTGGATCCGCCGCTCTCGCCATCCAGCGACACGTCGTCCATCAGCTCGCTCTCGCTGCGCGTCGTCTCGTCGCCGTCGTCGCTAGCCCCGGCCCCGGCTCCGGCTCCGGCGGCAGCGTCCTCAGGGATGGCTTCGCGCTCGGGCAGCACAGGCGTCACCAGCGGTCGGGACCGCGTGATGCGCAGCAGCAGCAGCCGGCAGACGGCCTTGATGGCCTCGAGCAGCACCACCACCTTCCAGCGCGACCGCTCCCCGCCGCGCCGCTTGGCCGACATCTCCCACAGCATCTCGGTGTAGATGACCATCTGCAGCAGCATGGCGATCCGCCGGTACGCACCGCTGCGCTGTGTCCAGTATCGAGTATACCGGGCGTGCGCCGAGGGGAGGGATGCCAGAGGCAGTCGCGACATGGCCTTGGACAGCAGAGAATCGTGGTAGAGGGAGAGGAGCTGGACGCCCGAATGGATCGACTCGGATGCAATCTCGGCATCGCGAAAACGGCCTGGAGCAGATCTGCACGTTAGCATACCGCGTCGTCGTCGTCGTCGTCGTCGTCGAGGCGAAGAAGCACCACCAGTCCGTCACTTACCTGGTATAATGTACGTCAGACTCCGTAGCGCGCTCTCAATCTGCGACACCTGGCCGGCATTCTTTGTGATGAAGTCGTCGTACATGGCCAGCCATTGCGGCGGCAGAGACAGGATGCGACCCAGCGACGGCTTCGTCGACGACGATGACTTCGGTGTCGGCGCTGATCGCGTGGACGCGGCAGCAGCAGCAGCAGCTGTCATGGTGCCAGCTTTCCTGAACAGATGCGTCTATCGCGGTCAGGCAGGCGGTCTGCGATGCGGACGATGAAAGCCTGATGAAGATCCGATGGGCAGAGATGGCGCGATTATGTCGTGTTGCCGTGTCGATGGAGAGAGATGGTGAATAAGGTAGCTAATCTGATCGACGTAGACAAGGGGAGAAGCAGAGTACCTTAGGTTGCCGGTGATGACGATGGATGGTGGTTAGGTTAGCTTGCGGTACCTACAGTACCTACAGTACCTACAGTAGGTACCTCCCGGCTGCCAACCCGCTAAACGCGCAGCCGGATCGAACCGTAACGTGCCTCGGCTTGTCCTTCCTGTAGCCTGTAGCGTGCTTACAGTGGCTTGTGCCTCAGGCCATTCAAGCCCAGCCTACCCTGTACATATCGGTATGTTGATATCATTCATCAACTTCCAGGTTCCTCCAGCCGTGAGCACGGATTCATACTCGTTGAGGGTTTTCACTTGGTCATGTAGTTACGTCTCAAACACGTTTTTTGAAGTACATCTTCGTCATCGGCGTTATGTTGAGTCGAGGTTGTCACCATGATCATCCATTGGTGGTCGACGTTTATAGGACGTTCCGGCAAATGTGAAAACCACTTCAAATCAACTCGCTGCACTCCTAATCTCCAAACACACGTTTATTCAAACCTCAGGTACCTCCTACGGTGCCTGGATCCCCGACTGGTATTCATCCGTCTTGTAAGTAGATACAACTAAGGTATGCAACAACAAAAGCGGACAACTGCGCATACTTCCATACATGCAGCAACACTACCATCCGATGCAGCTGATTCCACCTCCACCAGTCTAAGTTGGACAGACCTTGTACTTGTACACCAGCCCAATATGCACACAGCCCCTGATTGACTAGGTCCATGCCTAGCTGCCAAGGACGCGACCCATGCAAATACTGCCGAGACCGCTGGCTTGACGTTTCTCCCCTTGGGTATCGTAGAAAGCAAATGCAGAGAATCATGCTACTGGCTACTCCGTCCCGAACCAAAACCCAGCAAGATAAGACAATCGCGATATGTCTGCCTAGGTATGCAGATAGACCCCATGGTAACCAAATCAAAGAGACACTCTTGTCTTTTCTTCTGTCCACTGCCACTCCTGGCCGAGGACACATGCCAAGCCTGACCCATTCGATCTGTTCCTTATTTTGTTGCCATCAACGTGGCTCGTCATCGTCTCACGGCCATCCAATCGAAGACATGGCAAATCCTGCCTGCTCTAGCGCCTCGCCAGAAGGCAAAATGGGCCGACCTTGCATGGGAAACGGCCAAAAGAGCGGGTTTTCCAAGTGGTCTCCCGCCTGCTCGACTCCGGCTGCATCCTCGGATCCGGCCATGGGCTTCTTACCCCAGTCGCACATCATGTCGCCATCGCGCATGTTGGGTACGAAAAAGTTGAGACTGCCAGAGTGTGGCCGCACAAGCCGGTCATACTCCTCGGGTGACAGCTTGCTGCCACTCACGTCGACGTCAATGTTCCACTTCTGTGCCAGGTATCGTAGGATGTTTAGCGCCTGCTCTGCAAAGTGGTGGCAAGGCGCCATCTCCGTCAGATCCGATATGCCTTGGCTGATGGACTCGGCCACGTGCGGATCAATCTTGGCGATTGACTCCATCTTCTGTGCCTGTGTTCCGTTCGGAGTATTGCTGCGATGGGCGGCGGCTGCAATGGCCAGGTGCATAATTGACGACGTGAGTACAAAGTATGGCACAAATCCTGGCGTGCGACGTAGCGTATATAGCTGTGAGTATGACCTGAGCAGCCCCTGGATGGCATCGGCCGCTTGCGAGCAAACGTCCCGAGGCAGTACCTTGGATCCAATGATGCGCAGCTTGATCAAGGGCCGGAACAGTAGTAGGATGGCGAAGTGATAGTACATGCTGTTTCGGTCGTGAGTACTTGTAGGTCCTCACCGGTCGAGGAAGAAACTTACTGGGCAAACAGAACGGCGGGGGTGAAGTTGTGCCCCAGCCGCAAGACCTCTGGGATTTGGTCATACCAGTTGAGATACTGGGTATAGATACTCAACAGATCCCTCGCCGTCAAAGGCCGACCGGGAGAGTGAAGGATGTACAAAGATTGGTGCACCAGCTCGCTTAGTTCACAGAAGCACTTGTATACCGAACGTACATTTGATGGTTGTTCACAAGAACGTTGTAATGGCGCGCCTTGGTGTCGTGACGTCAGCCTTGCTGAGGTCCTGAATATCTGTTCATCGCTGTCGTATAACTCACCATCGTCGGTATATGGCACCCATAGTGAGGCTTCGATGTCGCCGATAATGGCGGGCTTGGGCGGCAGGTGAGGAAAGCAGGAGCACTGGGGTAGTGAGCCCGTAGCAAGCGACCATGCGCTAGCAGTAAAGTTAGAGGAGAGGAGGAGTGAGCCACTCCAAGGGGAAAAGAATCCTTTGTCTGGTGGCTCGCAAGAGTTGGATTGGACTCACTGGTCTAAGGCAAAGGCGCCCCAGAATGTCGCCGACTGAACGGCAATCTCGTCTTCGTCTCCCTCTCCGTCCCGAATGCGGTGCAGGCCCATCTCAATGGCCAGCCGGACGCTCTGACCGGCGTAGTACCAGCTCTCCGAATCACGGCCGCAGCTGGCCTCGCGGATCGACATGATGCCTAGAGCCTGGATTGTAGTTAGGGAATGATGGTCCGTCTCCTCGCAGAACAGCCGCTGGGACTCCTTGAAGAAGTGATCTCCCGAGGAGTACGGATCCGAGGGGTTGGCTCGACTCTTGGGCTGCGTGGAGAAGCGGCAGCCCAGCGCGAGGAGGGCGTTGACCAGTATGGGCGAGCAGTAGCGGGGCCGGCCGTCTTGGAAGTCACGCAGGAAGTGTTCTTTGCTGAGCGACGCAAATGTCGGATATTCCCAGCAAAAGTATAGAGCCAGCAGATGCTGCACCAGGTCGGTGTCGTTGGTGATGTGTGTCCACGTCGAGGACGGAGTGCGCATCTCGGGTTTGTTCAGGGGTGACAAGACCTGCTCCAGACCTCGATATCGTGGCATGGCGTCTGCCATCGGTTCGGTATGCAGGCCATCGGCCCAAGAGCCCACCCGCGAGGGTGGGGGGCGGGCATCGGTGGCCCAGTTCATGACATCGGGGTGCGAGTTGCTTCGTGTGGACGCCGACTGGCTTTGAGAGGAGAGATGCCAAGGGCTGCTCTGGCCCATCTCTTGGCGCAAGACGGCTGCTTGCTGTGCCTGAGCAGTGTTGAGACCAAGGCTCATGGAGGCAAGGGTACCGAGCCCGCCACCTGCAAAGGGGGCTACGGGGGCGGGCGTCATCCCGATGCTACCGGTTTCGGGTCGGGGCGCAAATGCCGGCACGCCGCTGCCGGCGCCGGGGGCGCCGGGGGCGCCGGGGGGGAGGGAGCCACCTAGCCAGTCCGAGATGATTTCGACCGACTGACCGCCGCGGATACGAGCCAGGACCTCTTCCCAAAGTTCGGGGCGGGCGAGAGCGGCAAATACTTGATCGACCGAGTGTTGTCGCTGACGGAGATTTTCAAGCTCGGTTCGCAATGTTTCCTTGGATTGTCGCACTGGGATCTCATAGACACATTCGACATCCTTCTGGGCCCTACAACGGCCACAAGGCTTTTGACCATCACACTAGGAGAGAGAGAGAGAGAGAGCGCAGGTCAGTATGTAATGACGGCGAGAGTGATGAGGAGGGAAAGCTCGTCCAGTGGCATACCTTGGCGCGTTTCTTGCGGCATTCGGTGCAGGCGTTGGGGGTCACAACGCCTAGCCCACGTCGGCGCTTGGAATGGACATTGGAGTTGGATGTGGTCGAAGGCGTGTTATTGGAAGATGTAGGCGTGCGGTTTCCTTGTGAAGCGCCGGCGCTGGGTGTTGGTGCCGTTCCAGGCTGGGGCGTACTGCTCTTGCTGTCGTCCCTGTCCATGTTTAGGGCGGTGCGATGTTGGCGGAGCCTTGACAGGCGAAAGAGTGTATACTGGGGCGGGGATGGGGGATCGTGGTCTTCGTGGCGGCAGCGGCGGCGTCGGCGGCGGCGGCGCAAACTGACATGCTGTTGCGCGCGCGTGCCTGTGGAGGACCGAAGCTTGGAGCTTGGAGCTCGAGCGGGGGCGGAGAGCTCGGAGGAGCTCGAGAGTTGAGCTAGAGGATCGTATGGTGGCCTTTGCAGCGGGGCGAAAGCGTGAGGAAGGCGGGGGATGGAGAAATGGAGGATGGAGGAGGTCGGAGTGAGACAATCGTTGTCGTCGATGAGGCGATTGACGAGGAACAAGAGAAGGATCAAGTCGACTAGAAGCTCAGCTTGTCGACGTGGTTGACGCCGCGTGGGCAAAGGCGAGCTGTGCAGCAGCGCGCAAGCGCGACAGACGCGAGGCTAAGCAGGGCCAAGGTCAGGATCAAGGCCAGGATCAGGACCGGGGCTAAGACAAGGCCAGCGCCAGCGTGAGAAAGACGCCAAGACGTAAGGCAGAGGCAGAGGCGGAGTGATTCGCGATACTGCTGTCCCGCTGTCCCGCTGTCCCGCTGTCCCGCTGAATGCTGCCGCTGGTTCGCGCTCAATAGGCGCAAGGAGTGCGGGGGGTGGGAGGAGTGGCAAAAAAGCGCGGGCAATCAATCCCAATCCTGGGTTGGCTCGTGGGAATTGAGTTGATAGGATGGAAACGTGGAGGGGGATGGAGAAATTGGCAGTCTTGTCTTGCTCCCGTAGGGTTAGGGCGCGAAGCTGCTGCCAGAAGTTGTGACGCAGTGAAGCAGCGAAGCAGCGAAGTTGTAAAGTTGAAAGTTGGTAGGAACGGCAGTTGTTGGCTCATAATCGATCGGGGAGTCGGAGTCGGGATCGGAATCGAGGAAGGAAGCACGAACAACAGGGAAGGTACTAGATGCGGCGGGCACTGACTTGGCTGCTAAAATCAATCGAGGCAAGCCGCACAGCTGTTTGGATTTTTGACTAAGCTACCTAGGTATCGCCGCGACGTTGGCAACGGATGACGACAGCGCCTGGGGCAATTCGTGGACAGTCTGAACTACGCCGACGAATTCGAGCATTGGTCCATACCAGAAATTGCATTGTACAAGGGGAAAAGGTGCCGTCCTGGCTCCGTAGTGCAGACTGGGATCGCCAGAAGAGAAACCCAAGATTCGCGTGGCAGCCCGGGCAATCGAAGTGGGAAAATGGAGACGGAGACAGATGGATGATCGTCTGCGCCGTACAGATTAGTTACTATGTAACTTACAGGTACAGTCATGGGTCCAGCGTCACCATGCGTCTGCCATCTCGAGCCGACGAGAGATTCAGCCGTGATCGTCGTCTCGGCTACAGTACATGTGCATATATATTATACATAATACATGGGAGACGTTGCAGAAGTCGCCAATTGATTCATCAGAGCAAGCCTGCCGTTACCTGCTTTGCGCAGTGATCGTCTCACCATGCCACTGTACTACATGCGTGCTATGGATTACTACAGTACTGTACGTACTGTAGCCCCTGGAGTCCTGGATTGGCCAATTCCCCATATCCAGGCCTAAAATCCCATCCCTCAGCTGAACATTGCCATGTTCAGCTACGAGCAACAACCAGACTCGTCTCCAAAACCCCAGGATGATTCCATATAAGAGCGACTCCTCCTCCTTCTCCCTCTGACACCAATTGCAGCATTGCCCTCTTCCCTCCTCTTCTCTCTTTCCTCTTTTTTTCATTTTTTGCATTTGCTCCATTCCCAATCCATGGCCATTAGTTGGCTCTGGCGGCTGCTTACCCACCTGGGTTAGCCTCTCCCGTCCCAAACCAACCCTGGCAAGCCTGGCCACCGAAAGGAAAAACACCGCGCGCTTATCCCATGTTCACTACCCAAGTATATGTGGTATGATGTCAGCGACCTCTGCCTCGGGTGCCATCGTTCCAAACTCTGTTTCGTGCCCTCCTTTGTCTACTGCCAACTACTGCCCAACTGCCGTCCGCCGTCCACCGTTCTGCTCTCTGCTAGTCCGCCCGCCTATCAGTGCACCCGGTCTCTGCTCCAGATTTATGCTGTAATTACATGGTATATACGTACAATACATACGCCTACAGTACAGATTACTGCATCCGCCCATGATCAACGCTGTCAGTCACAGAATCACGCTTGCTTCTACAGAAACCCCTGGATGGCTTCCCCATGCATAAGCAACATGATAAGCAAGCTGTGTATGACACGGCAGGCAAGTCTATCCCGCTAATCGTGTAGTCATTGTGACCACCCATTGAGATCCGCTAAGCATCCAAGAACCGGTATCAACATGCCCAGAATCTCATACTGTGAGCGTCAAATCCAAGCCATGCTCCGCCAAGGCGTCACTCAGCGCCCTGGCCGCCCAACTATCTGTGCCCATGACGCCCCCCTGGAGCGGCCTGTCAGCTTCACTTCGTGATTCGCCAGCCTTGGAAGCTTCCCCTGGCCAGGCCTTCAGAGGCCCTGATTCTGCCATGCGCCAAACGTACTGTATGCACATGAAGCGGCCGGCTTTCCGCTGCCGGCACCCAGAACCCATGCGCTAGACCGATCGATTACCAGTTCGTGCCAGTACATGTACACAGTGCCTCTAGACACCGGTATCTGACGAGTCTCGTTCTTGGAACAACCCACTGGCGAATCCAGCCGACATGCCCTGTACCTTGCACATGGCCGATGATGGCTCCGTCTTTTGCTCGCCTTGGATCCCGACATTGTCGTATTCATGCTTTATTATACAGGTTTGCTCTCCTCATCTGCGCCTCCTGTCCTTGCAAAAGCCAATCCTCGGCTCAGTGTAGCTCAGCTCAGCTCAGCTCAGCTCCCTGCTGGAGGTGCGTCCGTACTTGACTGGGCTTCTGGATCGCTCCCCCTTGCTGGGACTCCGCCGTGCAGATGGCGTGTACGGAACTGGTGCTGCCAGGAGAGGCTTCATCTTGGGGGGCGAGCTATCCGTGTCGGTACCCTCATCGAGCAGCGCGTGTCGCTGCATCCTCGGCGTCTGGACAGGAACCCACATGAATCCAGGTCCGCTCTCCGGGGGAATGGTCGGGTCGTGGATGCTAGCAGATGGCTGCGATGGCATCGGAGCAGCCGTCTTGCTTGCGCTATATCTGCCTAGCGTGAGATTGTTGGCAAACGCGCACATGAGTAAGATGGCAAAAAAGAAGCCCTAGTCGAGGTCAGTTTGCAAGTCTTGTACAATTCGTGTAGTTGTTCACCGCATACCCAAGCTTTAAGGTTCATTGCCTCGGAGAACTCGTTGATGATCTCGGCAATCTGCTTGGCCGTGACCTTGACCCTCATAATGGACTCCGGGTTCTGCATCATGCACTCGTACCACTCGTCGCACATGGCCTTGAGAGCCGGTCGATCCTTTCTAGCACACTCGTTGAGCGTGTATTGGTTCTGACACTCGGTCATTTTGCTCATCAGCTCCAATCGCGCCGCCTCGTTGGCATTGCGAATGTCTGACCGCACCGTGTCAACAATAGCCCAGCCCACGTAGACAAATATAAAGACGAGGAAAAAGTTGACAAGGAGTTGGATCCACCGGTATAAATTGTCGGGAGCGTTCGGGTGTTCGTCCAGCATATGGAAGAGGGATCCCAGGAAGCCCTTGGGCGCGGCCTTCTTCTTTCGGTTGCGCTGTCGGTTCGCACGAGGGGCCACGCTTTCGTCCGAGTCGAGATCCGAATCATCCCAAGATCTGCTGCGCTGCCGAACTACGCTGCCAACATCTCTGTCGTGGTTGTGTCGCTTCCGCTTCCGCACCAGGTCCGCCACTGAAAAGTCCCGGGGGGCTCGGATCTCTCCTCGTCCCGGCATGTGCTTCTTTGAGGATAATCCCAACTTGCCGTAACGGTACGACTTATCCACCTTGGTCGGCGTTACGGTACCGCCCATGCTAACGTCGCTCATGTGATCGGCTTCGGGAGTGTCGTTGGGAAAGTCGGATGCTTCAGTCAAGGCTGGGCTATCCTCGGCGCCAGACGCCTCTGACAATGCTAGGTCGTCAAACGGCCTTCGTGGCGTCGTGAAAGCAGGATTTCGAAACGGGGGAGCAGCCGTCTTGGGGGGAAGTTGAGGCGTGAAGAAGGGAGTCTGAGGTGGCGGAGGCTGTGGTTTTGAAGGGGTGGCGATGCTGGCGAACGGATTCACTCGCCCCGAGAGCTTGGAGGGCGACGCAAAGACTGTGAATCACATCACCAAAAGGCCGTTATTAGCCAGCCGTCTTCGGTTGCTGCGAGTGGCATCATGCCAGGAAACTCACCACTTTGTGAGCCGCCGCTCTTGGCGGCATGGGTAAAGGGACTCGTGGGATCAAAGGGGCCACTGTCCTGGTATTCCCAGTCCATGGGACCTTCAAAAGTCCGACGATCCATGACTGGATCAGAGGTTGTGGTGATGCAGCTTACTGGATTCGCAGTGGAGATTTTTTTTCTTTCCAACCCTGCAAAGTGCCTAATCGCTGTCAAGATGTGGACGACGGTTCGATTTCTTTGGATTAGACGCTGCTTGTATCGTTCATGGCAACCAAGCTGTGAAAGTAAACAAATCCAACCGTTTTCTGCCTGAGGCCATGCATTTCGAGGTTAGGTTGTGGGTAGCGCCGCGTCCGCTTAGCTCAGCATCTGGGGCGTGCTAGCCTCCCGTGTCTGGACAAACCCAAGCACGAGAGAAAGCTGAAGCTGTACGTTGGTCGTTTTTCTTGCCAACGAAGCTGCAGTACGAGTACAAAGTGAAGCATCGCTATTGAGGCCCTGCCATCTTGCGCTTACTCCCGTCTCTTTCAAATTTCTTTCTCGTCACCTCTGTGGCATCAGCGGCATCAACGCCCATATCATCACCGCTGAGACACCATGTCCGACAAAGATTCTCCGGTTGGGTCGCCGGCCAACGAGCCCGTCGACGATGGCCAGGAGCAGGATTTCCAGGAGGAGCTGGAGGCCGCCGACTCTGACCACGACTCTGACGCGCTATCTGAGGTCCCCGAGGATCAGCTCGAAGACTACGACCCCGAAACCGCCAACATTGAAGACCGACCCGTGGACATTGACGAGGACATTGCCCGCACGCTCAAGGCAACCAAGAGAAAGCCCCAGGGGGAGGCTGCCCGGAAACCCCGTGAGGGTCGACGCGAAAAGAAGCGCCGTGATCGAGATGACGAGCCTGCCGCGGATGAAGCTGCCGACGAAGGCGAGACCAAGGCTAGGAGGTCGAGGCGCACTGGCGATGGAGAGCGCCGCCCGCGTGTGAAACCATCCACGCCTGAGCCGGAGAACGAAGACCATCTCACGCCAGAGGAGAGGCGGAAACGTGCCATTGACCGTGCGCTCGATGCTGCCATCAAGAAGCCTAGCGGCGTGAAGCGTCGCAAGAAGGATGAGATTGTAGGTTCCCCCTGCGCCCTGCGTGCTTCCCCCACAAGGTCTTTTGTAAATCGGTAAAGTGTTGCATTTGCTGACAGCTCTCTGTTGACAGGACCTCGAAGACGAGATTGACGAGCACCTGGCCGATCTCAAGGTACAGATGGAGCGAGCCTGCCAGGCCGACAACGTTGCGCGCGAAGCTGGCCAACCCGCCCTTCACAAGCTCAAGCTCCTACCCGAAGTCACTGCCCTTCTCAACAGAAACAACGTGCAGCACGCTGTACTCGACCCCGACACCAACTTCCTGCAGCACATCAAGTTCTTCCTTGAGCCCCTCAATGACGGCTCGCTGCCTGCCTACAACATCCAGCGCGACATCTTTACGGCCTTGACGAAGCTCAACGTGGAAAAGGAGACGTTGCTGAGCAGTGGGATTGGCAAGGTGGTCTTTTTCTACACTCGTAGCAAGAAGCCCGAGGCCAGCATCAAGCGCATGGCCCAGAGGCTGCTTGGAGAGTGGAGCCGACCTATCCTGAAGCGAACCGACGATTACAAGAAGCGACACATTGAGACTCGCGAGTTTGACTACCAGTATGTTCTCCACGATGATCTCTGCCCGAAGAACAGGCTGCTAACCACCATGACAGGGCCGCCAAGCTGGCACAGCGCCAAAAGACCAACGCACAGTTCAGCCTTACCCAGCGTCCTGCGCAGTCTCCTCGGGATTCGGAGCGGGAGCGATTCCTGGCCCCTGCCCGCAGCAACAACCAGGCTCGCATGTCCAACCTGCCCTCAAGCTACAGCATTGCGCCCAAGAGTACGTTCGATGGCTCTCGCGGCATGGACCACCGACCACTGGGTGCTGGTGGCATGGAGGCTTTCCGCAAGATGACGCAGAAGCGAAAGAAGGCGGCCCAATAGAGAATAGCCGCGGTTTGAGGTGGATGTGTATTCTACGAGCCGCAGGCTTAGGAAGCGGGAGCTGGCAATGGTATTAGGAACGGCGTTGTGGGCGTACCTGGGATTCAACATAAATGACAAAGACTGCTGCTGCTCGCCATTTGCTCCATGACAGAGGGGAAGATATGCAATGCTCAAGAGATTGATAGCTCGACACGGGAAGCCTGAAGACTGCTTTGTCAAACTGGCACGTTTTGCTTGCTGATGCTCGGGAATACCCTTGTTCCCCCATGGCAATAGGCGACGAATAATGGTCCTGATTGAGAAGTCGGCTGCTACATAAATCAGGTGGCACAAGCATGGCAAATCAAGAGACAGTATCACATCGCATGAGATCAAGTGTCACCAGGCATACACATTTTCCGTACCTTTACAGTTGACAGCGCCCATGACAATAGCGGGTAAATCACGGAGAGTAGACCCAGCATGCATGTGAGGAAGAGTGAATGCAACGTGGCTCGGTGACGTCAGGGAAACAGCCGCCATCGAATTGGTACCCACGGAGCTGCTGGATGGGGTCACCCGGTAAGGGATTGCAAGGAAGATGGATATGCTTTTTCCCTGCTTGTTGTGGCGGTTGAGATGGCTCTACAGAGCGACAAAGGTGCAGGGGTCTTCGGTACGGTATGAGGGCTGCTGTCTGTTGTAGTTGGCGATGTCTGGCCGTGCTGGAAACTGGAAACTGGAAACTGGATTGTAAGCCCGACGACGTGTATCGGGTGTCAAAGGAACTCGTGTAAACTCACATGTAGACGATCAGTATCCTGTCCATCATCAATTCCTTGCATGCAACGGGCGCACTACTCATCGACAGCAGCCAAGGCAGTTGGGGCCCCGTCAGCATCATCACCACTAATGACTATCCTGGCGCCGCTAGCAAATGGGCGATCGAGGTACTAACTGCAGTAGAACAACGCCTACTGTAGATGAAGCATGTACTGGAGATGTTACTCAATGGCAGCCCGTTGTACTCTTTCCGTATAAACTCAACCGGCTGTCATCTAGTGGGCGTGTTTGTCGTTCTATCCAGGGCAACCAGCCCATGGGGTGCTTAGTGTAGAGAAGCATATATTCAGCCCTGTCTCGGATCATCGCCGTCGATGCTGTCATCATGCTTCTTGCTCTGTGGCCCCTCTCTTTCCCCGTAAGCATGTATCTTACCAGTTCCAGTGCCGCCATTGCCCAAAGCTCCTCTACATACCTAAGGTACGAATATGAACACATTTTGCGCCTTTGACATATCTTGTAGGATCTAAAGGACTGTAGCGCTGTAGCTCTTTACAGCTTGGGTAAGTGCGGTGCTCACCTGCTCCTTCCATGGGTATGGCTCGGTCCTGTTGCTTTCCCATCCTCTCCCGCCGTACATTTTCTCATGTCGCATAATGCCACCTCACGTCTTTGCGATGGAGTATTCTGATACCCTTTGCAACGCCTGAGCTCGAATCAATTTTATCGCCGTCATGGCATGAGATGCGATAGCTAGAGCAGAGCTCGGTCCGTGTTCATGATGCGTTGCGCGCCTTGATATTGGCATCCTGGCGCTCGACCCAAACCTCTATTCCAATCGAACCTCTCGTCTACTTCTCTTCTCGGTTCCCTCTGCCTCCTCCCTAGGTACCCATACAGGATTCACCGTCGCTTTCAGCCATTCTCCATCGTCTGTCCAAAGCCATGAGCTCCATGGTCTCAGCATAAGCGACAGTCGAGGTCCAAAGCCCAACCCTGATACTGGCTGGTGACAAGGATGGCCATGCTAACATAGCCGCTGATACTAGTACTTGCCGCCCTCAACACTACAAGTAAAAGAGACATTGCGTCGACCTTGCAAGAACCAACCAGCCTCCCGGGTGGCCCAGTCAGTTTACTTCTACTGCGCTTCCTCCCGCCATCCGCCGCCACTTACTTGCCTACCTACCTACCTACCTACCTATCCGCCATCCAATCTTGCGCCATCCGCCTCTGTTTCCCCTCTCCATCTCTCATCCATTTCTCAGCTTCAATCGCGAAGCCTCTGCCAGTTCATCCCAACCATCTAGAGACTTGCGCAGCCAACGGCGCATTCCCGAAAGCAAGACCGCTTGCCACCCTGCGCCCGCCACTCGCATACTCGCAGCAGCAGCAGCAGCAGCAGCAGGACTTTCAGGGCCTCTAGCACACAGCCAGCATTTGACTTCCCCCCGCTGTCCGCCCGCGCCCGTGCACGATAGACGGCCTTTTACCTCCTCAATCTCTGAAATACCCTCAGCGCACTCTGCGAGCCATTGTTGCGCCAGCACCCTTCCATCCTGCGTTCCCGACGTCGCATCGATCGCCGACCGAAGCTTATACGTTCTATATTGGTCTTGATCGACCGTCTCCTCCACGCCCTCTTGCTTGGACAATTGCCTCTACTTGGCAGCCCGCTTGTGTCGTGATCGCACAGCCCTTCTTCACACCCCACCCCCACCTTGATCTCGAGAACCCCCGTCGAGGACAATCTCTTGTTGGCGACACGGCACCTGGGGTACACACTCTAGGGAGGAGAGCTCAGAGCAAGAGCCAATAACGAAATACACATCGCATCGCCATTATGAACGGGATCAGCAGCGCCGGCGGCCAGGGCGACGGCCAGATGGCACAGGCCCAGAAACCCACAAACAACCCGACTTCTGGCTCTGCATCAGCACCGGCATCAGCACAAGCAGCGGCGGCCAATGGCTATGGGTCCAATGGCGGCAGCAGCAACAACGATAGCATCGGGGCTAAGAAGCGCAAGAAGGACGCGCTCAAGCCCATCATCACGACGGAGCCAGGAACGCCGCAGTCCACCGCCGGGTATGTACATGATGAGGTTTCTATCTCTTGTTTTCATTCTTGTTACCCCTGTTACACTCTCCTACTCCTGTTTCATGTCATCCGTCTCTTTGCTCTCGGGACATGTGGCCACCCTTCTTTTGCGTTGCTGGCTTTGCGTCAATGATGGAATGTCTTGCTTTGCGCTTGTTCTTCCACCCCAAGACGGAGATGGCCATGCCTGGCACATGGCATGGCATCACGGGCCAGCGAGGGGAGTGTGGATGGGTGCATGCCCCCCCCTGCGCACTGGCCTCCTTGGGGCATGTTGGGCATTGGGCATTAGTGTCGCCTTGTGCCTTTTCTTGTTCTTGGCAGCCAAGCTGGCTGGCTGGCTGGTCATCCCATCCCATCCCGTCCCATTCCATTCCATCATGGCAGGCATGGCATGGCATGGCCAGCTCCTTGTGGCTGGCTCCGCGACTGGCGTGGTGACTGGTTAGCCACCTGGACCTGGGCATGGCTGAGCAAGTGCTCATTATCGCGCGTAACATGGCCCTGTCGTCGTTGTCATCATTGCTCAACTCCCCCCCACCGCTGCCGTCTGATGACCAGCATCGGCGAGAATCCATATTGAGCACTTGGAGCGGAGAGCAAAGACATCAGCCAAGCCTGAAACGGGGCCTTGATACATGCTTGTGGCTTGCGTTCTCAGCTCTCACTGCAGCTCCGCCTTTCTCTCTTTCTCTCTAGCTCTAGAGATGCCGGCACTGCTGGCCTACGTATTGAGAAACCCACGGGGCCCTCCGTCTTGGTATCGTCACTACATCTAGTCCATTCGCGTCGCAGCCGCCACCGGTTTCGTTGACCTTGTCTCACTCGCCCGCGGCCGGTTCCATATCCACATCAACACATCCACTTGCCCAAATCCTTGCTGTTTCTTTTTCCGCCTCTTGATTGTTACCGCTCGCTCCCTGCGTCTGCGGCATCCTTCTCCTTCTCTCCCTT
This sequence comes from Pseudonectria foliicola, assembly GCA_003693505.1. NCBI lineage: Eukaryota > Fungi > Ascomycota > Sordariomycetes > Hypocreales > Nectriaceae > Pseudonectria > Pseudonectria foliicola. Next base: position 74,444 of record QUZD01000011.1, read on the forward strand.
CATCTCATCCCCCGCTGAGTCGCCATCGCCCTGTCTCTTGCGTCGGGCCCTTCCGTGTATTTGGGAAAACAACAACATCATCTCCTCCACCATCTCAGCGTTGGACTTCTTTGCTGCTCCATCCCACCTTTTCCCGCCTTCCTTCTTCTTACCCCTTGCTGCCCCGCTTCCACTTCCCCGCCACTATCGACCGCAGTCCGTCCCCATCACCGCCTCTCCAAACCCATCGTCTGCGCGCGCACGGAATCGCAAGACAAATCCAGTCGACACGAGCGAAACCGACCGGACCAAAGGGACGAAAGACGGTGGCTTCAGGTCTAGAGCAAGACCATCTCTCCAAGCCCCGGGCAACAGGAGCTATATCATCTGCAAGTTGCACGGTCGTCAGCGCAAGCTGCGCCATGTAGAGACACCATGAGCTTCCTCAAGACAAGGTCGCCCACCCCCTGCTTCTACCCCGTTGCTTTGTTGCCTTCTGCTTCTGCCATTGCCACAAGATGAGGTCTCATCTCCCAACCTACCCACGCTGCCTAGTCTCAATCTGGCGTTCTTGGTTCAATGGTATCCAACCATTTGGTCCATGATTTCTCCAAATGCAAGATCTGCCTTTGCTTCCACCTTGCCCTGTCCCACACCCAACCGCTGCTCGCTAGCTTTGGCTTCATAGAGGCAAAGCTTCAGCCTTTTTTTCTGCCAGCGCGCGACAGGCCCAATCCGGGTCATTGCTATCCTCATTCGCTCCACCCCTCCCTATTGCACCCCACCAAAGTTGGTCGGGCGCATCGCTTCCTCTCCCCTCCATCCATCCATCCATCCATCCATCCATTCATTCATCAATTGTTGCTTTTTGCGCGTCGAGATTGCTATTCCCTTCTGCCGCCACTGACAACCCGCGTCTGAAGCGCATCGCTGTCTGCCCTTGCTAACTCATGCTTTCTTCGCCTTCTTCTAGACCACACCAACTGTCCACGATGACGCACTCCCCTTCATCCTCGTCCGTCGACGATCCCGCCGAAAACACTGCCGACGAGGAGGATTCCGAGGATTACTGCAAGGGCGGCTACCACCCCGTACAGGTTGGCGAGAAGTTCAAGGATGGGAAATACACAGTTGTCCGCAAGCTCGGCTGGGGTCACTTTTCCACCGTCTGGCTTTCGCGCGACAACTCCAACAACAAGCACGTCGCTCTCAAGGTCGTTCGCTCCGCCGCCCACTACACGGAGACCGCCATCGACGAGATCAAACTCCTCAATAAGATTGTTCAGGCAAAGCCGGATCATCCGGGCCGCAAGCACGTCGTGAGCCTGCTAGACTCCTTCGAGCACAAGGGCCCCAACGGCACACACGTCTGCATGGTGTTTGAGGTGCTCGGAGAGAACTTGCTGGGTCTCATCAAGCGCTGGAATCACCGTGGCATCCCCATGCCCCTGGTCAAGCAGATCACCAAGCAGGTTCTCCTTGGCCTTGACTATCTGCATCGCGAGTGCGGCATCATTCATACCGACCTCAAGCCCGAGAATGTGCTCATCGAAATCGGTGATGTCGAGCAAATCGTTAAGCGCGTTGTCAAGCCCGAGACGAGCGAGAAGGAAAACAACCGCAACGGTCGCCGACGCCGCCGAACTCTCATCACTGGCAGCCAACCCCTCCCGTCTCCTCTCAACTCCAGCTTCAACCAAACAAATCTCTTCCCCAGTCCTACCTCACATGCAAGCCTTGCTGGAGTTCTCAAAGATGGTGAGCACTTTCTCTTGATTTTTCCTTGGGCCAAGTGCACATTATGATCAAACTTCTAACACTATATCTCTTCTTGTTCAGGCACCAACTCCAAAGAGTCGTCACCTAATCCCTTTGCCGAAGGCCAAAAACAGCGAGAAAAGTCAGCGTAAGAGCTCCCAACCGTCCTTCAAGTCACTCGAGACATCTCCAGTACAGGCCAAATTCGCTGACACCTTAACAGAGATCAGCTCTCACGAGAAGTTTCTGGCATCTCCCTGGATAAGAACTCTCCGGCATCAACGGGCGAGAAGCGCAAAGCCGAGGACGCTCATGCGTTTGACATTATCAGCGTCAAGATTGCGGATCTGGGTAATGCCTGCTGGGTCAACCATCACTTCACCAACGATATCCAGACCCGGCAATACCGATCTCCGGAAGTCATCCTGGGAGCCAAATGGGGTGCCAGCACCGACGTCTGGAGCATGGCTGCCATGGTAAGGAAACACTGCTCCACAGGAGCTGGGTATAGCGTGGCTGACAAAGTTTGATTTGCCAGGTTTTCGAGTTGATCACAGGCGACTACCTGTTTGACCCACAGTCGGGTACCAAGTACGGAAAAGACGACGATCACATTGCCCAGATCATTGAGCTGTTAGGCCCATTCCCCAAGTCGCTGTGCCTGAGCGGCAAATGGAGCCAGGAGATCTTTAATCGCAAGGGCGAGCTACGCAACATCCACCGACTACGACACTGGGCGCTGACGGATGTACTGCGTGAAAAGTATCACTTCAAGGAGGAGGAGGGGAAGCGCATCGCCGACTTTTTGACGCCAATGCTGGAGCTGGTGCCTGATAAGCGAGCTAATGCCGGCGGTATGGCAGGCCACGCTTGGTTGGACGATACGCCGGGAATGAAGGGCCTGCATATCAACGGTCTCGAGGTCGGCGGGCGTGGTGAAGGCATCGACGGGTGGTCGACCGAGGTGCGGAAGCGATAAAGCGTGGGATGTGGATGATGGTCTTATTCCACAGACGGAACAGAAGCAAAACAAGACAAGACCTATTGAGAAAACGGCCGCACACACTTTGCAAGATCACCAGCTCAACGATGATACACACACGCACACACACTCACAGAGACACACACCATCTAAGCCTGCGACGTGATTCTCCTTTCATACACCTTGTGGTATTTACTTTACTGTCTTGTTGATAACGTTGGACCGACATTTGATCTCCCAGGTCCGCCTTTGGGAGTGAGAGATGGACATGTTTGTTCTTTCTTTCCATGGTTTCAGGTTGCTTCCACTATCTCATGCACCTGCAAATCCGGCATGTGAAGTACATCTTGTACGGAATCTAAACACTATGGAACAAAGAGAGGGTTGAACGGGGGTGGGGCCATGGGTGCGGTGAGATGCTGGGGGTATTCATTGGGCGGTTGGTGATCTTTTACTCCTATAGATAGACTATGCGGGCATGATATGCCCTCTTTTTTTTGTTTGGCGTAACCTTGTGCTTCTGCCTTGCCACGTCCCGTTTGACTTTCGTGACGCCGAGTCGTCTGGGTTGGTAGGTATACATTGGAGAGCTTTTGGATGTGCCGAGGGACGAGAGGGAGGGGATGGGAAAGTTTTGCCGTTGATGTCCACGACACGATATTGCATGTGCACGTCTGGCAAGGTCCTGGATCGTAACCCTGAAATGGAATAGAGTATCAATACAAAAGACACAAGGAGAGGAAAGTAGCTAAGTGGCGGCTCAAGACGCTTCATTTGTTCCCCTTGCCCCTGCGCTTCCGCACGCTGGCGGCGGGCCCATCATCGTCGACCACGTCAACGCTGGCGCCGTCGTCGACGGTGTGGCTGCCGGTGGGCTCGTCGCTTACGTGGGCGGCGGCCTTGGCCTCGGCGGACTCGCTGAGGACCTGGCTGACGATGCGGGTACCCTCGTCGATGTCGTTGTTGAGGGCGCCGCAGGCCATGCAGCGCCAGGGGCCGACGTCGGCGAGGGAGCGGGCGCCGGGGGCGGCCTGGCCGTTGACGAGGCGGCAGGAGGCGCAGAGGAGAACGATGCGGTTCTTGGGGGCCGTCTCGTCGTCGCCAAGGAGGACGTCGAAGATGCGGTCGTACCAGTGGGACTCGGAGGACGGGCTGAGGCTGGCGTGGGAGGAGGCCGAGGTGTGCGGAGGGGCGGCGAGGGGCTCCGGATGGTGGGCGCGGTTGGCGGGGCCGGAGAAGTCAGCTTCAGCGTTGGGAGCAAACTCGGCGTTGGGGGCGAACTCGGCGCCGGGCTCGAGGGAGTTGGCGCTCCGGTTCGGGGCTGGAGCAGGGACGGCGCTCTGGGCGTAGTTGCGGGGGATGTTGGCCGTCGGGGGAGGCGGGAGACGAGTGCGGCCCTGGGCGGGCTGAGGCTGCTTTGCGCCGGTGCCCGTCTGGCTGCCGTCGGTGCCGGTGTTGTCGGCGTCGCGGGTCTTGCCGGCGCCGCGCCTGGACTTGTTCTCGCCGCCACCGCCGTACTTTTCAATCAGCTCCATGGTGGAGTCGTACTTTGTGGCATCCTTGAGCTTCTGTATCGTCTTTGCGCGCTCCTGCTGGTGGGCCTTGAGGCGGGCGGCGAGGGCGTCGATGCGGAAGGTGTAGAAGGCTGTGATGGCGGAGCGGACGATGTAGATGCTGCACGAGGGTTAGCTTCTTTGTCCTCGAGTAGCTGGCTGTGGGAAGAATATGAAAAGGAGAAGGGGGAGAGGGAGGGGAGAAGGTATCGTACAACACGGGAGCCCCCGTCAGGCCAGACCATTCGTAGGGGCCCAGGTCGCCATAGCCGATGACGAGCAGCAGGACGATGGCGTAGACAAGGTAGGCAAAGGAGAGGTAGAGAGTCGCGAGGACCCTGACGCGGCGGGCGCTGGTCCGGAAGCGGTCGAGGCGGGCCTGTTCGTCGGCGATTTTGGCCGAGAGGGTCGACAGCGTCTTCTCAAACGACGCGGGCGAGGAGTCGTCGCGCTGAGTCGACAAGAGTTAGCAGGGGCTTTGAGAGAGGGGGAGGAGGAGGAATGAGGAGTGAGGAAGCAGCCGGGGTCGAGGCTGGGGTGAGACTTGGACGAACCCTCCAAGGCCAAAAGGCCACCATTTTGAACAATTGCGGCGCGGGGTGGGTGACGGTGGGTTCGGTGGAGGAAGAGCAAGCTTAGGAAATAGGGAGTGGTTGATGGATAGTCAAAGAGAATCAAGAAGAGAAGAGAGAAAAAAGAAACAAGGCGGAAGGATAAACAAAGGGTAGAAGAAAAGGGCTGTCGTGGAGTAGAGAGGAAAGAGGAGGCCGAAAGGAGTGTGTCTTCCTAGAGGCTAAGTTAAGATCGATGTGTGTGTAGATCCGAAATTGTGACCTCATCTGAGATGGAGCTTCGCGGCGAGAGAGCTTGCCAGCTGGTGGGTACCTAGGTACCGAGTACATACCGCGCGCCGGCCTGATCTGCATTGGGGGAGGCCTTTCTGCATAAGTGCATGAGGTGCGAAGATGCATAAAGGGAGAGCACCAGCCACATCGGCTTGCCGCGTAGCCGCTAAGCGGCCCGCTTCCCCGGATTTAGGGCGCTTGAATGTGGCTGCTGTAAGAGTTACGAAGTTGTTGGGTCGTTTGCTCTCTCAAAGATGTATCTGGACAGATTCCTTACAGTAGTTGTTCATTGGGTACATCGTCTTGGGGGTGGTCCATGCAATTGTCACCATATCTTTGAAAGCCCCCCCGCTGGTGTGTAAATAGACTTGGGTCAAGTCTCGAATCAGTTCAGCCTTTTCCCCATTGAATACATACAGACTCAACCAGAGGGGACTTCTAAGACATCCTAGGCTCCAAAAATATTTGAATGGCTATAATGCTCTCAAAGATATGCTAGAGATGCTATTTCAAAGACGATGAAGCCTTCTGAAGGATATTGGGTACCCAAGTAAGTATCACCAGGACCTCCATTTGGAAGAAGATGTTGCTAATGATCCCAGGCAACGACTCCATTGAATCGATTTTCTCAAGTCTTAGGGACCGAGTCTCTGGACTCTTCTAGACGGTAAGAGGCTGTCTCCTTACTTTCATCATCTTTTAGGTCCGACCCTTTGAAGCGACCTCTAACACAGTCTATATGCGTTTGATGGGCCGGGATGCCCATGTTCTGCGGCAGCTTCAACTGTTACAAGGTTGTTCTGCCGTATTTAGATGTGATTTGGGTGTTGGTATCCAACCCCATCCCTTCGGTGAGTCGTCTCGTAACGCTGATACTGCTGAAAAAGGCTGCTGTTTGTAACGCCACCATGCCTCCCTGAACCCGAGCCGGGGCATTTGGATCGATTCAAACCCTGAGAATCTTTTTGAATGCGTCTAAATTAGGCCGAAAAAGATCCCGCACCCCAATTTTCTGGGACATACTAAGTAATTACGTGTTACTAGTAGAACTGCAGAAGCTATCCATCGAGATCCACGAGTAAGTTTTGTCTTCTGCTGTAGTTGCCCTAGCTCTATAGTCATAGATAACGGATTGTCATTTTTGCTTCTTTTAGTAGTGCCGAAAGCAGCTGGGGTGTTTCTCAGTACGTCCAATCGAATGTTTAGAGTACTTTTGTGAGGTTTGTATCCTTCGATTCTATCATAGTGCTAGTTGCCAATGGACCAAACTCGTAGCCATAACCGAGAAGCCCCTAAACAATCCTCATCATGTAGACAAGTTCCTTTTGACAGTGTTTGAACTTCTGCAAGCCTCTACAAGATCTGAAGTCATCGTCGGTGACCCGATACGAACATTTAATCATCAAGATCCAGGCTTTATTGATACAAGTCAGTAGAAGGCTCGGTTCTTGTGAAGTGCTATTGTAAGATGTCAAGCGAAGTGATGAGGTCAAATCGGATGCCCTGAGTTGATTGGAGACCCAAGTGAAAGCAATAGGTCACAGCTTTAACACAACCTTCACCTGCTACTGCACGCAATGTCAGGATTTCAAGGTCAAGCAGACAGGCTGAATTCATACTATCTCGGCGCACTATTTATAGACCGTTCAAGCGTCCTATTCAGGCCCCACGATGGCCAAGGTCTGATGTGAGATGGTGCGATGTACTGTTTCCTTGAACTGCTTAAAACGAACACCTGAGCAGACTAGTCGCGGTTGGGTGATGCCCGTGATGGGCAATAGTGAACACAACCTGCTCAAATAACATCACTGAGTGGGTTATAAACCTGATACATACTATTCATATGTTGATTGAAGATATTCTACCCAGTGCGCAGCTTGCGTTGCTAAACGTAATAAGGCTGTAAAGGTATCAACACCAGAAGTGCCTCACACTTCCTTCAACAGTCCATTTCTGATAGAAAAGTTGAGACCGGCCTTTTCTTCAACAGGTATGGCCTGGTGCGTATGGCGCGCGATCTGCTCCTCATCTTAGGGCTCCTTTGCTGGGCTTGTTAGTTACGAGTTCGACTCAACGGCCCGCTTCACCGGGACACAGCCCTGGTATAATACTACTAAACGAATTTTCAGAATTATATGGCGAGTAAAATCAGTGCCTTGCCACTTGATGTGCTGGAGCAACCCAAGACAAGTGAGCTCAGGGTCGTGCTGCTTGCAGTTTAATGTCCTTTGCTAACGGGTATGGGCATGAGATCTCAAGTGAAGACCCGCGAATTGTTAGATGCGTCAAGTTGACTAAGAGCATCACTAATCACTCTTTATATCCTTTGTATAAGATTGCAGCCATTGTAGGTGACCAAGCCAATGGTGCCCCTTTTGTCTGCATGATGATGGCGAGAGGATGGATTACGAAAGACACAACATTATTTAATCTCTGCGCCCTTTGAACTAGGTACCATCTAAAAGTGTTAGAAATGTTTCTCAGCACGGTTCTCTGATCAGGGCAGTCGTACATTCAAAGTGCGATGTTTATTTTATTGCCACGTACACTTCGGCCTCCACATTCTCCCCAACCATGATAACCCGGCTAAGCTTGCCCCAGATCTGCCGCTTGGGCGCCTGGCAATCAGTATACCGCCAGCTAGACAGGCTCATATCCTAAGTAATCTTCTTCCGAGGTCGCAATGCTGCCTGCGATCAAACTGGGGTTTTCTGGAGAATGCGACGAGAGTCTCCAGCTGGAGTCCTAACAAAACCTTTGCGAAATACTGAGACACTCTCGATCTGGCCACTGGAACATGTTGTTGATGGACCGGTTTTCCATGGGAAACATCTGATATCAGTTTGGCCAAGCGTGTACTTGAGAAATCTTCCACAAGTACTCTGATTTAATGGAGTAATGATCGTTGCTTCCTAAGACATACGAGGTAACTAAGAGTATGTGGTGGGCATACAGAGTAAGTGCCTTTCTCATTCATACTATTATCATCCACCCTTTTAGTAAGTCTTGCGCGAATCTAGCTGCTACCTTTGCTGAAAAGTGTTAGTACCTACTTACCACTAGATGTTGATATTCGTGCAAGGGAATCTACGCGAAGGTTTTGTCTCAACGCTATAATCGAGGAGACTGTAGATAAACCTGGCGAGGACAACTACATGACTGGGATATTTGCGCATTGACGCAAAAGTCACAGTCAATAGAGTTGAAGACAGGAATGGAGCTGTCGTTCTGGGTGTGTAAGAAAGCGCACGACGAACTGTCACACGTAGTAATATCCTTGAGCTATTTGTTTCCTCTCGGACTTGGCTTCAACCACGTTGTTATGACCCAACTCATCAGTTCGTCAACGGAATCTGACCAAGCTCCTCGAAGGCAGATTCTTTTAAGAGCCGTGAGATTCACATGTAGCAAAGTCACCTTCCTGGAGAGCAGTGAACTTCATGCTCTTCTGTCCAAGACTGTCTATATGCTTTCTTAATTCATGCAAGTAAATGAGACGCTATTTGATCTATTTCCCATGTGGCAATGCACAGGGTTTCCCTTCATACCGAACCAAGATTGACGCCAGATGTACCATTCCCAACCCAAAACACTAAGAGTGACTAACGCGCCAAACATTCTTCACGTTCAATTTGAAGCCGTCGTGAGTATGACTCCAGTAAGTGATGGAGATGCTACCCATCTCATCCACCCCCAGCATCTGCTTGCATCGGAGCTCGTCAAAGGTGGGCTCCTCGGCCGAGCAGAACGGGCGCAGGTTGCGTCCGGCCTTCCAGTCGTACGGATAGACGACGGACCCTGGCAGCGTGATGATCTCGTCGTCGTTGTTGCGCGATTGGTATTTGAGGATGGACTTGCGCAGAGCAATGGGGCCGGTCATGTACTCGGCCTTGGGATAGCTGTACCAAAGAGGGTGGAGAGGCAGTTGGCTTCTTCGCAGCTCGGCCTCGGCTGCTTCAATCGGCTTGTGGAAGAATGGGTGGTGTGGCGACGCCGCCATCCAGGCGTTGGGGATCGAGTGCTTAAAGGTGGTGTCGTTGCCCATGTGGGCGAAGATGGCGACTTTCTTGGAGTTGGCCGACCCAGCAGCGTCACTGGAAGACTTGTCTAGATGGTCGGAGAAGGTGACCTGGTAGTCCTCGAGAAGATCGGACGTCGGGCGAAGACATTCAGTATCGAGGTCAGCGTAGACACTGTGGGGAGGATGCGGTTAGCCAGAGGTCCTGTTGCATCGGGCAAGGAGAATGCGCAAGCAATGACTTACCCGCCAAACTGGTACATGTACAGGTTTCTCGCAAAGTCGGCGCGGTAGATGCTACCGGGCAGGCGAAGGAACGTCTCTTCAAGCTCGGGGAAATACTGCTTGACGAGGCGCAGGTTGTCCTCATCGGTCCACAGCACCCATTCCCAGTCGGGGTGCTTCTCGCGACAGGTCCTGCTCCATTTCTCAAACTTGGCGGGCAGGTGGCTCGTCTTCCAGCTCTGGTGGAATATCCGGGGGATCGCGGCCGTGTCCGCGGCCGGGGGGCGGCACAGGAGCTCGGCGGGAGAGACTGTGGTCGCGATGCCTGGAGTCTTGGGCGCCGGCGTCGAGACTGGCGGACAGGGACTGTCGGGGAAGGACTCGATGTGAAGCTTGGGGGCGTGGAGGTTGGACCAGTGGATGCAGAAGGCCGTGGTGAGGATGGCGAGGATGGTGAAGGCGGCCGTGTGCCTGGGGAGAGTGGTCCTTATTCTCGACATGATGGGCACAACGCAACGAGGCTCGACAACCCTGGTGATGGATGCTATGCTTCTGGGAGAGTGGCAGCCGTCCGTCCGTCTGAAGGCGAAGGCGAAGGCGAAGGCGAAGGCGATGGCGAGGATTGCGCCGCCATGGGGGGCTCGCCTCCTCCTCTTTAAAGCGGGCTGACTGGGGGCCCTTGGGGCCGTGTCGAGTGAGTCTCGCTCAACTCCACAGACCCCTCTGGGGATATCGCTCGTTTCCCTGCAGGTTACCGAGTAGCGGGTTCTTGATTCATGAGGTCTGGACCATCCGGCCACGACCGACTTCCCAGCCTGGCACGCCTGGCCCGGCTCAATCTTCCATGCTCCGTACGCAATGGCACCTTGCCTTGCCCGGCAGAAGCAAGGGTTTCCTTCCCCCACACTGTTAGCACGCAACAGGATCCATTTACGTACGCCGTACTCTGTAATGTACCTGGTACAGATGCGCGCCTGGCCAATTGCCCAGGTGTGCGTGGTTGAAACGAGGCTGACTAGACCCCAAGAAGCTTAGATGAGCTGGTATCCAAGGGGGTCGTTCTAGAACGCAGGCCAGGTTTCTCCAGAGTACGGAGTCCGCGGGACCAACTGGACAGGACTACCTACGGGGAAACGCTACAGACTGTATTGCGCTTCACATGGATTAGAGATTGCTCGAGCTTGTGGGATAGAGGAGATGACAGCTGTAAGAGATCATACACCACAGGCTCTCCCAGAGTCTGCCATCTTTCACATCAACACTCTGAAGACGGCGCGGTATCAATTCGCCAGTCGTATAATCTTTGCCGTTTTACCCAGAATGCCGTGTTGGGAAGTCCCCGAGCAAATCGACCCACTCAAGACTCGTCTTTAACGGCATCTGTACTAGTACGCATCCTGACAGGTCCATGTCCAAAGCGATCAATATGTACATACTATACGTACAGTCCAGTGAATGATTCGGGGCCTCAGGGCCAATTACTGTATGCTATCTATTCAGTCGGTCGCTTGCTAACAGTGGTGCTAAGCAGGTTCGTTCTCGCAAGGCAGAGGACGACAGAAAGACTCGCACGCCACCAGAGGTCAGCCAGCCCTCTCTCGGTTGACGAGAAGAGAAGAGAAGAGAGCTGATGAAGCATGCGTATAAAGAGTACCGGTACGGTACGATTTTGCTCTGCCCCGTCGGGAGCCAAGACATGCGCAATTGAATGCAGCCGCACGTTGCAGCGGATCGAGGGAGATCCCTGTCTAGTGAGTGGCTGGCTGAGAGCTGACAGCCAAAAGCAGGCCAGAGAGGCACAGCATCTCGTATCCACACCAATAGCTTTCGCTACGCGTAAATTCCCTTTGACGATCATATCCATGCAAACATGGTAGGGGTAGCGCTCCTTCGGTACATGACATGTACGACGGAGCCAATACCGGTCTGTCTAGGCCTTGGTAGAAGGGAGGACTAGTAACCACCCACCCCTGATAGCAGTACCTGTGACTGCACGAGGCGTACGCTGGAACGAGCTGCAAGGTGTACTGGGTACATTGACTGCTAAGATAGTCTTTTGTTGGTTGGTTCTGGCTGCCGGATACCCGCTCATGAACCACGTACCTGGCACCCCATTGACGTTGGAACGACAGTCCAAGAGCAAAGGATGATGATGTGTCTGTCGATCCAACAGCCGTTTATGCGGGCTTATCCGTAAAAATGCATTCATAAGGATACGTAAAATCACTTGATGATGCAATGGGTACTCGCTCTCTCGAAACCCTGTTCGTAAACCGCCGGTAGCTTGTTGCCTTCAGCCTTACCCAACACTAAATGGCACCATCCGAAAAGAGCCACCCGATGCGCTCAGACTCTTGAAAAACGCCCCGAAAGACACGTCAACCATGTTGCGTACGCTTCTATCCGGAACTCCGAAACGTGCCGGCAATTGGACGATTCGGTCGTGCACGGCATCGGTGCAGCCGGCTGAGTAGATGGGTTGATTAGCAGAAACAACTGTTTAGAGGTGGCAGGGGTCGTTTAAGGTTTCGGTGGTATTCTCATTCTGTCGACTACTGTAGAGGTCTGAGATTGCCAGAAGTACGAAATGGACTAGATAACGATGCATGCTTCGAAGGGAGCTTCCAGGCCCTGCGCTAGACCGTGCGTTCGTAATGGAGACGCGACAGTCCTTTACGGCGCTCAATCCCTGCCATCAGAGTTGCGCACTAAAGGCGCCAATGTTGTATGCCGTCGACAGTTGTGGCCACAATCATGGACGTTGCGTTCAAGGGGACTGTTCGCCCCGTTGCATGCTACCAGAAGCTGCAAGAAGTCATGCTTCTGATTCCGGCCAACCCAATAGAGTTCATTCCAACGTGGTCTACATGCGCTTTGTTGACAGATACGCCGAGCAAGGGTAAGCCAAAGGGCAGACGTAGCTGCAGAGAGATGGTGCAGCCCTAGTATATGCCGGATCCGCGGTGAGGAAGTATTGACATGTTGCTCACGATGGCATTCTCACTACCAGCATCAACAGGACGGTTTAGTCAGAAAGAGCCTGGCGTGTAACAAGCACTTGATTTATACGCACGGCTATCCATACGATTACCAACAGAACCATCGCTTGATTCTTTTGCAACTGGAGGCGTGTAAATCTGTTCAATTGAAGGCATGCGATTCGGCAGAGTATGGCTGCAAGGGATGCCTCACCATTTTTCACTTGAAACACCGCCGGCCGGCCTTACATACCAGATCACTGAACAAAGCTTATTTCTCGGACATTGCTACTAGAATACGCACTAGAAGCAAATGAAAGATCCAGAGGGAAGCTTTGTTGAATTGACTTTTGCGACATTGACATACTGGAGACATGCGAATGTCTTTGCTCTACCCTCATATCCCACTCCTTATGTCCCGCCATCGATCATTCAACTGCCGCGTGGGCAGCATTGCTTTGTGCAGCAAGTTTCGTCGCCCGCTGAATTCATGCAAGTAGCACAGGTACCGCATTGCTGGCCCAGTCCGCAACCGACGCACGATGGCTGTAGACACACCGTGTCTCGGCAAGTGGTGCCTGTCCCACAGTTTGCGCAGCTTGCTGCGAGACGGCAACCGCGAGTTTGTCGAGTCAGAAGCCCGGAAACGCTCGAGTCTGGCTCTTCCTGGATGCTGGAATCAGCCTGGAAAGTCTGGAGTTTGGTACCCAAGCCGCGATCAATCCGACCTGCAAGGCCTGACTTACAGAGGGAGAAAGTGCGAAAGCCATGCTGGCTAGAGCTATGAGTATGGAGCCTACTTTCATGGTGACTTTGAAAGATGGTGACTTTGGAAGATGCTTGTAAAGGTGTTGCTTGATGGGTTGATATACTCCAAAAGAGGACAGAGACTGGGGGTTTTATATCTCGACTCTTGGAGAGGAGCGTGCGGTAGACTCAAACATACAGTCATTCGAACGATGAACCTCGGCACTACACTATGGTAGTATGTGTAGACATGATCAGACTCTTTGAACCGCTCGCTTATGCGAGTTGAGGGTATGAATAGCTTCGGTAGCTCGATTGGGCATCTGGCAGACCATTCGCTTCGCAAACTGCAGTCAGGAAAGACAACTAGAACCTATGCTGCAGTTATCGGTGGACCTATAGATCCACAAGAAAGAAAACTTTCATGTCATATCATCTCGTCTCGGCAGATGCTTAACTGCTGTTCATATGACTAATTGAATAGGCTGCAGGCAGATCAGGCACCTAAAACGAGGAAGAGCTCTCACTTCAATCCTTGGGATTCAAGTAGGTTATATATTGCCAACGTCTATCCTACATTTTGCGCTCGAAATCGATTAAGCAATTCGACTGTGGCTCTATCGGGCCCTCAGGACTTTGCAGTATATGAACGAACTGTATGGACTTGAGAGCTTTGGTACAGTAACTCCCGGCAACGTATCACGCAGGTTGTTTGGCATCAGGTAGGGGTCGAGTTCCAGTGTAACATTGAATACGACGTGTAAAATGAGGGATTTCCATATCCTGGTTACATCGAGTAGCCGACATCTGTACAGTCAAAATCAGTTCATGTCCGCTCTACATTATAATGCCATTGTCTACTGTCTATGACAAAACCAAGGATGCAAAAACCACATGACAGAAGAGCCGCTCCAAACCAGGGGACAACCGGTAGTCAACGTAATAAAATTACCGTAGCAGGTCGCACTGCAGTCTCACCAATTACCGCTTGTTAATGTTTTTCTTGCACCGACCAGACTTGCAACACTAAACATCAGTTTCGTGGCAATCCCTTAGGTCTAGGGTGTGGAATATGGTAAAAAAGAAAAATATGTGATGGTGTTCTAGCTAACCTTCCTCGCAACAATCTCTGAATCTCTGAATCAATCCACGGACGTACAGTTCTGTTTTTGGTAAATGGTCAAGTAGGTTGCATCGACAAAGCTCATTATATGAGCTATAGGGCGATGCGGCAATGCTTGTCGGAGCATCGAGTGAGAAAAACATGTTATACTAATCCGCGGGCCGGGAATATACCATTACATCACACCCGTCACTCCAATTTCATAGACCCAGGCTACACTACACATTTTGAAAAAATAAATAAATGAATGAGTGCTTCGAACGTTATTCATCAACAGGCCTTGTCTGTTGCTATAGTGCGTAGTAGGGTGAGAATCTCCTGATAATCAGGGAGGCGACCGCCAAGCCGATAGTGTGGTGCCAGTCCTACCAGGCTTTCGTTGAGCTGCCTCCATGCTTCCCACGAAGTGTTTTCTCAAGTACTATGGTTCAACAGGCCCGTAACTGATACAAACAGTTGTGCTTTGTGGCGCCTTCGATCCCGTCCACCTAAATGTGAATTTGAAGGTCTATTTCTTAATGTCTTGGAGTACGCAGATGTATTGAGGGGACATCAGAGCGGCCTATTGAGGACGACTATGCATCCTAGTCATCATATCATAAAAAGGTCGCAAAAACCGTCCATGTACGACTTGAAAGATGTAACGATATTTTGTGACTTGGATAGGCGATTGAACCCAGGTTGAATTAAGATATACACTGATTAAGCCCTGTTTGATCTTCTCAGGAAAATATGAAGAGTAGCATAAGCCAAAACTCCAGTGAAGCACAAGCCACTAATAACACCGAAGCCCTTGAGATACTTGGGCTTATCACCAGACGGGAAAAGGTACGCGCCATAGATCTGGGCCAGGTTGCCCATGGCGTTGACAAAAGCAAGGGAGATGGCCCGAACCTCATTTGGCATGGACCCGAATGTCACGGATGCATATGACAGAGAAAGACCGTTGGAGGCCCAGAGTCCTGCAGCCATGATGACGAGCAGAGCATATCGCGCCTTGAAATTGTACACGGCGCAAGTCACAACAGCGCAGACAACCGCCACCGTCATCCAGGCGCATAGAATGAGGCCGCGCTTCTCGCTTCTTCTGTCGGCAAAATAGCCCGTAATGGCAGTTGCGACAAAGGCCACGCCAAAGATGGGGATCGTCATGTACTGGGCAGACGTAGACTTGTAGCCGAGCCCTTCGACGAGCGTGGGATAGAAGTAGGACAAGGTCGAGGAGCCAACGATGGCCTGCAGACAGAAAAGCATTAGCATGTGGAGGGGACTCGGACAGGATAATTAATTGACATACCATGTATCCAACAACAAACGCCCAAGTGCGCCAGTCTGACAGACTCATCTTCAAGGCTTGCCAATGCCCAAGTCGCTCCTCACCTGTAGACTGGACATTGGTTGCTTGGAGTCTCCGGATGGCCAGTCGTTGCTCAGCCTCACTGAACTTCCACTTCGGGGTATTGGCTGGGAAATCGGGAAGAACAAAGAGCGCAATGATGGCAACGCCCATGGTTGCAGCGCCCTCAACGACAAAAAGCCATCTCCAACCCGCCTTCCCATGTACACCGTCGAGGCCGCTCGTGATGGAACCAGCCAGGAGTCCGCCGAAAGCTCCGGACAGAATGGCGGCAGAAATGTAGACGGCAAATCGCCTACTCTGCTCCTCGCCCTTGTACCATGATGACAGGAGAAGCATCACGCCAGGAGCAAAGCCAGATTCGAGGAAACCCATCAAAATGCGAAGTCCAATGAGGGCCTCGTAGCTGGGCGTGAAGGCCATTCCGACAGTGACACCACCCCACAGGAACATGATGGCCGTGAGGTATCGACTCGGTCGTGTTCGGGTGAGAATCATGTTGGAGGGAACTTCGAAGACAACGTAGCCGACAAAGAACACTACCAACACAACAGAGTATTTGTTCGAATCGAGATTGAGGTCCCTGTCCATACCGGCGATTTTGGCATTGCCGATACTGTTTGGCCCTCTGTTAGCACAGGGGACAATGTCGCAGATGTATATCCAGTAGGAATAACTGACTTGGTTCTGTCCATGTAGGACAAGAGATACATGATCCACATCATGGGCAAGATGTAGAGGTCAATCTTACGGACCAGTTTCCTCTCCTCCTCGGTATCTGGAATATACTCGTCCGGTCCCTGCTCATCCTTTAGAACAACGTCGGCGTGTTCAATATCGTGTGACATTTGTTCCTTCTCCATCTCGCTGATTCTATCAGACAGATGTAAAGACAGGTTGGTGAAAATCGCTAGGTAAGAGACGAAGGCCGAAGAGCGATGAAGGAATACGTCTCAAAGGGGGGATGTCGTAATCGCAATGGAAGCAAACCTGCATATGCTGTGACCGGTCTATTTATCTAATTCGTGGTTTTACTGATCTACTTGTTGTTTGAAATCCTGCTCAACTCGGCTGAGGGATCTCTCCCGGCTTCCTGCGGAAACTGTGAGAGCGAAGCCGGAAGCCTGCCACCCCAACCCAGGGAGGCGGCGCAACGTGGGGCCCCCGGATCTCTCCCCGCAAGGATTGAAGTTGGTCTGGGGGTGGTGTGATTCTGGGGACACTAAGTGGGTATGTCGAGACATTCCCGGGAAACCATAAGCATGACCTGTGAGGCGTGATGTAAGTGGGGAGAGAGCGCAAGTTTTGAAGCCGGTGGCCGCGTCTCGAGGCACTCCACGCCATGGACTCGAAACGCGACCTCCTACCCCAGGTGGCTGCTCAAAGGTATGTCACCATGTAGGGCAGATTGGCCGACAGCTGACGATCCCTACAATGGCACGCGAGCATACCTCGAAGCGCGATTGTCAGGGCGATGTGGAGAGTTGACCCATCTTTCAAGGCCGGATATATCAAGACATGGAGACGCGTGCTTGAAGGCATTGAAGATCGGAGATTTAAGTGCTATACCTTCACACTCGCATTTGCAGCCATCACTTGTTGTATATTTCTTTACTCATTTCAATAAGTCCCTTTTTGCTCTACAAGACTCAAAAATGACTGCCTCAGCCGAGACCAATGGCCACAATACCAATGGCTCAAATGGTGCTGCCAACGGTTCTGCACAGCTATCAACGCTTCCCGGCCCCAACCATGACTACAAAATCTCTCTGAAAGACAAGGTTATTGCTAGTACGTACCGGAAACCGGATGCAGCAACCCGAGATTGCTAACCTTGCTACGATTGACAGTCACCGGAGCCAACCAGGGTATTGGCCTGGGCATCGCCGAAGTGTGTTTGATCAATGAGGCTGCCTGCGTCTACAGCCTTGACATCTCCGAGCCTGCAGAGCCCTTTGCTGCGCTCCTGAAGCGGTTTCCTGGAAGACTAGAGTTTCAGCACTGCGATGTCACGAGTGAGCAGAGTGTCGTTGCAGCGGTTGATGCCATCATCGAGGCAAAGGGTCGCTTCGATGGTATGGTGGCCAATGCCGGTGCCACCAAGCACCAGCCTGCTCTCGAATTTACCGCAGAGCAAGTGGAGAGGCTCTTCAAGCTGAATGTTTTCGGCGCCTGGAACTGTGCCACCGCCGCTGCCAAGGCTTTCATCAAGCTGGGGTGCAAGGGTAGCATCGTCTTTACGGCTAGCATGACCTCTTACAGGCCCAACCGAGTAAGTCCAAGCCTGGTGGTTTTTGGTTCATCAGGTAACCTCAGATTTGCCCATACTAACAACAACCAGGCCGCTCCATCAGCCCCCTACGGTGCTACCAAGGGCGCCGTGAGAAACATGACCCATACACTGGCCATGGAATGGGCTCAATATGGCATCCGCGTCAACAGCATCTCTCCCGGCTTTGTCAAGACTGCCTTGACGTACTATGTAGAGACTTCACCAGACTGGGATACCAAGATGAAGTACTACGGAGGTATGCCTCGTCTTGCGTTGCCGCAGGAGCTTGGCGGTGCGTATGTGTACCTGTTGAGTGAAACGGCAACTTACACGACGGGAATTGATATTCCAATTGCGGGAATTGTTGGTGCGTGGTAAATGGACTATAGAGACTTTCCAACCATATATAGACGATATAGATTTATGACCTTGACATAAATGCTCTTTCTAGTGCCTCGGAGTCCTGACAGCTGACCTTTTTCTATTCATTCCCTTTGATACATCATGGATAACACACCTATTAGAAGATAACTGCAGTCCCAAAGAATAAATACGTATACAATGCAAGTATCAGGCTTATGCGTAGTCTCTCAACATGCCTGGGCGTCAAATTGGTGTCTATTCATTTGGCAACCATTGATGCCGTGGACCTATAACTGCGGTATAGGTTGACGGAACTCAACCAGTCACTCATCAGTACGTACTACACACAGCAAGGTCCATCTATATTCTGGATATTAAAACTATGGCCCACAGACATGTAAGAGGATTCTTCATGAAAAGGATTATCAGAGTTTAGCTCGCTTGACGTAGCATCCTAGGCATAGCAAATAGTAACCGCGGACTGTCACAAACGACAAGAAAGAGAATCCAACTCGCCGTCAGGAAGAAACAGTGGTACCAGTTCAATCAAACCAAGACTAGGCTAAAGAGTACGCTCATCCATTCATGCCCCTACTCTCACGGTCCTCTCGTAGTCTTCAATAACCCGAACCTTGGCGGCGGATGCGGAGTTCTGCATCTTACATCAGCATCCCGATTAGAATTGGAGGCTGTTCCGAATGACTTACTGCATCAAAGTGATATCCCAGCCACTCTTTGACTAAACGCTTGGCGAGCTCGATACCTACAACTCTCTGCCCGAGGCATAACACCTGGGCATTGTTGCTTAGGACTGAACGCTCCACCGAGAAGCTGTCATGTGCTGTTGTAGCTCGGATGCCCGGAACTTTGTTGGCAGCAATAGCAACACCGAGACCCGTGCCACAGATCAACAAGGCTCGGTCAGCTTCACCTCTTGCTACTCGCTCTGCGGCATCGATGGCGTATGTTGAGTAGGCAGTCTTGTCCGAGTCTGAGTGCGGGCCTACATCGATAACCGATGATACTCGAGGATCTCTCTCAAGTTCTTGGGCAATAATAGACTTGTAGGAATGGCCGGCATCGTCGCCGCCAATCGCGATACGAAGACCAATTGTCATACTGAGGCGATTCGGAAAGATGCTTGCGTGAATTTGAGAATGATGCGAGATGATTATTGACAACAGTGAATTACGGCAAGGACAATAAGCTGGCGACCGCACACGGCACCAACGGCGGGGATGTCACATTGAAATGGAAACATGATATCGGGGTTGACCTGTGTAGACTTTGATACTATGCCAGACCAGACCGGTCAAGCCATTGCTACAATCCCATTTGGCTTCACCAGTCCGCGCGCCTCGCCCTCGGAAATGCGTCTCGAGGAGACTCACATGCCCAGCTCTCATGGCGCGGGTCGCTACTAGTAGGAAAAGACTAGGATGCTGAACCATGCAAGAATGAGGGGGCTAGTTAACTAGTGGAGATGAATGTGCCTCGAGACGCGAGGCATGTGTGGAGAGTCGCGTGTAAAGGGACTACTGTAATGCAAGGGAACTGCAGGGATTAGATCCG
The DNA here is from genome assembly GCA_003693505.1 of Pseudonectria foliicola. Classification (NCBI taxonomy): domain Eukaryota; kingdom Fungi; phylum Ascomycota; class Sordariomycetes; order Hypocreales; family Nectriaceae; genus Pseudonectria; species Pseudonectria foliicola. Next base: position 94,216 of record QUZD01000011.1, read on the forward strand.
CATGGCCAGATTCTCTCCGAACATGTTGTCTCCGAAGCCTCCAGTATGGGAAATATCTTAAACACGCTGCTGGAGTTCCTGTTTGATGGTATCTCCTACAGTTGAGTCTTGGTGATATTAGCCAAGCCAGGGGCACATTGCTCAAAAGCGGAACGAAACATGGCTTCCACTTGGGATCCCAGAAGCAACAAGACCTACCAAATTCTCAAGGCAGCGGAAGATGGAGGTTATGGTGTCGTCGCACCCATTGCTTACAATATTGAACATATCCTCGCCTTTATCCGCGCCGCTGAAGCCAAACGAAGCCCGCTGATTATCCAGGTATTCCCCTGGGCCATCACGTTTTCTTCAGGACTCTTGGTTCACGCTGCTGCGCATGCTGCCCGCCAAGCCTCGGTCCCAGTGGCGATCCATCTGGACCATGCCCAAGACGAGGCCATGATTCGGCATGCTGCTGATACGCTTCCCTTTGACAGCATCATGGTTGATATGAGCCACTACGAGATGGAGGAGAACCTTGCCAAGACCAAAACGCTAGTATCATACTGCCACGAGCGAGGCATTGCGACAGAAGCCGAACCGGGAAGGATTGAAGGTGGCGAAGATGGAATTGCCGATACTGCGGACCTCGAGGGTGCGCTCACAACCGAGGAGCAAGTCGAAGATTTCATCGCTACCGGCATTGATTTCTTGGCACCAGCATTTGGCAATGTTCACGGCGAGTACGGTAAAAGAGGGCCCGTCCTGGATTTCGATCGGTAAGTTGCCTTCCTGCCTCGCTGAAAGCTGATGCTATACTCACATTGGATTCCTTCAGACTGCAAATGATTCGACAGAAGACGGCCGGTAGAGTCAGAATTGTCTTGCACGGCACAAACGACTTTCCCGAAGACATAATGGAAAGGTGCATCAAGGGTGGTGTCTCAAAGGTCAACGTCAACAAATTGGTCTTGGACAATTATCTAGTGCACTTGAAGGAGCAGGCATCGGTACTTAATCTTACAACACTAATGGAACAGGGGGTGCAGAAGGCCCAGGAATTGACGGAATGGCAGATGGATGTATGCAAATCGACTGGGAAAGCCTGAAACCTGTAATCGACTCATCGAACCGTTCCTCAACCTGTTCCTTGAGCCATTCCGTGATCAGCCTTTGCCCATTCGAGCCGCAGGTCCTCTCTCCAAGTGGCCATGGGAGGCCATCCAACTCGAGCCTCACAGGCCTCCATCATAGCTATTATGGCCTCGCGCTTCGAGGCATCTTGGACGCAAAGCCCTGCGCCGTAGAGACATTGGGCCGACATGATCTGACACCCCTCATCTCTGAGCTCCATGGCTACTCCACAGATGGTGTCCACTGCTTCAGAAAGAGTCTTTTGCATTCGTAGATATCCATTGAACCCTGCTGATACCGGACTATGAAGAGTGACGAGAATCTGGGCAAAGTTGTAGGCCTGCAGAGCAACGCCAAACTGAGGTGGGTGCACCCAAAGCCGCGCAAACACGTCGCCAGAGTCAGCCGGGCTTGGAAGAGGCTTGAACTGGCTTGTGAGACAGGCCTTCCACTCTTGCATCTTCAGAAGGAGCTCTTCTCGTAGCCTGGATAAGTTGGTAGACGACGATGGTGCCGCCATTGAATTGGATTCTGCAGTACGAGAATGCGCATAGAAATTGACTGCTTGTGACAACAGGTAAGTTGCCCTTTCGGCTAGCTCATAGACCTCAAGGTCATGGCATTTCTTGACAGGCACCCAGAAGCTGAAGCAGGGCCTTTTCTCTCGAAAAGCAGCCCAGATGTCTTGCCGTAGCCACGACCACCACACAGCTTGACGAAGACCCCCACAGCCTCCGTCGACGTTTTGGGAACGCTGGATCCAGAAGACCCCTTTAAGATGTCTTTGCCAGTTTCCCTGGCCATTGGTCTCGTCGAGCATCTCGTATGCTGAAATGACGATTACTGTCGCAAGTAGTTCTTCAGAGTGGGTATAGCTGTTGTACACGAGGGCCTCCTGCACATAATGCAACGTCTCGTAGTAGTAGCGAATCCAATCGTTGCACGTTGGACCAGAGATCTGGGGAAACACCTGGTCTCCCGATGGGGAGTCAAGATTGATCCTTTCACAGTGTCTTGCCGAAAGGGCCAAGATGGCCTTCATCAATCCTACATTCCGAAGTGCCAGGCGCACAGCATAGTTGGAAAAGGGCCTCTGTGGTTCAAATAGATCTAGCCAGGAAGCGCACCGCTCTACAAAGTGTCTCAGGAGGATAGACTCCTGGGTCGTGAGAGCGACGTCGGCGCTGGCTTGCCATGCTTTGCGTTCAACGTCGGCGGCTTCTGATAGAGGATTTTGCACTATTTCGATGGACGATGACGGACCGGGAGCGAGGCTTCTCTCCTCTGCGTCTTTCGGAACTGGCGTTGATGCGAGTGAAAAGCCACTATCGGCCAATGCAGCATCGTTGGCCAGCAGGTCCAGCCAGCGAGTCGAGGCAAAGTCGGGCGTCCAAAACGAAGTATCCGGTGACCATCCAGACAAGGTGGAATCGCATGTTGTCGATCCTATGGTTGCAGATGGGACAGTGCTTGATTGTGAGTGAGATAAGAGTCCGGCATCCCGTGGGCTCAGAGAGGCTGTGGATTGAGCGTGAGACTGAGATGGAGATTGCACTTGCACCTGATTGCTCTGTGTTTCCCAATTCGTACTATTTGCGCCTTGAGACGGAAGATCCGGCATGGCCAGACTCGACAAAGGATACAATGAGATCGAATCGTTAGGAAAGACACAGTTGCGGTTCCTCGCACCGCAAGGTCCACATACTGGCCTCGACTCGTCACATTTCTTGTGTCTCTTTCGGCACGTCAAGCTGGGCACGAGCCGTTAGAACGATCTTCGCAGTCGGGTCTGGGGAAACGGGACAAGCCATTGCCGATCACTTACCATCCGGTCGTGGTCCGCAGCCCGCGGCTGCGGGACTTGCGCATCCGCCTCTTGCGGGCCTCGTGTCTGTCTCCTCCCTGATCCATATCGGAGGTTGACACAAGGACGAAGACATTCTCCCGATGCGCGAGACGCACCCCTTTGCTTCCATGAACAAGAGTTTGCGGAGGATCGAGGGATTTCTCCGCAGCGGGGATATCCTCCCTTGCCAGAAATGGATGTTCTAGCATGGGTATATGTTTCCGGCCGGCCAGCCAAGACAAGCTTGCGATGTTCCTGTGGGGACGTTCGTCTTGGTGCGCGTCTCGCGGCACAAACGTCAGCTGATACCATGTAACAACTACGTCGCAAAGAATTGGCTTCATCTTGAGGTTTACAAACTGGAGCAGGTGATCACAAGGAATGGATTCGAGGGCCGGATAGTGAGTATCAGTGTATGCTGGGTAGAGTGACCCGAAGAGAGTGTCGTCGTGACGGGGTAGACAAGCACTTTGAGGCGGCGTTTTACAACACTTCATAGGCCTCATTAATACAATGTGTCGACCCTACAACTGGCCGTCATGTCTGAAATACCAATACGGGGCATGTAATTCCCTTGCACTCACTTGCAGTGTCCCAACTTGCTTGCATCAGCTACTGCGTATTGATCATGTCGACAAAACATTACTTTCCCTCCACGGCTGCCAACACGCTCGTGCCACGGGCTTTACGCGCATTGGTCTCGGCTCACCCTCACATTCTTACTCTTGATGAGGAACAACGCGTTGTGGCCAATGCCCAACATGACTCGTCGAAGGTGGCCATTGTGAGCGGCGGTGGCTCTGGACATGAACCCGCCTGGAGCGGGTTTGTAGGCGAAGGCCTTCTCTCTGCTGCTGCATGCGGTGACATCTTTGCGTCGCCCAGTACCAAGCAGGTCTTGGCTGCGATGAAGCTTGCTCCTTCGACAAAGGGTACTATCTTGTTGATCACCAACTACACTGGTGATCGACTTCACTTTGGCCTCGCGGCCGAAAAGGCGAAACTCCTTGGGCTTGGCAAAGATGTTCTGGTTCTTCCTGCCACCGACGATGTATCTATTGGAAGGAGTAGGAGTAACAGGGTCGGGAGAAGGGGTATGCCGGGTCACATCTTCAGTGAGTATTCTTCGCAGCTATGTGTGGACAATCCGGCGGATCGCTAACAAACATGCAGCAATGAAGATTTTGTGTGCAGCCGCAGCAGAAGACTGGCCATTTGATCAATGTGCAGCTCTTGGTCAAGCAGTCAATGCTCAGACGGTATCGATAGGATCTGCGCTTGACCACTGCCATGTACCTGGCCGGCAGCATCAAAGTATCCCGGATGACGTTTGTGTAGTTGGCGCAGGCATTCACAATGAGCCTGGGCAGCAGATGCTCTCTCCTTTCCCAAGTGTCGAGGAACTTGTCAAACGCTGTCTGGAACTTCTTTGCAGCCAAGAAGATTCGGAGCGAGCATTTGTCCAATTCAACGCCAACGACAAGGTTCTATTGCTGTTGAACAACTACGGCGGCCTATCTCCCTTGGAACTCGGAGCATTAACAGACGTTGTACAGGAACAGCTTGCTTCAGCATACAACATCAAGCCTGTTCGATGCCTGTCTGGTGCATTCGAGACCTCGCTAAACGCTCCCGGGTTCTCAATCTCACTATGCAATATCTCTTCTGCAGCCAGACAGGCACACTCTACACCTGATGCTCTGCTTGACTTGTTCGATCGCTCTACCACTGCCGTGTCTTGGCCGAATCACATCCCACGAACAAAGTTGGAAGCCGTAAAGCCAAAGACGAAAATAAATGGCCATCACTCGTCACTCGCGAACGGAGCAACAAGTGAAGAAGTTATCTTAGACCCATCAGTCCTTGAACAAACGGTCAGGGCAGCTTGCAAGAGGGCAATCTTGGCCGAGCCACAGCTCACAAAGTGGGATATGGTTATGGGCGACGGGGACTGTGGCGAGGCTGTAAAGGGTCTCTGCGAGTCTCTCGTCAAGAAACTCGACAATGGTATTGCAAAGAGTGGCTCCCTGACATCTTTCTTGAACTCAGTTGCTGAAGCCTTGGATGACATGGGTGGAACCTTGGGGGCCATATTTGGCATCCTCCTTTCCAGTTTCACCACCGCACTCCAACGTGAGGTCAAGGAGCTAAAAGGAAACTCCTCCGAGGCGCAGTTGTATGCCAACGCTCTCGCATCTGCAGTGGAAACCCTCCAGTCCCATACAACGGCGAGAGAGGGAGATCGCACAGTCATGGACGTTCTCATACCGTTTGCGGACACTTTTCGCCAGACCGCAGATTTGAGTGCTGCCGTTGAGGTTGCTCAGGAAAAGGCCGAAGCCACACGTTACCTAAAAGCTCGTTTAGGACGTGCCTCTTACGTTGGTGAGGCATCTGAGCAGCAGCTTCCTGACCCTGGCGCCTGGGCGTTGTATGAGATGCTGTTGGGAATGAAGGAAGGGCTTGGTCTTTAGAGTCGAGATGAGGGCATCTTATATACATTTGAGGAGCAGATTGGAATCTTAACAGTGATAGGGATTCATACAAGTAATCAAGATATTTGAGCATGTTGTTTGTATTATTCCGGATAATTTATACAGGAAGATGCCGCAAACTTTACCATCTCGTACAATATTTATATACAATCTTTTCTTGCCAGGCAATCAACCCTGCAATCATCACTTGCGTTCATTTACGGCCAAGCGAGGTCGGGCTTCCCACCGGGTAGCATCATTCGAAACGGCCAGCCTTCGGATCGATGGATGGCGCTGACAATCTTGCTTAGCCATCCAGTGGCGATAACCGGTAGCCAATACTCGCACCGTTCGCTCCGTAGTATCTCTGTAGCAACTGCCCATGACTGCTTGCAACCATCCTTGTCGCCGACCATGAGCTGGGCGTGGGCAATGGAGAGGTGGATAATCGCAGCTGTCCAGCCGTGCCGCGATCTAAAGGTAGCGAGTTGCTCCATCTTCACTAGGGAAAGATTCCACATCCTCAAGGCTTCGTCATACTGACATTGGGTATGCGCTACCCTTGCCAGAGTTGTCAATCGTCGCATGTGCAGATATTGATCGTTGATATCATCCAATTCCGGTGGTTCAACGGATGCCAAAAGATCAAGTATTGATTCTGCAACCTTCAGCTGACCCTGTCCAATGCTTGACTCGACCGAAGCTAATAGTAGACGTCGATAGGGGCGTCCTTTTTTCTGAGATTCTGCCAAAGCCTGTAGGTTTGATTGCAGCAGGTCAGCTGCTTTCTCAAACTCCTGGAGCTCACAGTATATATCCGATAGTCTAGCCACAATCAAAAGCCGAGTATTGGCTCGTATGGGCCTTGCAGAGTTCAACCATAGGTGTTGCTCCAACGAAGCCCGCGCGGTTTGGAAGTCGCCAATAGATTGAAAGAATCTTGCTGCAGTGCCCTGAAGCCGGCGGGTGACCTCGACCTCGAGAGTCGACAAAGGATAATGTCCTTCCCATTTGTAGACAAATGAGGCGACATCAGTGTCGTAGCATTGAATTTTGTTGTCAAGTTGAGCAATATGTAGTCTCCCTCGTATAGCATTGTCGAGACGACTACTAGGTTGCTGACCCTGGTTGAGAAAATCTCGAATCTTGCCATCCGACTTGGCAAGGTCGCCATCTTGTCGACAAATGATGCTTTCGTAAAGTGCTAGTGAAGCATGCAAACTGTACGGCATTGACTTGCGAATGAACATCCTCGCTCGCTCAATCGCAACACGTCGGGTGGAGATTGAATCCCTCTCGCTGAAGTAGAGGAGTGAATCAACCACATGAGATCTGAGCGTTGCCGGCATTCGGTTTTGTTTCGTGGCTTTATCCAGTAGATTCCAAATGGCATCCTTAAGTCGCAGCGACCTATGGGTATGAGGTAAGTAAGATACCATTATGAGAGGAGACTTAGCATACATACCACGAAGTATTACCCTCCAAACATGGTGGGCATACGAAACAAATCAACCTGAGGGCCATGGACGAGTACTCTTCACGTGTCTGAGCTGTCAGTGTCTTTGAGAAGTATGAGATTGAATCAGTGCAGAGAGATAAAGTGACGGTGCCATCTTCTAGCTCGTCTTTTACAATGCGGTGGTTTGATGCGGCTTGTGAGAGGCATTCGTCATCAGATAAGAGGTTCACAAGTTCGGATGAGAGCCCAAATTCTGCAGCAGTGGTGTTTTGGATCTCCCCATTGGGATTCCATCGTCTTTGGGGGACACGAACACCTTCCAGTAGCTTAAGGGGTACCTGAGTTCCCCCAAGAGCGTGAAGTATCAATGGTAGCTGGTCTGACGACGGAGTGGCATAGGCGTACTCGATAGCGAGGTTGTAGCGTGAGAGAGGCAAAGATGGATCTACAACTTATTTAGCTTGTTGGTTGTAGCGCCATTGAATGTCTACTTACCGTCGAGCTGGCCTGCGATGAGGTGTTTTACATAGTGGCTGTAATCTTGAGCGCTTGAGCCCACGGTCTGTAGATGCTTGAAAATCTCTTCATCTTCCATATTAAGATATCTTTCATACCTAGGCCAATTTTAGTATAAGCCATGACATGTACCAATATACTTACGTCGACGATGGCACGTCAAGGGGCAGCCAGAATACTGAGCCTATATCACCGAGCTTACGCGCTATCTTGAGATACTTCTTCCCGGCATATCGCAGCTCTGATTCTCTCGATGACTGGACGCAGCTGGCGATGCTTGGCGGGACCAACACTTTGGCATCTAGTTGTGATCGCAGAAACACCGTTATACAAGCGAGGCGGCGACGCAGTTCCGCATGGGCCAAGTCATCGGACGAATTCCAGAATCCGTCGATATCATCCCTGAACCTATCATGGACGGCATTGACTCTGTGGGTATCGACGCTGCGTATGGACAGTATCTTTGTCGTCCGCTGGTTGTTTGGAACGACATGGTACCGAACATCCCGAGCAAGGGGCTTCGACTTTGCCAAGACGGTTCGAATGGCCGCCAGGTGCTGCGTCAGATCAGACGCAAGGGTCTCGGCCTTTCTGTCATCGTACTCCTGCGCCAATTGGCGGATGGTGCCGCATAGACACATGTCGCCTCGTGGCAAAGACCGGTCACGGAACCTTGCACCGCGCAGATATTGTTGCATCGATGATTTGAGCCGGCCTTTGATTTCGTAGTCTCGGCTGATTGATAAAAAACCAGCTCCACTTAACGTTAGTTAGTCTGGCTCGCTTGACGCACAATTCTGCAGTCCCCGAGTTGGCGAGCCACATATCTTATTGCACGAGGTGGATTCCCCCCACTAACGGGCTCCAGGGTTTGTTCTCTCTCACGTTTTCTCACAGTGAGGAATTCTTCTCGACATGATCCCTGTCGACCGGGGTATGAAGGGCTCGCTTCTCTCACAGTGAGAAATCCCTCCAAGCTTGATTGCCGTGGTTGTGCTCGGATCTAACATACAAATCGTCAGGAATCTGCTCGACGAGATCAATGGAAAACCTCGAGAAACGTGAGGATTTATATCAGGTATACCACCCAGTGCTATGAATGACTGGATTGGCATATCTCTAATTTGTACAGAGCTCTGCGAATCCCCCTATTGCCCCAACTGAAGAGTACCAGTGAAGCTCTGCGATATAAACATGCTCTGTTGGTTCACCTTCAACACCATGCCGGCGCAATATTCGCAACGCATTCAAGCGCGACATACCGACCATGGCACGAGAGATGACAGCCGATGGGAACACCGATGGGAAAGATTCTGGCCCGGCCTAGACGTCAAACCATCCTAGTCGCCGGATACCGGCCGACACTAGCTCGCCTGCCTAGATAAACTCTTCACGCTTAAGTGGGGATGGCCTCGCTTGTTGACAATTCGCAAGGGGGGGATCCACCTTTGTTGATCTGATAAAGTTGGGAGGATCTGCCGACTTCATCAGATATGGATATCTCATCCCACCATTGTGTCTCTTCTTTTATCTGATCATGCCTGACATGAAGGACACCGCGATGGACTCTTCCAAGGAAGTCCAAGTGGAGGTTGGTTCTGCAGACGCATCAGTCACCGACCACAACGATGATTCCTCACAAGATCAGGGCAAGAAGCCCGTTCCCTTGAACATGAAGATCCTCTCCGTGGTGATCGTCAGCTTGATCGGCTTCGGAGGCCACTGGAGTAGTGGCGTGACCGGAGCTTTGAAGAGCACATTGAAGAAGGTAAGCCAAGCAAACCATCTTGTTGGTGTACCCTTTTAACCATTGTCTCAACAGAAACTCCACATCACCAACACGCAATACGCCGTGCTTGAGTCCAGTGAGAACTTTATCAAGACGGCCTTGATCCTGGTCAGCGGCATTCTGACCGATCGCTACGGTGGTGCTAGTAAGAAAAAAAAAATACAGGTTATTGACTGTGCATCAGGGTGCTAATTGATATCTTACAGGCACCATGGTTTATGGCAACGCCATCTTTAGCCTCGGAGCGATTCTGATTGCGGCAGCGACGACGATTCGAAACTACAAGTTTATGATTTTCGGCGTCATCGTCCAGGCCTTTGGCGACGTTGCCACGCAGGTCGCTCAATACAAAATCTTCTCGTCTTGGTTCCCGCCGTCTGCCGGATTTGCCTCGACGCTGGCCTTTGAACTCGGCATCGGCAAGATTGGCTCGTTTGTGGGCAAGTCGACCGCCAATGTCATTTCCAAGAACCTCGGCGATTTCAGCTGGGTCTACTGGATGGCCGTCTTCATGAACCTCTTCACCAACGTCGCCACCCTCTTCTTCTGGTGGTTTACCCGCTGGTGCGAGAAGCGCTATGCCGGCACGCGTGACCCTGCGACTGGCGAGAAGCTTACCGAAAACAACAAGAAGTTTGAAGTCACCAAGATGCTGCGCCTTCCCTGGTCGTTCTGGCTTGTGTGCCTGTTCTCCCTGTTCCAGACCTCAACAGCCGGCATCTTTGCCTCAAACGGCACTGAGCTCGCGGAACAGCGCTTCAAGATCTCCGCCGTCAAGGCGGGATGGTACTCGTCCATGGCCCAGTATCTGGGATTCTTCTTCGTCCCCATGGTGGGTATTTTCATCGACTACCTCGGACAACGAATCACCGTCATGCTCGTGTGTGGCTCTGGCATGCTGGTCGCAATGTGCCTGGCAGCATGGGGGCCGACTATCGCAGGCACAGCGGCCAGCTTCGGCATCTTTGCCGTTGCTTCTTCTCTCGGCCCAACCGTCATCATCGACAGCATCCGGACGAGCATGTGGTACCAGGAAGTCTTCGGCGCAGGCTATGCCATCAAAATCGCCATCAACAACAGCATGACGATCCTCGTCGGCATTATCGCGGGAGTCATCCAGGACCGCGACAACGACAGTTACGACAACGTTGTCGTCTTATATGTGGCCCTCGCTGCGGGATCGGTGGTTGTTGCCGTCTGCATGATGGGAATCGGCTATGTGAGCGACATCATGGATAATCTGCAGTGGAGCCGCAAGAAGAGGATCCAGAATGGCGAAAGGATCAAGGCGGCGAAGGAGGGATTCGAGACAAATGACCGTGCTGAATGGAACCGAAAGCTCAGTCTCGTCAACTTTTCCGCGGTCATCGTTATGATCCTCGGCGCATGGGTGGCCTATTTCTGGGGCGTGGGTACTGGAAACATCAGGAAGTAATGACGAAAGCGGTCTATAATGGGTAGAGATAGCAGAGCATCAAGTAAATGGCGACATCTAATATTTTCTTTCACTCAAAGCACAACCTGGTTCTCCTTGGGTATGCAGTGAGGATACATGGCCCATGCTAGATCCTTTTCGACTATGACCTAAAGATATGTCTATCTGGCCAAGTAATGCGGCTGCCGGGATAATCAGTCACAAATAAACGAGAATCGATTACTAGTTGAGATACGTCAAGGCCAACAAAGTGATCACGAGTAGGACCAAAAAATCCACAACAACTCAACTCGAGTGCTGGACAAGGCAGAGAAGGGTGTTATAGGATAGGAGGCCCGCATAAATGATACCAAGCAAGGCTATCGCCAATCTCGATATTCGACGCAGACTCTACAAGGCTTCATAGCCTCAAAGGGTGTTTATAATTGTACATAGGTGGCTTCGAACACTGTCCTTCAACTTTCTGCAACTATGTTTCATTTGCTTCTTATAGTAAATACTGGTAGTATCCATCTAGAGCCATGAGATCAAACAACCTGGAGTGAGCGAAGGCTTTCACCGGAACCAGGTGACTCATCTCTAACTTCTGCTAGATGGGTTGGATCTTGTGAACATTCTCCATTGTTTGACTTTTTCTTCTCCAGATCCTCAAGGCACCGCATCGTGATTCTGTTGGGAAGAGACAGTCTGAGTAGTAAGTACTTCCTTGTGTTGGCTCATTGGCAGGGTGGCTGAGCAATAGTCATGGGAGGAGTCGAACTTGGCCGGCTGTATTTACATGGGCACAGTACCAACAGCATATGATACACCCCCCTTACAGCATGGCTGTCAATAGTCAAGTGCATGGGCTCATGGTTACATCCAACGCACCCTGGTTGATGAGGCAAGCAGCAGACAGCCAACATACAAGGTTTGTTCTCCTCGGGGCGTATGCGTTGGTCGTAGGAACTTGGAAAGCAGGCATCGTTGGCTGCGGACGAATTGGACCGCGCAATATGACAGGCTCAAATCACCATTCGAGTAAAATTTTGACGCGTGACCTTGGGAAAACGCGCCTCACTTACCTGCCTGCGAGGATGGCCACACAACAAGTGGTAGGCCTGGCGCCTGCAGTAACAGGCTGCCCGCAACAGCCTACGGGCCATGTGCTAGTCCAAAAGAGTGGTGTGAGTGCGGGCTACAGGATCGCCAATACCGAAACAAGGCAGAGTAGAGGAGAAGAAGAAAGCACTGTAGTTCTAGTATCGATGATGCCACTGAGGAGCAAGGCTGAGTGTGATGTGGTTGCCTCAGATGAATGAGTCGAGGTCTGTCTTGGAGTGTTTATAAATAGTTTTGTTGTTCCTCACTCGTTTCTTGTCTGTTTGTTCCTAATATAATTCAACAAAGAATCGTTTATTCAACCACAATATCAGCATCAATTCTTTACATAATCATTGTTTCCCGAAAGACCATCATGACAGACAGCGGCGGTTTCATCAAAGTCCCTAAAGACGATGAAATAAAGCGCATGGAAGCCGCAGCACGAGCCTCTTGAGAGAAGCGTGAACAGGCTAGGAAAGACCGGGAGAGCCGCGCAGCTACGGTAGCAGCCGGAAAGGCCTCTCAAGAGCGTCGTGGCGCCAAAACTGCCAAGTGACACGTTGTACTTCAGCATGCTGTCCTGAGCGTTCTGACACATGTAACCTGTGAGACCCCTTCTTATACCATAAATGCGTCTTGGCCAATCATTGATGGCATGGAAGGGAAGTTCAAGCGGAGGGCAAGAACCGAGAGTAGATATTGGGCAAGGAGTCAGGGGATTTGGGGGGGATTGATATGCTGTTCTTTTCCCTTGTACTTGATAGTGTTTTGTAAGACGCAATGAATACGGGCTTGACGACGAGATAAAATTTCAAGCAGAAAATGTGGCAGTCGTATGGAAGACACTCAAGACAAGCAATTAAAGTCTATCCTGACAGTCTTGATCGTATGCTACCAATTGCTCCATCTTCAAATCCACGAAAGACACTATCTCATTCTCGCTCGGCAATTCTGCAAGGACACCATCATCTTTTAAGCATTCTTCCCAGAGAAGTTCAACGTCGAAAGGCTTCCGGATAGCGTAGGTAAACCAGAAGCGTTTCGTGACCCATGACTCACGCATAAGAACGGAGAGAGGTTTACCAGCAGAAACCACACCTCTCGTGTTCTCAGCTCGCTTCATCGCTCGCAGAAACTGATCTAAGCGTGGTTCATAAGTGGAAAGAAAGTCCTGCATCGTGCGGCCTCGAAAAAGATACGAGTCTGGGCCTGCTAACAGTAGCCACCACGGCGGTTCATACGAATATTGAATCGGCATGGCGTTGGTGAACTCGAGGTCTAGAATAACGGTTATACGGGCAGTTTTTGGATCAACAAGGATGTTTTGGGGTCGAAAATCGTCGCAGAATAGTTTGAACGGGCCATTGCTGTCTATGGTGTATTTGTTGGGCAGCCGGGAAAACAGTTTGCGGGCTACATAACGCCGCTGAGCATCCTCTTGATTGGAAGCGAGGTTGCGCTGAGTGTGTAGATGGGTTGCTTGTTCACGTATGAGATATTCAAAGTAGTCGCTTGCATTCTTGAATGAAGCCGTTGGGAATTTGTCAACAGGAAAGAAGGCAGCGGTTGCTAACTCGTTCATGCTGTAAGTCAAGGGTCTCCCAGTGACCGACCACGTATTCGAAGCATAATCCTTTGAAATGGCCCCAATCTTGTCAAAGTCGAAATCGAAAAGCTGTAGCATAATCTCGGCAATCTGGTCAAAGACGTTGTCCAGCAGTGTTCCGTCGACATTCGGATTCAGATAAAGCCTCACTGTATCAGCTGGGTCCTTGAGAATATCAGACAAGTGGACACCCTCGACGAAATCGGATATGATGAACGGTCCCAGGTGTTGTGGACTATCCTTGGTCAATCCCCAGCTTAACAATTTGGGGACGGGTATCGTGGTCTTTGCCTGAAGAAACTCAATGACTTGGACCTCGTTTGCGACTTTTTCGTCTCGAAACGTCGTGTGTCCAGGCTTCGGGAATCGGATAATCGCATCATGACTTCTGTCCTTGAAGCTAAATTGGAGACAAAGATTGAAAGACCCTTCAAACTGGGCGGTGATTTCCTGAGCTGGGCATCCCAATCGGCGAGCGACAAAGTCTGCAATTTCAGGTTCTGCGGCAAAGAGCTCTTTCTTCCATGCGACGCATTGGTCGTCGCCCTCCTTCTCAGCTAACTCGTCGAAAACTGTCATCTTCAATTTAGCGATGGTCTAATCAAGTCGGAATGTTTAGCTTTCAATAGGCTCTCCTACGAACATGAGGGTCGTTACCTGAGACTGGGCGCTCTATAGGTAGGGATAATGTCATAAGCTGGCCGTACGGGGCGCCTCTTATTAGCTAAGGCGTAACCCTAAAAGTAGAGTAGATTTTATTAGGTAGAAAAGGCATATACTATAGCTTTCCATTATTATAAAATTAAGGCGTTTTCATTACCCTATCTATATGCCTAAGAACGAGAAAGCACGCTCCGTATTGTAGATAATCAGGAATCATACATGAATGTGTAGCCCCGCACGAATAACCATATTGAGGAACCAATCAGAGGCGTTTCTGCTCAGATAGCGAGGCATTGGACACTCGTGTCGCCTTGTTACTGTACTTGAAGTGGTGTTTCCACTCCCCATGCTTCCAAACTCGGTACTATGCATAGATGCTCCCTTCTGATGCTGCCCTCTATCACACCTATTCACCGGATGTCGGATACTTTGCCATAACTTCCCAGGGAGTCACTAGGCGTAACACGAAAGCCATTGAGGAACTCATACATTAGTACCTGGGCAACATAATTCACCCATCCACCACGGTTCTCAACGTACTAGATTATCGCTGCAGTAGCGGCTAAAATCCGCAAATACGACGGTAAGAAAGGTCTGATTATGCTGCTCCAATGTTACTGGCACGCACGACTGAACTGCCTTGATCGCGGTCGTGAAATTGAACACTGTTGCTCTCGAATGCGGCAGTTGAGTGAAGCTCTATCTAATAGATGGGCTGCAAACAGATGAACCGGAAGTTTTGAGCTAGGAGTGAAACTTCTGAAAGGACTCGTGTTCTGCTGCTCAAGACCTGCTACTGTCTGAAATTTTGTGGTGGGTTGGCCAGTTTCTGATAATATAGACTATGCATGTACATCAATCTCCTCACCTACGTCAAGTATGCACGTAGCTTGAGCTGGAAGGTGGCTGCATATTGAATGCTGGCAATGTCACATATTCTAATTATAGTAGTTAATACTCACCGCTTCTTGCGGCCTGATCTGAAGGTCATCAGGCTGCATTGCTCAGACTATGCAAATACATCAGCATACGCGTCCCTATCTGGTCTTTTTGTTCTTGACCCAACAGGCTACTGTCAATCCAGACTTCCCTTGCACGATTTTCGCAAATAATGCCGAAGCGTCTGCGAAACAAATTTGCATCACTATGGCCCGGAAAGCCTTCGCCTCATCCTCCCATAACCGTCGCGACCCCTGATTCGGCATCCACCGCGCTCAGGCCGGCAGTTCCTTCTCAGTCGACATCGCCTCTACCCCAACAAGATGCTCCCTCTTCCGATAGAAACAATTCATTGCCCGGACGACTGTGGAACAAAGCATACGATTCTCTGAGAGTCAAGGAACCCAAGACATTACAAGCCTACGAGACAAT
Organism: Pseudonectria foliicola; assembly: GCA_003693505.1. NCBI lineage: Eukaryota > Fungi > Ascomycota > Sordariomycetes > Hypocreales > Nectriaceae > Pseudonectria > Pseudonectria foliicola. Next base: position 109,571 of record QUZD01000011.1, read on the forward strand.
ACTTTCTATCCAGTTCCGCACGGACGGCTCTGTTCCCGAGACAGATGATGTTACCAATGTTATAAGACAGACGCAGGAAGAGAGATCGCAGCAAATGCGGGATCTTGTGCAAAAAGGCCTTGAGAGGACGCAAAAAGAGGTCGAAATCAAAGACAAGATCAATACAACAATGGACGCTGTGAACCAAGTCAAGGGACTCATAGACAAAGCCGTCAAATCTGAGCCCACAGCTGCGCTCGCGTGGGTGGGCATCTGCACCGGCATGGAGGTCAGACTTTGTCCAATTCTCAAGTACACTCCTTAGTTACTGACTGAGGAAAGATCCTCACAAATCCAGTTTCTGAGCCGGGGCTCAATCGAACAGGTATCGCATATGTCATCTCAAGAATGGACTGGTACTGGAGTTTGGCTGATCTGCTTCTTGATGAAAATTCAGCAACGCCATCCTTCTTGGAACTGCGCGATAGTCTGGAGAAAAGTATCTTGAAGCTGTACGAGAAACTCCTTCTCTTTCAGATGGACAGTGTATGTTTGTACTATCGAAAGAGACTTTCGACGATTCTGCGAGATTTGGTCAAACTCGACGACTGGAAAGAAAGGACAAACGACATCAAGAGTTGTGAAAAGATTGTGAACGAAAACTCGAAGCAATACAACACTGAACAGGCCAAGAAAAAATTAAATGCTCTCGAATTAAGCGCCCAACGGCGAGAGGACGGACTTCGAGAGTTATATTCTGCCTTTAAGAAACAGACCAGATTACTAGAGCAGAGGCATCAAACCGAAGACGACAGACAATGCTTACGACATCTAGGCGTCACAGACCCGCGCCATGACAAGAAACGCATCGAGGAGACCAAAGGAGGGCTACTCAGAGACTCATATCGGTGGATTCTCGAGCATGCTGATTTCAAGCGCTTCCAGGACGATGGAGGTGGCCGATTGCTGTGGATCAAGGGCGATCCAGGAAAAGGAAAAACAATGTTGCTCTGCGGGATTATTGATGAGCTGGAGAAGGAGGCATCAAAGTCAGTGGCGTACTTTTTCTGCCAAGCTACTGATGACCAGCGAAAGAGTGCGACTGGTATTCTCCGTGGTATCATCTATCATCTTTGCGTCGAAAACCCACTGCTCCTATCACACGTACGAGCAAAGTATGACAATGCAGGGGAAAGGCTCTTCAATGACATCAATGCCTGGGTGTCCCTGACGGAAATTATTGCGGAGATGCTGCAAGATCCCATAATGGCAGATGCTACTGTGGTGGTGGACGCCCTCGATGAGTGTCTTCCCTCGGATCTAGAGAAGCTCATCAAACTCATCATGAACCTTTCCGGCAAGCACACGAGCAAATGGATTGTTTCGAGCCGCAACTGGCCAGAGATTGAGACTCTACTCGAGAGAGCGGATCAAGGCGTCAAGGTTCATCTTGAGTTGAACAATGCTTCCATCTCAAACGCAGTCAACATTTTTATCGAGTACAAAGTCAAGCAGCTGGGGGAAGAGAAGCACTTTAACGAGGACACAAAAATGCAGATTCAGAAAGAGCTACAGGCCAAAGCTGATGGTACCTTTCTATGGGTGGCGCTGGTATACAAAGAGCTGGCAAGTTTCAAGACTACCACGGCGCGCCATGCGCTTGCCCAAGTCAAGTCATACCCATCGGGTCTCCATCCGCTGTACCAAAGGATGATGAAACAAGCAGAGGACTCCATGGACTGGACTCTTTGCAAGAGGGTCCTGGCTGTTGCTTGCGTCGTGTACGAGCCAGTGGCACTAACTGAGATGAGACTTCTCGCCGAACTGCCTGAGGATTTGGATGACGAGGATTTGAGAAACATTGTGTGCTGCGGTTCGTTCTTGACAACTCGAGAGGATGTTATCTACTTCGTGCACCAGTCTGCCAAGGAGTTCCTGGTCAAAGATACCAGCTTGGGCCTGGAGACTCCTGGCATTAACAAGCAGCACCACATCATTTTCCAGATATCTGTTGAAGCAATGGAGAGAACCTTGAAGCGTGATGTATACTCTCTCAAGTCTCCAGGAGCCCTGATGGTAGATATTTCTGCACCCGAGCCCAACCCGTTAGCCTGCGTCCGATACTCATGCATTTACTGGGTGGACCATCTTGTCGATTCCTATCCCAACAACGCCGCGAAAGGTGACGTGAGGAGGGAAGATGTTGATGCTGTCAGTTGCTTCATAAGAAAGAAGCTGCTTCATTGGGTCGAGTCTCTCAGTCTGTTGAGCAGACTCTCTCGTGGCATTGTTGCAATCATCAAGCTGGAAACATGGGTAGTAAGTGTTCTGACTCGAGAGCGCTCCACCAAGTTGAGCTAACTTGATCTCAAAAGATTACACAGACGGGGGGCTTGGAAGCCCTTGTCAATGATGCGCGACGATTCGTACAGTCTCATAAGTTTACGATTGAGGGTGCTCCGCTACAAACCTATGCGTCGGCACTCATATTCAGCCCTTCACAGAGCCTAGTGCGGCAACGGTTCAAGATGGACGAACCCGACTGGATATCGAAAAAACCGTACACGAGGCCGCACTGGGATGCACTTCTGCAGACCTTGGAAGGACATAGAGATATTGCCGATGATTTCATCTTCTCGGCAGATGGAAAGCAGATTGTGTCGGCGTCAAGAGACGGAACAGTCAAGATGTGGGATGTCGCCACCGGAGATTGCACGTCGACTCTTGATACCGGCTTCAAGGAAATAAAACATCCGATTTTGTCAGGGGACTTGCAATATTTGGCGTTTGTTGAGGGACTCAATGTGCACATCTGGGACGTGGCAAGGCGGTGCAATGTACAGTCACTGCCATTTTTCGAGATTGACTCATCGCCCTGGCATCATCCATTGAAACCGGTTGCCTTGTCATCAGACGGCCAACGACTGGCTGTGAGTATCCCTTTCCAAGATGTAGAGGTGTGGGATACAGTTGAGGCCAAAAGACTTTGCATCCTCGATGTTGGATATGGTGAAGCAGCCTCGTTTTCACCAGATGGCCAGCAGCTGGCGGTGGCTTCAATCAAAGATGTGACGGTCTGGAACGTGGCAAACGGGGAGCACATCCATCGATTCCGACCGACTGGGGAATGGCACAGATGTGTAGCCTTCTCTGCCGACGGGGAACTGCTTGCTTCAGGTGATAACAGTGGAGCTGTCTACGTCTGGCAGTTGTCAACGGGTGCCTGCCGACACACACTTGTGGGCCATTCGGATACAGTCAGTGCAGTCTCCTTCTTATTAGACACAGACACAGAGAGCCAGCGCATTGCGTCGTACTCATGGGATCGCACCGTCAAGATGTGGGATGAGTCGGGATCCTGCGTCCAGACGATCGATGCGGAAAGTGAATTATCTTTTGCGTTCGCGATTTCGCCAAACGGGCGGCTGCTCGCATCTGCGCATTGGAACAACACGGTCAGGATCTGGGACTCGGCCACAGGTTCACCTTTACCCCCAGACCCTCCCATCAACAACCCCACAGTCCATGATTACCATCGTCGTGTACAATCCACCGACTGCACACCTACTGGGCACATTCTTGCATCGTCCTCACATGACGACGACTCCGTCAAAATATGGGACACGGCGACATCAACTTGTCTTCACACAATTCCGCACACACATCCAATAGATGGTATCAAGCTCACACCAGATGGACAAAGGATTGCAGTAGTCTTTGAAGATTCTATGGACATCTGGGAGCTCGACCAAGCGGAAGCCATTTGTGTCGACGTTATAGAGGGCAATAGAAGGCCCCTGTCCTTGATTTTCTCCCCAGACAACCGGCTGCTTGCCATCATGACATACACTTACACCCGAGTCTGGCATCTCGAAAGAAGAGAATACATCCTAGAGGCCCCGGACGACGTATATTGTGATCCGATCTTCTCAAACGACGGACAATATTTCATTTACCATACGGCGAACTCCATACGGGTATGGGATATCAATTCAAAGTCCTGCATCCACCAATTACTCTCGGACAATGATGTACGAAAAGTAGCAATATCCCATGACAATCGCTGGCTCGTAGCAGGTCAGAAGAGTATCACTGTTTGGGATTTGGAGAAGGGTACAATATCTCACAGCCTGCCTTCTGAAGAACGTCTTCTTCAACTCCGATTCATTGATCAATGGCTCGCGGTGGCCAGGGATAACACGACAAACACATGCGAAGTATGGGACGTGGGATTGGCAAAACGTCTCCATACCATCCCGCGTCCGAGAGGCTGCCACATCTTGTCTTATGATCCAGAAACCCGCCTTCTTTCTACAACAAAAGGAGTTCCGATATTGGACCGTTCACCCATGGAAACCATGCAATCGGCAAAGGCTTTACAAAGTAATACCTGCATTGGGTATGACCTAAGTACTAACGGCCGCTGGATCGTGAAGGGGCGAGAACTATTACTTCAGTTGCCTTCAACTTATCAGGCAGAATATGTAATCGGAAACAGTGCTGCCCTCAAGGCTCCGAATGGTGATTTGGTGTTGATGAGGTTGCTCTAAACATTAGTCTATCGTAGTACCAGACGGAACTAGCTCCTCCAGAAGATACACCAGTATGTAGCTATGCCAGCTGGCCTACCCCAATCCCTTTCCTCCATCTCTGGAATCATTGCATGAATTGGATAACTCTTTCCTCAGTGTCAATACTAATCTGACCCCCTTGACATACCCAGCCTTCTATTGCTTTTACAATGTAATTTAGCATCTTGCACTCGCAACATGTAGACTATTCTTGGAGTGACTCTTCGTAGTCTCTCGGTAACATCCCTCTCTATCGTGCTGAACGTCAGCTCGCTAAGACCTTTCTTGTAGCAAATTCCACTCTTCATCTCGATGTCACATGTCACTTTGCGGGGAGCGCGAGACCGATGTTCGTTACCTCCCCCTCACGAGACTCTTGAAGCTTTCAAATACATTCTCGATAGCCTTAACCACAGCATGACTCTTCTTGCTCTACTGCGGTTTTTGCGCCCTGGAAAGGACCCTCATAGTGCGGCCCTTTGTATTGGATGCCAGACCTTCACAGAATGCTCGCGGTCGGCAACCCGTACATCCACGCCATGGATGTGCTAGAGCCCAAACAAATGCGCTTTCAAGATTGAAAGGCGTGCCTATCTGTCAAAATGACGCACCTTGTTTTCATACTTGCTAGACCTCCCAGCCATGGCCTTTTCGGCTGCGTCAAACTTGAGCCAGGAAACGTCTGACGGCATCGACTTGAGTAAAGCTCCCCCTCAAGGGCTGAAATTGTGCATCAGGCGGAAGGCTGCCTGAGGTAGTGATCCGTATGTTTCCCGCACAGGTTGCTTTCTTGGCCTCAGATGAAAGAATGTTGCGGCCCTGCCTCTCGGGCTTATTGACTGGTATCATGGCCCACTCCATGCAGTCTGTTGGCCCGCGCACGGCGAAAATGGTTGAGGAGGCACAAGGCTTGACAAGTTGACGGAAGCATGATTCTGGAGGTCGAAGAAGGTCATGCTCTCGGCTTCATCTTTTCGCAAGTCTGCCGCCCTCAGTCATGTATTGGCGCTTTTCAATCATTGACATCAAGCAATACAACCTTCAGTGTTGAGCTATTACATCGACGTGCTTCAAGCGTAAAGAGTTCTCGACCTTAACCTCGACCATGATAGGGCTTTTGCGACTTGCTTCTCCTAACACGATAAGCCTCTCCAAAGCGCGAACCGTGTGGATCATGGCTAGGGAATAAACTTTTCATCAGGTTTGTGTTTCTCCTCTCTACTCGATATAGCCCGCGTGTGTCAAGGCCGAAGCCACGTTGCTGAATGGGCAGAGTAGGCAACGGCGGATACATCACGCTCATGTTTATGTTCTACACGCTAATCTCCATCAATCAACGAATTACATTACACTATCGTATTGATGACTTTGATCAGAGGTTTGAGATGCCTCTAGGAGGGGCGGGTCGTAATAATCAGCAGTGCTGTCTTCAACATGAGCACAAAGATCTGATCAGACTGATGAGGCAAGCACGGCGCGAATGGCGTTGGTTTCCAGTGGTCAGCCCATCTTATCGAAACAGATTGTGCATGGTTACATGGAACACAATAGGGCTTTGGGTATGATATTGGTAACATTGAAGACGGAATAGAGATATAGAGACCATTCGCGATTGTGTCCAGGGAAGTTTCCAGGTGTCGGCATACCTGAGCTGAATTGCAAGCCGCCAGCGACGTTGGACTCGCCCTAATGTCTGGCCACGCATCTTTCAAGAGCGAAAAGTCCAGCACTGCGAGGATTCCTTCCGTCAAGATATTGTCAGTCACAATCATTCCCATTTAGGTATTAATATCTGATCTGTTGACACGGAAGATCTTGGTATCCACGTAGCGCTTGGCCCCTTTGACGACCCATCACATGTCTCAGACAAGATCCCAGACCAAACAGTTTTGATAGAATTCTTAGTTATCTAATGGATCTAACTCTGGGAGCGAGCGAGCAACGACGTCAGCGCAGTCTTTGGAGCATCAGTCGTCGATGTCGTGGCTGGACGGGATTTGCTCTCTTTCGCAATTAACATCGTATTTAAGCCCACTAACGCAGTCAATATCCGTGGACCCAGAAATTATATCAGGAGCAAGGGGCTGAGAGGAGGCGCTCCAACGCGATATCTTGTACACGAAATCCCGTCTCGAGGGCATCACCGAGTGCACCATGACTCTAGACGTGGTTGGGGACATCGACAGCTCCCCCTTTGGCATAAGTGGCTGCTCTCGCATAGACACGTACACTGAAGAAGAACTGGTACTGAGCGAGCTCCAATTTTTTAAACGTAGAATCATCGAGAAAGGTTGATGAGGGGACCGATACGTGATGCTTAAGTAGTGTATAAGAGTTCAGTGTTAGCATCCGCTGCGAGAATGAGAGTAAGAAAAAGAATATTGACGAAAAATATGAACGTAGCATACGATGTCGAAGAAAAGGGTGTGGTTCCCGGACAAAAGCATTGTTATTTTTGTTATACTTTTCCCTCTTCTCGCATGTAGTCAGTCACTGTCGCAGGTATAGCTGCAAGCGATAAGGTACGCGCATAATTGTAGATTTGAGTCCCCCACACCCGTTCTAAATGGATCTCAAGATAGGGTAAAACGCAGCAACATATTCAGCTGACAGATGTGAGAATATAAGACTCTTCTTCGCGATAGGTGCTTTACGAGGTTTCAGACACCTGTTACCTCGAAATCATTCATTACACACTGAAATGCTGAAACCTGACAAGTAGTGTACTTAAACTATCGTCCTGGACAGGGTTTTCCCATCATACGTCAACCGCTCATCTCAACATCATCTTCCACATCTTCCGCAATTCGGATGTCTGTAATGACTCCCTTGGAAAACGCCTTGATGTCCTCCAGTACATCCTCAATGGGAGTGACCAAAGCGTATCCCTCCTTGTTTTGCTGGGGCATCTGTCCTCTAAAAAGAAGCCCAACAGCGCGTCCTTTTCCATCAAAAACAACACTTCCAGAATCGCCGATAAGGGCGAACTCTTGTCTCACGCTGTTATCACCTACACAGCCAATGCAAACGTACTCCGAAGATGTTTCCGCGCGTAAATATTTGTCACCCCTGATGACACAGTCTGTCTTGAAATTGCTGAAGGTGCCAGCCGTGGCACCTGTGATTGCTCCTTGCTTGTAGACTGGAGTACCACTAGACATAGTCTTGAACGTGATCTCTCCTTGAGGCTTGAGCAGTGCGCCAAATGTGGAACTTTCTGGAGCGGGAATGTATCTTTCAGTGGGATATTTTGCAAGCCAGTCTTGCCCCGACAGAAGAATATTCTTTCCTTCTCTGTTTTCTTCAACCTTGATCAAAGCCCAGTCAAGTCGGCCGTTGGAGCACGTAGAGCGAAGATGACCAGACGAAGCATATGGAAAGCCGAGATGGTGAGAACCTTGATCAAAGAATGCTGCCTTGGCATCCTTTTCGAGCTTCAGCTTTGCGCATTCCCCTACGGCATGCTGGCCAAGGGTGATGATTTGGCCTTCAAGCGTATGGAGTGTCCGATTATGTTTCATGCGCGACGGACTTTCCAATGAGGTTGCATTCTTCTCGGCCTTGGGGAAGAAGCCCTTTTTATCAACCTTTCGTAGGTCACTTTGCATGCCAGGATCAACAGGGACTGTTTCATCATTCTTGCCCTTCTTCACAGAAAATCCGTCGAAACATGGGCGTATGACATGATGATTTGTGAGAGCGTACCTGGCCCAGGTGGGGTTGGTCGTAGATTTGAGCTCAATGTAACAACCCAATGTGCCTAGCAGAGGGTTGGAACGCTTTCCGTCATCACGATCAAAATATCTAGATGCACAGATGTCGGCCCCCATGTTGGTTTTTTGCTGATAATCCCCTTTGATGAGCAGATCGTTGGGATTGTATCCTTGGTGCCTCTGTCTGGGAATTGCACTCGGTGCCACCAGCTCGAAAGCAAGCTCTTTCATCACGTTGTGCTCGATATGGACGCAGAGATCTTTCCAGCCAAGCACGCGAAGACGCTCATTGATGGATTCAATCACTGGTGGCCATCCCGTTTCATCCGACTCATTGTCCATGGAGATGTAGACCGTGATTGGGTTCGATGAAGTATCCTCCGAATAGCCGAGGCGAAACAATGAAAGGGCCGTCATGTGCGATCGCGTCGAACTGAAAGATTCGAGTTGATTCAAGACCTGGCTTCGCAGGTTTGGCCAAGCAGCTTCAAGAAGTGGGTTACCGACCACCGGACCAAGATACTTCCTGTCTGTAAGCTCGGGGGCGATAATTTCGACCGAAATGTCCACATCTGGAGAACCTAGTTGCGAAACCAGTTCGTTCGCAAAGCGTTTGATCTCCTTGACAGCGCTTTCCCATGTATCTCTGGAAGCTTCAGTCCACTCGGCAATCACGAAGATGGTAGGGTGTGCGGTTTGAGGTGCACCAGGAACGGATCGAGTGACCAATGAAATCGTAGGCTCGTCGTCAATGTCATCAAAATCCATGTCGCAAATTTGGTACTTGGATACGACTCTCTTGGCTTCGTTGATGAGATCGTCACGAAGATCGTCGACAATTTGCACACCTGTTGGGTGAAAGCTCGTTTCAAGAGGGAGAGGCCGAAGGGGTGGTGCTCCGACGCGAAACTTGACATTGGAGATTCCGAAGCGCCGAACAGGTTGAGTTTTATCCTCTTCTTCTGAGGATTTCTGCATGCGCCTAGATCTCGTGGCGCTAGATGACGCCGATGGCGTTGGCAGTGGGCAAACTGGCCAGTTCAGGGGATCTTCGTCGGCCATCGCGAAAGGGGGTTTTTGGTGGTAAAGGAAGGAGTTCTAATAAATCAGAAAGAGAGAAGAACGTAAGGAGTTTTGATAGAACAGAAAGAGAGAAGAGCGTTGGACAGAGAAAGAGGGGGTAAAGATGTATTTAAAGGAAACACCCCTCCATCGTGCATCTGCAGCTGGCAACACTTTTCCACGGCTCAGTCAGTTGGCAAACTTTAGTCAACTTGCCACTGAGAAGAGTTGCCAATGGTAATGTAAGTTGATTGGGAGTTTGGGGAGTGAATGACTTAAGGAAATCGAAAACTCTGTGGACTGCATTTGTCTAGTCAGGTCGCAGGTCGGATGTTAGAAGAACCATGCATGGTATCTCCGGAGTAGCTCATTTTAATTACTGGGGTGAAACAATTCCCGTTTGACACACAATACACAATGGAAAAGTAAAAGTTCAGGATGACTCCCCTAACGATAGCTTCTGGTAAGACTGAAAACAATCTACTATAGAGCGCTGGAAACTTTTACCTGTTGATTGTATAACGATGCAAATGCTGAGGTCACAAACAATCACGTAGTCAATGGTACAGTAGGGTTATAAGATGGGCTCATGACTCTCACGTGATATAATCAGGATAATTAATGCCCAACGTGCTGAGGCGGGTCTACTGAAGCTGAGGCGATCAAGGTGCAGCAAAAATGAGGCTGAAAGATGCAGGTTTCAAGTGGTCCAGGCGCATGCAAGATGGCCTCCCCACACACGTGACTCTCCGCACAGCTGTTTAGCGTCGCTACTATCCCAAAGTGGTTCTCAGAAGCGGAGTAAGTAGTCTAGCACTTACACCTCGTTACCTCCAGTCGCCGCCATCCTGATCCGTGCAAACTCCAACTGCAATATTTGAAGGGTTGGACAGATGAAACCAGCCGGATATGCAGCAATCTACAACCCAGACGGCAACTTCTCGCCTGCCAAGGCTGCCAGCCTGTCAGACTTGTGCCCAGAAGAAGACAAAGGTGACTGAGATCCAACCCCAAACATTGCAGATTGGCCACGCGACAACCGAAAGCTGACAAACTCCAAGTGTGACAGTGCAAGGCCAAAATGCTCTCTATGTGCACGCAACGGCACAGAATGCGTCATTGTCAATTCCGCCGATAATGTCGCATTACCAAGAGCGTCAGTTTCTGTCTCGCATTGTCTTGTCACATCTCGTCCGCAGCAATCTGAACTGATTGTTTCTTTGTCTTAGCCTCATCGATGAACTCGAGAAAAAGGAGCAAACCTTATTCCTCAAGCTTCGGGCCCTGGAATCAGACACTCCTCGCAATGCCGACACACCGGAGAATACCTCGCCGACTACCATGCTGAGCGGGCACTCACCTATTGAACGAGGGGGCGGTCTCAGGTTGGACTCAACGCACAGCCAGTGTTGGGTGTACCTCGAGCTAATGCATTCTGAAGCTTCATTGCCTCACTGTTCGCCGATGCCGACTGGAGGAAGTCTCATGCAGATCTGCTGCGAAAACTAGCAGCTGCCCCCAGGGTACCAGAGGCTTCTATTGCGCCTTGTCCTCTACCTTCTGGCTCAGAGTTGAAGCAACTCTTCGAGAAATAGTAAGTTTCCCCAGTCAAGCCAAAGATTCGGCCCTCTCACACCTGCTTTCTCTCTAGTCTCAGCTGGTCCCATGTTCAAAATCCTTTTCTACTCCGACGCGAACTTTGGGCGTTATACCACCGTCTCACTGCAACCGCGGGAAGCGTGAACAATGTCCCAAACTGTGACCTTTTCCGCGGCTTCATGATCTGCGCGATTGCTTCTGTTCTTCCCTATCGCAACGGTCACCATCACCAACATCCAGAGGGCTACTACCACGCAGCCTTACAGCATCTCGACTCAAATTTTCTCATGCGAGGCTTGGATTCAGTACAGGACCTCCTTCTAGTCTGCAGGTTTGGCATCTACCATCATATAGGTTAGTTTCAATGGTACCATTCGCAGGTGCAAACCACTGACTGGGCTGGTGTAGGAACTTCCATCTGGGATGTGATACGTCTTTGTGGTCGCCTCTGCATTGAACTCGGACTTCATTCTCACGGCGGAGATTCGACTGATCTCATTCAAACGCAAAGAAGCAGAAGAGTTTTCTGGCAGTTCTATATGATCGACAGATATAGCTCTACCACATTAGATCGACCTTTCTCAATCAATGATCGCGATATTGAGATCGATTTCCCGGCAGATGCGAGCGATGAAGAGTTGGACGCCGCCAGTGCGTCCTTGAAAGATCTAGACACTTTCCGCCGCACTGAAATTCCCGACTCCCAAAGCGAAATGACAGTCTTCTTCATGTCCTTACGGTTAAGGAAGATTTCGTCGCACATCCACAACGAGTTTTCGCGCCTAAGACGGAACCAAAGCCAGTCGTCCTCATCGCCATTGACAGCCGGCCACGTCCACGTGGTAATGAATAAGCTCCTCCAGGAACTGGAGGATTGGCGCAATGACGCACCGACTATCGAGGCACCACGCTGTCTTTACGAAGTCCAAGATTGGTATGACCTACTGTTTGCCCGGGAGCGACTATACCTTGTCCGCAAGGCAATTGATCTAGTTCCCAAAGTGCAAGGCACACCATCAAAATACATATCAACCTTGTTTCTCAAATCGGCCCTTCAGACGATCCAGCGCTACTATTCTCTGAGCAAGCAAAGAAGCCTCATTACACACACCCGCAGCTACTTCCACATGATGTTTACCGCAGGACTGTCAGTCATGTTTTGCATTTCCGTCTTGCCGAATATTGAGCCTGACGCTTTGCTCGAATCGTCCGAAGGTCTATTCCAGTGCGAGGAGACCCTGGCGGACATGGCGAAGCAACTTCCTGATGCGCACTGCTACGTTGCTGTTTTTGAGGCACTCAATCGCGACATGTCTCGGAAACTACGGCGTACCGGCGACAATACGACGGCTATTCGGCCTTCAAACGGCAACTCTCTCCCTCTGGATGCTCCGCCAACTTCGATCCCGAGTCTGTCCCAGACGGCTATGACACCAGTGGCAGCAGTGGGGGGTCCAATGAAAACCTCCGCATTCTTCGGCGATGTTTTGAACTATCCGGAATCCGCCCCATACAGCAAGGATCCTAGTGTCCGTCAGAGCGGGTACGATCAGGTTGATCAGTCAAGGGGCGAGGTGGTCCCTTACGATGCTGGCCCTCCTCCTTCCCAGGAGCCTTCGCCGTTGACTGGAGATTTGATGAATTGGGCTTTCTTCAACTACGGCTCTCTATATAATATGGAGTCTGCGCTGGGGGAATACGTGTACGGAGATCCGACCAGTACAGGAGGACTTTGGGATGGGTTCGAGTTTTGATCTTTGTTCCCAATCGGAAGCTATCAACGGGTGGCATTGTGTGAGTCAATGCCTCGTTCTACTATGGAAGAGTCATGGAACTTTTGTCTTGTATGGATTTCAGTTAGGATAGTAGCTGTGCTTGAATGCCAAAGTCATCCTTTTGAGTGTGGGAAAACAACGATTCCCTCTGTTGTCAAGATGTCATACATGCAAGCACTGGCAAGGCAGACTTTGATAACATATCGTGCTTAGTTAATTTTGACATCTAGTCTAAGCTGACCTAGCTTGGGCAAATTCTAGCAAATAACTAGCTGCTGCTAATCCCGTCTGCATTTGTGTTTCCTCCGTGGCAGCCCCGATATGTGGCGTGCTGACAACACCCAGATCCCAGTGCCCTTGGTACTTCTCCAGGCTTGGCGGTTCTTCCTCATGGCAGTCCAGACCTGCTCCCCAGATAAGACTTTCGGACAGGGCACGTTTCAAATCCTCCTCGTTCACGATACCTCCCCGAGCCGTGTTGATCAAGATTGCCGTCTTCTTCATCTTTTGCATTTCGGGGTATCCGAGCAGATTTCGGGTTTGCGGTGTAAGAGGCATGTGCACTGTTATCACGTCGCATAGCTCCAAGACTTGGTCGATTGCCTGCACACGTTGGTGTGCGATGTCGGACCAGGCATCTGCGGGTAGGAATGGGTCGTACGCAACTACATCTGCCTCGAACGCGCCTCTGAAGATGTTGGCGACTTGCTTTCCGATATTGCCCATGCCGAGAATTCCAATGGTCTTGCGGTGGAGAATTAGGCCGGAGCATTTTTCCTTGGGGACGACGATTCCAGATGACTGCTTGGAGACGATGCTGCTGACCTGGCGAGCAGAGGCCGTGGCCAGCGTAAGGACCATTTCAGCCACGGCTCGAGCATTGACACCGGGGGTGTTGAATATCTTGATACCGCGAGCGGCGCATGCTTGGGAGTCAATCTTGTCGATACCCACCCCTTGTTTTCCGATGGCAACCAGGTTTGGGCATGCTTCGATGTCTTTGGCAGTCAATCTCGCAGACCTGATGAGTAGATAGCGAGCATTTTCTCTCCATTTATCGTGGAGAGGGTGTTCAAGGGTGATGACCTCGAAATTCTCCTCGCAAAAGGCAACGACTTGTGGATGGAAGTTGTCAAGCAAGTAGACAGTCGGCTTGGAGACGGGGAGGGTCTCGGGCCGTGAATCAGACACAAGTCCAGGCGCCATGATGTGGAAAATAGGGTAAATGGGTTTAGAGCATGTATTGAAAACTTGATGCCGTCTTAGATAGATCACAAGTGGCACGGTTGTACGATACTGGATGTTTGGCTAATTGTCATCAATCTTATGTTCCGAAGGGCGGGACAGACTTCGGCCTCAAGCCGACAGCATCGTAAGATGAGCAGCTGTGAAGCCGTAATCACTGCTATGTAATTGCTGGTAGCATCAGGGAAAGCTGATCATGCGGGCTTCGACTTATCGGTGCCGTCCCGGACGGTGCCCAGGGTAAAGGCTGACAAGGGAGAACAAAGGTCTCACATGGAGGGCTGGCATCACTCCCGGCCCCGCTCCGTCGACGGCGGCTCGCTTGGAGACGCATACCACATTCTGTCGGTGCAGGATGCCAAGGATGGAGGATCAGCCGCTAGATTCGAATCGTTCTCGTCACCAGTCGTCCGGAATCGAAGCGTGAGGTGGTGCCAGCTAATGGATTGCTACGAGCTCCATAAAGATACAGAAGGCTTACAGATGAGTGGGACGAGGACCAGGCCATAAACCAGATGGGCGGGTTGGCTGAAAGGGTGACGTTAAAGCACACACAGTATATGGGAATCGGATAAGAATAACCGCCCAGGAGAAAGATGTCTCAAAGGTGACAACATAGTCGACGTACTTAGCAGGCAAACGTGATGATAAAGGCAAGGTCTAGATAGAACAACGGGATAGTCTTGAGCATATTCAAACGACATGACACATGTATAAAATGGGGAATTTGGAAACTAAGAAAAAACACCAGGACGCTGGATGAAGCGAGCTCGCATCCGGAGAGACCGCCTGGGTAAAAGTACGCCCTCGTTCTCCATGCATTCCAAGTGACTTCGATACTGTCGTATCAGCCACTCTGTTTTGCCCTTAGCCGGCAAGGCAAGGTCTTTCTCGGATAGTTCAGAATCCGCCGATTTCCAAGTCTACTATCATGGCTTTAGCCTTTCCCTCATCAGTCACGAGTAGAAATTTGTCAAGTTTGGTGTCATCATGACAAATACCAAATTCGGTAAGGGACACCAGAGCGTGGTACAACGGGGGCTGAGGATCCTGTTTATCCAGTACCGCGCCTTCTGGGGTTGCAAGGGGAAACCCTCCAATATCTGGAAGAATCAAAGTGCGCTTGTGGTTCAAGTTGATCATGCCGAAGAGTTCAGGGATGACCACGCCCTGGAGGGAACGTTATCTGTTGTAGGCCATCACTTGTGTTGATATATCCCAGAGTAGCTGATGCCTATACCGAGGGTGATCCCTCACTTTTGGTATAGGTGGCTATCTCTTCAACTTGCACATCAAATTCGCTTTCCCAGCCAACCTTTTGTCTTCTTAAAACAACACTTTCCGGCAGAAACAACTCCGGAAATTTGCTCTTTATCCTGGTACCACATCAAATTCCATCGAGAGAACTTATAATGTTGACTTAGTGAGCCTTTCAAAGCAAGTTTGACGAATGCGCAGTAGTAGAACATTAGGATGAGCATGGTCCGACGCAGCACTGATGGCTCCAATGGTTCGACTGCCGAATAAAAAGCGCCCCAGTTAACTCTAGTGCCGGCAGGGGACAATAAGAGGGAGATGATATATACTTACAAGATTTTTCGACAGTGTGCGTTTTGAAGAACATAACTGTTTCCACTCTTCCGTTGTGCTCCTGCGTGTGGGTTGAAGTTTTTGCATGGAGGCGGACGCAGAAGAGGCACTACGCGCGTAGCTGAACCACAGGGATCGAGGAATCGCTGACCGCCGTTTCTGGAAGGAGAGCCCATGGATGTACGGATACCTGTGAGCGCTCTCGTCCATGTATCCTTGTAAAGCTTGCCTAAGTTAAGTAACGCAGATGATGTGTTACGGTACGCGCTAAACTAATGTTCTCATTCCAGGCTACTGGGGCTTTCCCGTTAGTGGCAACTCATGTAGCATACTCTATGCATTTCATCGACTCTTGACTCGAGGTTGGGGCGATGAGAGGCGACCTAGTGGTCAGTCCCTATGTGAGACCGTCGACATGTCGCTAAGAGCTTTTCCGTAAACAGTCCATTCACCGTCAGGAAAGTCAAGGGCTAAACATGTTGTGTTAGATTGATGTAAGCCTAGGCTGCCAGGTCCAACCGTGAAGCACCTTATGGGTCGTTTCTCCACCACCAAGTCAAAATTCCCGGGTGATGTATATATGCCGATGAGATATGAGGTAGATAGTGGAGGAATACATCAGAAGGGGGTAAAATGTGAACCAAGCCTTGAATGAGAAAAGTCACTCACGCCTCAAAGAGGAGACGGACGACCCACCAGCCGCCTTTTCTTGGTTCCGATGTTCCAGCAAGACATATTTTAAGCTCTACAAATGCTAACAACCTAGCTATGAATCGCCCCTTGAACTCGCGCAAGAGGACTAGTTGGGGTCAGCCGGCCGGGGACCCACGTGACTTCCGGAAACTCTCCGATATCTGGGGCATCTGTTCCCACCTCGACCATCTCCAGTTCTCCACGCACTTACCCCAGACTCCTCTTTCGACACGCGACCCGTGGCGGTGCAATTTGTGCATATTCGGGGCATTCCCGCCGCCTCTGTTTCTTTGTCTCACACCCAGCTACTGATGGCGCCCGATTGGTCTGAGGGATCCCGCGTCGTCAACCAGGGATCTTCCGATCGAGACGGCAGTCCTGCTTCGACGAAACGCTCGCAGGCGTGTGAGCGCTGCTGGAGGCGAAAGCAAAAGGTATGTGGTGAAGCCGCCTCAATTGGACCCATATCGCGCGGATGACTAAGGAAATTTGTCGCAGTGCGATCGCCTGCTGCCAGCTTGCACGGCCTGTGCGGACCTGAAGGTGCAGTGTGTGGCCCGGTCGCAGAACTTTGACTTTTCGGTTGAAGATGCTGGGCTCACGCATGCGACAGTCAACGGGTAATTGAGACTGTATGTTGAACAATTGCTGAGGCCAGTGACTAATCTTACCAAGATACGTCGAGTCGCTCAAGAGACGAGTGGCTGATTTGGAGCAAAATGTCCAAACCTCGGAACATAAGCGTGCCCGATTCAGCAAGCCCAGGCCAGGCTCAGATGCCTTCGTGTCGCCGCTCAACAATGTAATTAAACGATCAACAGATCCTTCTCAATCTTCATCGGGCGCCGCTGGCAATGGCCAGGCACTTGGAGAGAACTCAGTGGAAGACACAATGAGTGCCATTGGATTCCTCTCCAACACGGCCATGGCCGAGCAGCGCTCCTATGCTGGCGAAATTCCTCATAAGCTCGCGGCGTCCGAGGTTGTCCTGGCAGCCCTGGCTGTGGACGGGCACAATCCTTCGATATCATTATCGTCGCAGCCGTCTTTTGCCGTGGACGACCATCTCGTGGCTCTTACTCGCGAGTCTACAGCGGGGCATATACGGCACTTTTTGGACTGGTGCGTCTACCTGCCTTATCTTGATGAAGATTGTCTGCTTGAACAATATGAGTTTGTGGTTGGACGACATGAGCGAGCCGGGGCTGCGGCTACTCTTGGATTGCCTCATTTCAACACCTACTTGGCAATCGCAATCGGCATCATGATCTCTCCAGATTCTAATCGGCTCTCATCACTGGCTCTGAGTCTTCATGCGGCCGCTACCAAGCTACTACCAATGGTCTTTCGCTCTCAAGAGTCTTTTGATTCTCTTCATTGTATGATACTTCTCACGGTGTTCTCCATGTTCTGTCCCACGGGGGGGTCGACGTGGCATCTCATGGGCCTGGCCATGTCGACAGCCATATCCATGGGACTCCACAAAGAGTCTGTTGCGCAGACTAGACTGGGAGTGGATAGTATTTATCGCACCAGATGGCTGTTCTGGAGTATTTATCTGCTGGATCGGTAAGACTGCCTCATCCTAGTCTCATGGTGTTTGGACGCTGACTTTTGCCATCAGCTCCCTAGCTTCCGCAATGGATCGACCCTTTAGTATTCAGGCCGAGGACATTCTGGTTCAGGTAAGCGATTATACCGAGTTGTTGGTGATATGAAACTCACCTCTTTCTAGGTTCCAAAGGAAGATGAAGAGGATGAGCTACCCTCGTCGCAGTCTGCAGTAGCGAAGCTCGCCTTTAGCCGTCATCTGATACTCCATGCGCAGTTGATCACGGACGCCCGAACGGACCATCGAACGGATCCACTGTTTTCTTATAGCAACCTTTGTTTTTGGAGAGAGTTCCCGCCTAGGTTTGAAAACATAACTCCTACGGCGCATCTCGCTGTCAGCTGCTGTTTGGACCAACTGGCGTGCCGGGCTCTGATTTCCCTTGTTGATCCCACTCCACAAAATCGCAACAACCACGGGACCGTGCTCAGGACCACTCTTGAGATTGAAGCTGACGCCATGGATTCTTGCAAAAGGTTCATCGATAAGCTATACGATCGTTCCGGCCGTGGTCTTGCCGTGGGCTCCTTTCTCGACGCTTACGATCTGCTGTCAGCTGCAGTAGTCTACTTGTGTCTCCTGCAGCGAACAAAACCTACGGGTGACCAGCCTCTTTCGCAAGTGTTTGAAGTTGTCAACAAGGCTTTAATCATGTTGACACAATTTTCGTCACGTTTTTCGGCTCTTGGATCTTTTCAACGCTTCCTGATGACTTTTTCGGGCAAGGTAATGGAGAGTCACGCTGGGTTGAGTCAGGTATTCCTCAATCATTTCAGAGCGTTATCATGTTTTGCAGCTAACATTGAGGCAGTCTCTCCCTAGGCAACACGAAGCAATGCCTGAAGTAATTCCACGCCACTTGCGCCGGTTTGTTCAGTGCTGCTACATGGGAGGGCCTGGGTAGGATGAAATGAGAAGCTGGTACTGAGCGGGTATTTGAAAGAGAACGGAAACGGCAAACCCCGTGCCAACTCGAGGTGGTCAGCATGAGCTCGTAACTTACTTGGAAGCCCGACTTCGGCAATCCTTTGGATTACAAAGAGCCCCAGCGCGCCGGCGGCAAGATGTAGTGGGTTTCCAAGGTACGACAAGGGGCAATACGCCTTACAACCTGCGCCGCTCGGCTCGGGACACCCCATCATTGGCTCGTGTGGATGGAGCCGAGAAAGGGGGTCAAGGCGATTCTGTCGGTGAGCCGATGGCCAGCTTCCCTGTTCTAGCCATGAATCACATGGCCAACGTGCCAAGACGGCTCGTTCCCCAACGGCCCTTGGACAGACTTCTGGCAAGGCCTGCCTGTTCTGGCTGAGGAGGCTGGCCAACGCCTACTTTCCGGTTCTGAGCTGTTGAGGGATGCGGAAATGCGGAGATGCGGGGATTAGGCATGGGGAGTAAGTTAGGTTGTATCGTATGTATGTAGTACTGTAACATTCAACGCTAGGGAATGCCTGGGTTGCAGGGGCATGGGCTGATCAGAAAGATGAGCCAACAAGAAGGCCGGCCCTGCCAGGGTGGCGCGTCATAGAGAGATTTTAGACTTGTCAGATGTGACCAAGCCGTGGTATTGATCGTTGCCCAGCCCAGCTCGCAGTCGGCTCAAATGCCGTGTACGTATAGATTACTCTGTCACTTGATTCTAGTCAGTCACGCTCTTGTGACCACTGTCGTCTAGATCTGTATGCGGACGTCAAGGCGTTACCCTTTCTTGTAACAAGCGTCTAGTGTCCCTTCAGCCGCCGGAGGAGGTCCGATGGACCAATTCGGGGACAATCCGAGCATGTTTGAAGAGGTCGCTTCGCAAGAATACGAAGCGCTCGAGCTGACTCGGCATTGAGGTATCGGCAAGATCTCATGATCCATCTCTATAGCGGGTATGCCAAGGAAGTAGTCTGTCGTAGGGTTGCATACAGGCCGCTTAAACCACGGGTTGCAAAGGATCGCTAACATGACCCCGGCAGCTGGCTTAGGCTTACCACGAGTCAGGTTCCCTTTGAGCATCGAGGACCAAACTGCTGCCCGGAGAGGTGGAATTACCAAATGACTGGGGGGGGAACAAGTGCGCCATGTCCCAGTAGCGCGACGAACCAAAGCTCGCCCACCCCGCAACTTGACGCCATCCCACAGTGCACCCGAAGCAAGACTGGGAAGCAGTCCGGCTTCATCGTTCCGGTCTTGAGCAGGGACAATCTGATCCCGGCCATGGCACCCTTGTCCAAGACGATGCATGCGGTACTGCACACTGCACTCGTGAAATAAAGGCCCCACAGCCGAAAGAGGGGGTCTTTTTGCCGGACTCTCGACGGTAATCGGTAGTCATGCGGAGGAGGGCCTAGGAGGTGGAGTTTGGAGAGAGGGAGCACGGTAGGATTGTGGAGAATGGAGGATGGGAGAAGAAAGGAAGACGAGGCTGCAACTCACTCGTGCCGTCTGGAGTCGTGTTGCACGTCATGGCTTCAAGTTGGAGACGCCGTCCTCAGGCTAGATCTGGATCCCGGAAGCCCCCCCCCCATGGGGTCACATCGCGGAGACAATGGAGACAGGCCGAAGAGTGTGGGGCGGCCAGAGTCCGACCGGGGATTCGGGGAAAGGGCTGAGATAGACTCTGAGCGATGAAACTTCTATATCTTTCGAGTGGCCAACGTCGTCTCCAGCTTCCATCTCGCCAGGGCTCAGCTTCAATTGGCAGCAGCATCCCAAAAAAGCCCATCATCTTGTCAGACAGCAGCCATGGACCCAGCAAAGAATCCCGATGTCGACGACAAGTTCATCGAGCAGGCCCAGGGGCCCTACGCCAGCTTGTCGTTTGAGGATGCCGAGCTCATGCGCCGGTTCGAGGGCAAGGCTGGAAAAAAGGTCGTTCGAAAGGTACGCTTCGCTCTGGATGAAAAGGGTCTTCGTTGGTGAATTGATTCCGGACCATGACTGACTTGCCACTTACAGATTGACTTCCGCTTGATCCCCATCATGGGGATTCTCTATCTACTTGCGCACATCGACAGAGGCAACATTGGAAATGCCAAAATCGAGGGCATGGACAAAGACCTTGGGCTTGTCGGGAACCAGTACAACATTGCCAGTACCATCTTCTTCGTGCCGTACATCCTTTTCGGTATGCCGTTGACGTCGTCTATTCCTCAAAACATTTAATGCTGACAAGTCGCAGAAATTCCCTCCAACATTGTTCTGAAAAAGGTCCGAGCCAGCATTTGGCTCTCATTCCTCGTCATTTCATGGGGCACTGTCATGACATGCATGGGTGTCGTCAAGAACTTCAAGGGCCTAGTAGCCTGCCGAGTCATTCTCGGTGTCTTCGAGGTGAGATCCTTTCAATTGCTCCACATTGTCCTTTATACTAACTGACCTCGATCCAGGCCGGCTTCTTCCCCGGTGCAGTCTTCATCGTTTCCAGCTGGTACCCCCGACACGAGCTCCAGCAGCGCCTGGCCGTCTTCTACACAGCCTCGGCCTTCTCCGGCGCACTGAGCGGTCTCCTCGCCTTTGGCATTGCTCGCATGGACGGCGCCCGAAACATTGCCGGCTGGCGATGGATCTTCCTCATCGAAGGTGCCATCACCGTTGCTGCCGGCCTCATCATGCCGCTCCTCATCATCGACACCCCCGAGCGCGCAAAGTGGTTGTCCGACGACGAGAAGCGATACGTCGACCTGCGCCTGCGTCTCTCCGGCGTTCGAGCCAACACGGAGGAGGGAGACAAGTTCTCGTGGAAGCTCCTCTTCCAGACCATGACGGACTGGAAGATTGCCCTCGCCATCCTCCTCGCCTGGGCCAACTCGGTCCCCAACGCCGCCTTCAAGTTCACCATGCCCCAGATCATCAAGCAGCTTGGCTTCACCACCTCCAAGGCCCAGCTCCTCACCATGCCTCCCTACGTCGCCGGTGGTATCGCTGCCTGGCTCACCGGACGCTTCTCTGACAAATTCGGCTGGCGCATGCCCTTCATCGTCGGTCCGATGACGGTACTTCTGATCGCCCTGGCCGTCCTCTTCCGATACGCCTCGGATGTCGCAAACAACGTTCCCGCCATGTACACGGGTGTCGTTCTGGCCCAGATTGGCATCTACCCTCTCTTGCCCGGTATCAGCGCTTGGACGGGCAACAACCTTGCTCCTTCGTGGAAGCGATCAATCGGTCTGGCCTGGCTCCTCGCCGCTGGCAACATTGGCAGCATCATCGGAACCAACATCTTCCTTGACAAGGAGGGTCCCAGATACCCCACCGGATACGGCACCGCTCTCGGCATCATCTGCGTTGGCGTCGCCGCTGCTCTTACCATGGAGTTCTTCTTGTGGAAGGGCAACAATTCCCGGGCCAAGCTGTCCGAGGTCGACATCCGCGACAAGTACACGCAGGAGCAGCTTGATGCCATGGGCGAGAGGAGCCCGCTGTACAAGTATACTCTGTAAACGGGCTATCGCATGCGGCTCGTATGGAGCGTGGAGCAACGTTTCGCCGAATGGGCCTTGATGGCTCAATGTTTTGCATATATTCGAGTATTTAGTAGATACCACATATTGATAAGATAATGATCAATTGACTTTTTCCACTCTGTGTTTACTATTCGTGAAAACAATGGGTTGCGTCGAGAGGAAAACGG
This sequence comes from Pseudonectria foliicola, assembly GCA_003693505.1. Classification (NCBI taxonomy): domain Eukaryota; kingdom Fungi; phylum Ascomycota; class Sordariomycetes; order Hypocreales; family Nectriaceae; genus Pseudonectria; species Pseudonectria foliicola. The sequence continues at coordinate 132,025 of QUZD01000011.1, forward strand.
AGTGATATATTCTGGGACTTGATGCATTTCCACGAGTAGGTTCTCGTTAACAAGATCCAACTGCCAATGCACTACGGGCTTGCGTACATCAGTATCCATAGTTACAGCTGCCTTTTTACAGGAGGTGCCACGACTGCCAACTCGGTGGCCAAACAATTACAAGACAAAGGCCACGAGATCCTCAATCGAGGCGCAAATATCATCGTCATGATTGGGTGGGTATGAGAATGGGGTGCTGATCATTGCCATCTCCAGGGTGGCAACCCATGTGCTGTATTTGGTGTTGGGGCGAGATATGGGACCAACTACCATGATATCGTCCGTTCGTAATACGAATGGTTTTTCTCCATTGCGACGATGCTTATGAGAACTTGGAACCTTCTTTACTCGATAGATTAATTTTGAAAGAACCGCCGACGCATGATTTTGACCTCCTTTCGTATCTATCTGGGCCTATTGGAGCACGTTTTAACTACCTTAACAATAGTAACCCGTACAAACGTAGATCGTCTTCAACATCCTGTTCCCATTTATATGTCAATTGAGTTCCTAGATTAAAAGAATGCAAGGGCGTTAGGTGGGCTTGCAACGGCTCCAGGCACCTATTGGCAGAGTACATCAGCTTACGCGCTCCCGTAGAATGGTTAAAATCACTACTCACATTCATAGGAGCGCTACTCATGAAGAAGGTGTAACGGTTCAGAGAACTGCACACCTTGGCCAGCTCTTCCAGATAAAACATCTCACCGATAGGCATGCCCCAGCCTGCAAGGAGCCATTCATGCATGTGCCATTCCGTCTCGGTGCAGGGCCACACCTCGAGCGACCGCGTGTCGCCGCAGATGGCGGCAAGCTGGTTGTCCCATAGGAACTGGAGGAGCTCTCTGGACGGCCTGAGGCCGATATTGTCCGGCTTGTTCGTTTGGTATAGCTTGTCGAGGTGATCGCGCTTTTCTTTCGCCATGTTTTCGTATTGCGCAAGGTAGCCGAATCGAATGACGAGAATGTCGCCGGGCCTGAAGACGTCCAGCCCCATGTTTTGGTCTTTGAGCGCCTCGACGATCTGGTCAAAGGGAACTTCGTGTGATGACATGGCATCGATTTCAATGCCCTTCTTCTGCGCCCAGGCATACCAGTCAACAAAGACGGCGCGCCCAGCAATGCCCTTGGCCGAGACATCTTGAACGTCCAAGTCAGTTTCTGATAGAAACGGGAGGCTCTCAAATTCTAAAAAAAAAAAAAACATACGCTGAATTCCATTGGGTTCGTCTGACGCAGCAAAGTCTTCGGCTGTCCGGCCCATGTAATATAGCTAAAGATTCGTTAGTATGGGGAGCTGTGCTTAAGAATTCGGGCTCACAAACTGCTTCATCTTGGTACGCATAGTGACGAAATCCGTCCCACTGTGAACTGCATTGCGAGTTGAAAGACCACTAGCACCAAAGTTGTCAGTCAAGTCTCAATGGCTACCTTTGCAACCGCATACCTCGTCATCGTGGGCGTGCTTCAACGGCGCTTTGTTAATAGTCTTGCGCTCAAGGAGCTTACGGGCAAACTTGGGGTGGGAAGCTCCAGTCATTGACCAGCTAGGATGACGTGTCAGAAATCGTCTTTTACGGTCCAAGGGCCATACTGGCTTACTTGAGAGACAATCGAGTTCCAGTCTTGATATTTTCCTGGCTTGCTCTTTGAATCACATCGTCTGTGAGGTAGTTGAGCGTGCCAAGCTGGTCGTCTGGACCCCAGAGACCCCAGGCGTTGCCATGAGGGCCGTTCTTGTCCAGAGGCAACGAATCGAAGGAAGGATGCTGGGGTGCCATAGTTATGGTTGAGATATCCTTTCTGTGGTGGTTGGTAAGCAGGGGAGGGGATTCAACACCAATCCCTTGTAATGTTCTGATGAAGATGATGTACAGTACGGCAAGGTAGGTTGGCAAGGTTGGCTGCATACTTTATGGCCGTTCTCCAATGTCACCACACATCCGGATTAGCCTGTTCGCTGCCAATAGTTAAGGTACATAGTAAGGTAAGGTAGCTACTCCATCCGGGTCGAGTCCGGTGGAGTATCAGCATAACCCCAAGCATTCGGCCTGAGTCCGAAGCGACGTCGGTACCCCGCATCAGATATCCCTGTCTCTGAGGAGGAGTTGAGGCTAGACGAAATGCCCCCAGCATCTCAGCCGGTTGCGTGGAACTTCCCCATTCTTGGCATCAGCCGGGGTCCTGGGTGTTGGTGCCGACAAGTCTTGGCCCGTGATCCTTGAATTTTGGCTTTGCTTAGCTCGCCAGTTCAGGTCGTTCAATGTGTGTGCCTGAGGCCGAGCCCAGAGTGAACAAGGGTTGACGCAAGTTGCAAAGCCACCTCTCAGTACGCAGGCAAATGGCGCTCTTTGCCAGAAGTTGCCACTGGACACATTCATCTTGGGCCAATGAGAGGGGCTCCTAGAGTCTATTCATCTAATTCGAGTCGTCTGGTTCAAGACGACTCAAGGGAGGAATCAGGACCAGATTGACAAGTTTCAAGGAGTCTTGCGGAGGAGACTGGTGGAGTTGATCACGTGCGAACGGGTGATTTGCACCAACAGGACCCCTATTGAACGATGCTCTGATTCGTCTTCACCGCTGGATACGACTAAGAGAACCGGCACTGCAAAGCCCACCAAACAGCCCTGATCAGCATAGTACAAGTCGTATCGCGATAACAGCCTGTCTTGGCGAGACAAGTCGTTGAAAGCAATGTTGGCTGACGCGGCAATCGATGAAGCAGCCTCAAAGCTCGCCCAGTATCAGAAAAGCAATGACGACCTCTCAGACATCTTGAAACAGTATTCCGACCTCATTGCCGACTACCGGAGCCTCAAGAAGGAGTGCGAAGAGGAGCGGCAGAGCAAGGAGCGGTACAAGCAGCTGGTCCGCAATTATGAGCGGGATCCCTTTGTGTTGTTTCTCATTGACGGAGATAACTACATCTTCAACCACGTGCTTAACAACCCTGGCGAACAAGGAGGCGCAGATGCCGCCAACCAGCTCGAGAAGGGCATATGTCGCAGCCTAGAGGTCAAGGGCATCGACGACTTTGCGCTCGTCGTCTGTGTCTACGCAAATTTCCTGAACCTATCCAAACGCCTCCACAAGCATGGCATCTGCGGCCCAGAGAAGCGCGCACTCGCAGCCTTTGCAGCAGGCTTCAGTAACGTCTTCTCCCACACAAACTTCTCTGACGTCGGAACAGTCAACACGGCGACCAGCCCGAAGATTGAGGACATGCTTCGTCTGTTCGCGGATAAGCCCCAGTGCAAGCACATCTACCTCGCTGCCTGCCACGACGAGAACCACGCCGACTTCCTCGCCCTGCATAAAAACAGGAGCAAGAAGTTCACCCTGGTGCAAACGCCAAGCCTTCCCTTCCACCCAAAGTTTCGCAAATTAGGGTTGGGCGTCGAGGAGATTCCTGGCTTGTTCCTCGAAACACCCCCAGAGGAAGCAGTATCTCTGGCGACGAAGAAGCGTCTCATTGAAGAGCTTTCTGCCGTGGTGGTTTCTCCAAAGACGGAGAAGACAGACGGCCTTCTGCCGGCTTGACCTGCACAGAAAATGCGGGCATCGAGCCCGTTGCAGAGTCCTTCATGCTTCAACCAGCAACAGATTCCTATACAGACTTTTCGAGTCTGTCACGGAAACTATCGATAACCGGGATCATAGGATCACCAAGCTCATCACGCTAACTAGCCATGGTCCTGCCGCTACTCTCATCTGGCGGCAAGTCGAGCACACACCTCATCATATTGAAAGCGAGAGATTTATGTAGTTACCAATTTTAATGGACAACAGCTGGGCTTTTGTATTCATTTCCATGTTGTTCATACCATAGACAGCTCAAGTATATAGGGCTATGGCAACCATGTGTTAATAAAAGTATCAATGATCTATACATCACTTGGGTCGTTTTGCGATCGCCCTTGATGTCTTGTATGGGCAAACGGACCGGACAGAACATGGTCGGATGGAATCTAATAAACCGCCCCTGTAAATTCAGACTTTATTTGAGTCCCAAGTTTTAGACCCGAGTATTCCGGCTGACTGAGCAATAAACAAAACGTCTTAACGAGTTCCTCTCGGTATTGCTAATCAAGACTTTATCTTGTAGCTTGTACTCGCTCATAGTTCCATGCTCATGTGAAGTGTCGTATAGTATATCATTACTCTTTCGCCATCTCACTGGCTAGCCATTCACGTATCTTTCCCAAAGCAAACAAGTCATGTCCCATTTCAGACGTGGTGTAGTCTGCCGTCCCCCCTTGCCTCCAACCATCAGTTCCCCGGCTTCTCTTCAGCTTCTCACCCACTCTATAGCAAGAGTCAAAATCAACCAGAACCGGTAGGCCGTGCTTGTTGACTAGGATGTTATTGGGCGTCACGTCGTTGTGCGCCCATCCCAAAGAATGCAAGTGTTCGATTGCCGACTCAAGGCCAGCCATGAAGCTGTCTGTGTCAAGAAAACCCTTCTTCTGGCGGACAAATTCATACAGATCGTAATCGTGTCGATCCATAACGAGCCCGGTAATGTACCCCCGCCTCACTAAGCAGCCGTGATAGCCTATGATGTTTGGGTGCGGGTTCCGGCCAATTAGTTCCAGAGCTTGGGCTTCTTCCATCATCGATTGAGGAACTTGGTGCACAGCGTCAAAGCGCCTGCACATGCCATAATACTCCAAACACGCCTGCTTGATAAAAACATTGCCCAGAAGCTCATCAGGCGCTTGGGTAAGCTGGATATCTGTGGGCGGCCACTTGGCATAGATGTCTCGATCGGGTACTTGTCCCATTGCAGATGCAAGCTCTGGAAGGGAGATGTTGGCCTTGGGTTTGTCCAGATGGCCATAGTACATGACATCGTCGTTCATTGTTCCAAAAGTGGTAAACTTGAGATCATCGGTTTCTCCGCTGCAGCCCTCAGAAACCCATGTCAGGTCATCCCAGCTGGTGATTGGCGGTGTCATGATGGCGGATTGACGTGTTTATCGTTTCGTGTTTAGCAGCTGGTAGATGAATATTTTCAAAACCCCCAACTAAAACACAGTTTGGATAGATGATAAATGAAGGAAATCGAAGATAGGTTGTTATTTTATACCCTAGGCCTCAGTCCACCTTTTCTTGACCAATTGTCGATCATGTGTTGGTTGGGTACTAGGCAGAGCTGTGCGGATGTCTTACATGCACTCGGCGTGTTAGCTTGTTCATCGCCCATGTTTTTGAACAAAGCTAAGTAAGCAGGCCTGCAGGCCATTACACTCGCACGACATCAATATGACAGGACTGAGCCGGGCCAGTCAGTGAAACGTCATGATTCGAGGAGCTTGGCATCTCTGATCTACGCATGAAGAATGACCAAAATCTTGAGATTGGATAATGCCAAGTCCAAGTTGCGCCGTGTTCCTCATTCGTCGAGAAGCTGCCGTCCCACCAAACGAACAGCACCGCCACACCGCATTCGGTCCTGCACCGCCACACAGACAGCTAGGCTACGCTGTCTACAACCACTATCAGCATCTTCCTCTTCTTCCTGCAACAAGAGTCCACCAGCGCGCAATGTGGCTGTCGCTGTCGCTAATGCAGCTGTGATAGAGCATCTTTGAATCTCGAGTCACTCATTTGTCGGGTTTCTTTTGGTTACTGTACCTGTTTCCGTAACTGCAACCTCTGCCGCATGCGATTGCTAGCATCACCACCAGTCTTGACGGCTTCGGCTTCACAACCCTGCCTTATCGAAGCACTTCACGAACGACACCATGTTTCAAGTCAGTCACACCTTAACATGCTACTCCCTTCGAGTCTAACATTCCGTGAAGCGACTCAGAGGCGCCATCGACCGCACCATCGCCGAGGAGCAGGCTCGCCAGAAGGGCCTCACGGAACCCTCCAACCCACCCTCTCGAACTGCTTCCACCTCCTCGCGCAAGGGTGCTGATGGCACCAAACGAACTGGACGCGGCTCTAACAAGGCGGGCGACGCTTCCGCCGACTCTGCGACGCCCAACCCTGACCCTGCCGTCTTCGAAGCCGCCTTTGTCATTGACGATAGCGACGAGCCAAGCCGCGCCGGTACACCCCACCCTGGAGCAGACGACAAGGACGACAAGGCGAAGACATCAGAAGAGAAGCCAACCGAGTCGCAACCTCCAGCGGAAAATGGCGCCGATGCCAACGCTAGCGACATTGCGGCCGAAGCTGCGACCAAGCAGCCTGACGTCGCCCCGACCCCCTCGGCACCAGAACTGACGCCAGAAATCAGACAAAAGCTACGCAAGCTCGAGAAGCTGGAGGCTACTTACCCTGGTATGACTGGAATCTGTTGACTTGAAATTACACCGGTGTGTACGTCGTTGAGATCGCTGCTAACTCAGTACACGCAGAACTTTTACGATCGTACCGGGTAGCGCATCGCCGAGCTACGGCTATTGAACCCTTTGAGAAAGCTCTCCGAGAAAACACCCCGCTCACGTCTATCGGCGACCCTGAAGCCCTCATTGAATATCTTAGCCAGCTCAACCTCCGTGGTGACATGGTCATGGACGAACTGAAGCGTGTATCGGCCGATAAAGATGAGCTCAAGAAAAAGCACGACGCAGCCGAAGAGAAAGTCAAGAGCCTAGAATCGAAACTCGAAACGCTCAAGGTCGACAAAACCGATGATGCTGAGACAAAGGCGGTACCTGAAACCAAGGATCTCAAAGAGGAGGAGAAGCCGAAAGCTGCGGAAACCAATGGAAATAACGAGGAGTTCTTCTCCTATGATGATGAGATCCCCCAACTGCAAGCCGATGTGGCCTCCAAGACGGAAGAGATCGAAAATCTCAAGGCCGAGATGGAGTCGCTCCAAACGGATCTTTCCACAGCCAAGGAAAACAGCGCAGGGCTTGCTGAGAGTCTCGAAAAGGCCACTCGCGAGTTGAGCGAGTCGCGCGACGCTTCAGCGACCGAGAAGTCGCTGCAATCACAGCTCGATGCGCGAAACAAGGAGATTGAGAATCTGAACAGCCGTCTGGAGGAGACACAGGCTCAGCTCAAAGCACTTGAAGAAGACAAAGCCACCCATGCCTCGAAGGTTACAGAGGTAGAGGCATCGTTGGCCAAATCTGACAAGCGTACCGACGAGCTTGATGCCGAATTGACCAAGGCAAACAATGCGAAAACCATTTCCAAGAAATTGATTGACGATCTCAACACTCAAATCGACACGCTCAAGCAGGAAAGGACAGACAGTCAGGGCAAGATTGAGGAGCTCACCAAGAAGCTCAGCTCTCAGCCCGCTGTCAGCTCAGCGCCAACACCAGCTCCTGCTTCTACTACGCCTGCGTCAACTCCTGCTACCAGTGGCGGCGGCGGCAAGAAGAAGAACAAGAAAAAGAAGGGCAAGGGTGGCGGCCCTGGCGCTGCCGCGGCTACGGAGACTGCTACTCCGGAGGTGACCGAGGTAGAGGCAGCAGTACCTACTCCTGATGTGTCGAGTGACATTGTGGCCCTCGAAGAGGAAATTGCCCGGCTCAAAGAGGATGTGACGTTCAAGGATGTCCGAATTGAGCAGCTATCATTGAAGCGCAAGACGGAAGAGGATCTTCGAGAAGAGATTGAGACTCTCCAGGAGAACCTCCTGCACATTGGCCAGGACCATGTTGAAGCCAAGCAGAAGATCAAAGAGCTCGAGGCGGAGAAGGCTGAACTCAAGTCGCAAATTGCCGACCTAGAGAAGCAGATCAGCTCGTCCACGTCGAATGCCACGGCAAACTCAAAACTCGAGCAGGAAATGGGCACCTTGCAGAAGGAGTACGATGATCTCAAGGACAAGACATCGACGCTTCAGTCTGATTTGGGAGCGGCGCAATTATTGGCGCAAAACCGCTTCAAGGACCTGACCGAGCTGCGCGAGGTGCTGCAGAAGGCGCAGCCAGAGCTGAAGAGTCTGCGACAGGACTCTGCCGCGCTCAAGACAACCAAGGAAGAGCTTGCTGCCCGGGGTAAGGAGCTCAAGGAACTCGAGAAGCGAGAGAAGGATCTGAAGCGAGACCTGGGTCGGGCGCAGCAGGCGACGACAGACCGAGATGCGGAGATTAAGAGTCTGCAGGACAAGCTGGCAACGGAGACGGGTGCCAAGGTGAAGCTTGAAGACGCACAGCGTGCGGCGGGTCGGGATCTAAAACGAGCCGAGGCGGATAAGACGGAGCTTACGGAGCGGGCCGAGAAGGCGGAGAAGGAGTTGCAGGCGGTCCAGGAAGAGGTGGGTAAGCTGCGGCCACGGATCAAGGAGCTTGAGGAGCAAATGGCCAAGCTTCGACGGGAGACGAAGGCGGCGCAGGAGGAAGCCGAGTTCAAGTCGCAGCAGTACAGCAACGCGCAGGGTCTGCTCGGCAGCATGCGGGATCAGACAGCCGAGACGCAGGTACAGCTCAAGGAGGCCAAGTCGCAGGCCGAGGCGCTCGAGGAGGAGCTCGCCGAGGTGCAGCGCCTGCTCCAAGAGCGGACACGCGAGGGCGAGACGATGCGGCGACTGCTTGCGGATGTGGACGAGCGAGCCGACGGAAAGGTGCGCGAGATGCGAGCGCGCATGGAGGCGGCGGTGGAGGAGCGGGATCGCATCGAGGATGAGGCGAGTACGCTTGCTCGGCGACGGTCCAGGGAGACGGAAGAGCTGCGCCAAAAGGTACGCGAGCTGGAGCGTGAGGTCAAGGCACTGAGCCACGAGCGGGATGCCCTGGAAGACCGCGAGCGCGAGTGGCGGCGACGGCGCGAGGAGCTCGAGACGGTCGAGGCCAAGGCCGAGGCCGAGGCGGAAGAGGGCCGAGCAGCAGCGGCGCAGCTACGATCCGCGCTCGACGCCTCGGAAGCGCAGGTCCGCGAGGCCGAGAAGCAGCGAGCCGAGGCGCGACGGCTGCTCGACGAGATGCGGGTGCGCTACGAAAAGGTCGCCAAGGAACTCAAGACGGCGCAGAGCAAGATGATGGCCGAGTCGGGCCGGAGCTCGCTCGACTCGACGCGGAGCGGCGCCAACGGCGGAGCATCGCCGGGGGGCGCCGTGGCGGACACCATGTATCTCAAGACGATCCTGCTGCAGTTCCTCGAGCAAAAGGACGGCAGGCTACGGGCGCAGCTGGTGCCGGTGCTGGGGAAGCTGCTGCGGTTTGACAAGTACGTTTCTGCCTCTCCCTGAAATCTACATCGACTGAAGAAGGGGATTTTGCTAACTGTTTCTCCCAGGACTGACGAGCAGAAGTGGGCAAAGGCCGTGCAGCATATAGAGGTGCGGTAGGGGCTGGATGCTTGTATAGAGCAGCTGTAGAATTACTGTGCAATAGAAGTGTTTGGGAAATCCATGTCGTTTGGGGCATGCGTTGCCTGCTCTTTTTGATTTTGTGCGCTCAAAGGTTTGGTCGAGGGTATTGTGCCGTACTAATGTTCTGGTTTTACTCTAGAACCAACCTTCTGACTCCAAGGTTGCCAACTGTGTGCTCTTCCAAGCCTTTCTGGTACCCATTCCGAGTGTTCAGTGCGAATACGACCCTTATCATAATACTCGTTGTCTTTGATTCTGGACAAGATATTGCCATTCGGCCCATATTCCCGATCGACCGGTCTCGTACCAGTTGATTATTTGAAAAGGCAAGTTTCTCCTTGGCTGAGGTTCATGAATGAGGATGCTTGTCTCAACATCGAGCTTGGTCGGGGAAGATTGTCAAACAGCCGTACAAATTCTCGGCCAGGACGCCAGCTGAAGTTGATGCATGAGGGAAATCATCTCATGGAACTTCTCGGGGAGTTGAAGCCACGCCTGTGTCAAAAGAAGGAGGTACGAAACCCCTTGAGAACTTGAAAATTCACCGAGTTCGGCTATACATTTTCCTCCCCCACTGGAAATTCTGCTACCACTGTAAATGGATCACATGGATGGCAGTTTCTCCGTGCCAGGGTGACGAGAGATCTTAAAGGTGCAATGAGTCCGTCCAACTGCATTTGAATCTCCTGAACACTTGCTGTCGGTTTGTGTAAATTACATATGAGAAAAATACTTCATGTTATAATCATGCCTGCAAGTAACATGTTGATAGGGTAATGGTGCCTGAGTACGTAAAGACTCCATGCTATACTCCGAGAAAGACTCCTTTGAAATACACAGATACACCCATGCTTCTTATGAATCGCTTGCTCTTGTATACAACGGTTCTCTCAACCCAGAACCGCTCTGAACTCCCCGCTCAATATCCCAAAAGGGCGTATGGTCGCTCCCGTGGTAGTTGGGGCAATAAAGGGTATGGCCTGTGATTATCATGATTCATACAGCACGCCCGTGTTTAATCCACACCTCCGGAACTTTTCCTTTGCCAGGGGACCCGCATTGGCTCAAGAACTCAATGGTCTCAAGCAACTGCGCAGCGTGGAATTTTCTGCGATGGGATTTGTGAGTCCACTTGTCAATCAGGAACTCGATGGTCGAGTATGCTTGAAAGTCCTCTGGCCGCCAGAGAAACTTGGAGAGACAGGGCCTAGATTCACAAGGGTGCTGGCAGAGTCGGACGTCTGCGCCTTGCTGGAGGAAAAAGCGAATCCCGTCGTTTGGAGCGAGCCCCGTTCTTGCAGGCCACTCGGGAATGGCATCAAGATACATTAATAACGGCGTCATGGTGCAATGGCTCCGGGAATGCTTGGACCCGAGGGAAGCGGGTGCCATCTGATTGATATTGGCCCCATGATGCAGACAGTGATGCATCATCCGAGTCGAGCCTGTCTTGGCCATGTGCTCTGCGGCTGCAAAGATGGGTACATGCTTGGGCCTGGAATAGAAACACGCTTCCTTTTTCTTTTCAAAGCGGTAGCAATGGATTGTTCCGTGGATATCAGCACCAGCCCCCAAGAGGAAATCAAAGACGTCGGTGGAGCTCGTCTCTATAGCAGCAGATAAGGGGGACGCATAGCTAGTCGGCGAGTCAGGAACAACAATGTTTGGGTCCGCGCCGTGATTGATCATCTTCTGCAATACATTGACGGGCGCTCCGCGTCGAACCAGCTGCACAAGGGAAAGCTGGAAGAACTCGACGTCAATGACGGTCTGGCCAAACCCATGGTCGAGGAGCTGCGAGAGCATGTCCCATCGACCCTGCTTGCGTAAACTCCGCGCCAGAGCCTTGCGTTGAGTCCAGTGGGCGCCGTTGATGTCGGCGCCCAGCTCGAGGAGCGTGGAAAAGGCCCGCTGATGGCCTCTCCGTGCCGTCATGGCCAGCGTCGAGGCCTTGAACGGGCCCGAGGAGTAGTCGAGAGAGGTGCGGCGCAGGACCCAGGAGCGCTGGACGAACCAAGGCCGCGACTCGTAGTACCATGTGCACTTGAACTGCTTGGCCACGTCGACGGAGACGGGATCAACACCACGCTCGACGGCAGCACGGATGGCAACGGCATCTCCCAGGAGGCACGCCTGCCGCATCGTCTCGTTGCGGCATTCGGGAGTCGCAAACAAGTAGTGCTCGGTCCGGAGAGCAAGGTGATGGCTGCATCTCCACAGAGCAATTCGATCAGGCACATCCAGGCGTTCAACGATGAAGTCAAGAATCTCAGTGGGAAGCAGTTCTATTGAAGCAGCCATGATAGAAGAATGTGAAGAGAGTCACTGGGCAAACTGCTGGCTCGGCTGTCCATCAAGACTCGACGAGTCAAGAGGGGAAAGACGCGTTCCCCTCGGCTTTGTACTTTGTACTTGGATGCGGAGAGATGCAGTCAAAAGTAGGAATAGCCGGCCGGCCAATAGAGTTTGTACCAATACACAAGCGTCATGGTGATGGATGTGCCACGCCAAGTATTGTTGGTAATGGCGGTGGTGGTGGTGGTGATGATGAACTGTCACGTGTGATTATGATCCCGTGTATCATGTGTGTAGACGAATGTGTCTAGCTTGGCTGCTCTTGTGACCCGGCTGTTGCGGACTTGCGGAACTTGATGAGGCTGTGGGATTGGAGGAGTCAAGAGATGAGTCTGATAATGGGAAGATCCGTATTGGCGTTGTAGTGCCAGGGTTGGTCCAAGAGGAGTCAAAGGCTCACCACATTATTTGCTGCTCATGTGCAAGTCGTGGACAAGGCAAATATCGACAGCCATCAATTAGACGGAGATACAAAAGACTGATATCCAGCTTGCTCACTAGGACGCGCCTAATCTGGGCATTGACTCAATTGGGAAACCTGTCTCTCTTTTCGAACTAGATGCAGACAGACATGCGGGGCAAGACCAACTACCAGACGTCAAAGGATGTCATGTATGTACTTGCGAGGCCACGCCTCAAAGGATGCTTGAAATGTGGAAGCCACAGTACCTGTTTCTAGGAACTTCAAAGGCACGGATCAAATAGTCAATTCTATAGTATAACTCTGTTGCTCTATAGAGGGCTGGTCCAATCTGTAGTGCGGTGATCGTTGACGCTCAGGAAAGACATTCGACACGACTGCTGCTCTGCAACCTCGCCGATCCGGATCTTCTTTTGGGCAGATCGTCCACACAATGACGTGAGTATATGTACGTTGACGAGGGGGGAACGACAGCCACTGTCTGCATCTCTGCGTCGTTTCGTATCCAGAGATGTGATTAAAAATGTTCGAATTGCGCCCACGTTGGCTGGAATCAAAGGTATAGTAGTATTATTCCCCTCACTTCGGATCAGCTTTCCCGGTACCAATACAATCTCGCAAAATGGCTCTGCCTGTTTTGCAGCTACGCTACGCAGACAATGACTGCCGCCCGTATGGCGTGAGACATGAAGGTATCTTTGCAAGAGTGCAAGACAATTCTCGGTTCGGGTACCAAGCATTGTACTGTTTAGAAACCCAGGCTGAGGGTACCCACGGCTGCCCTTTTTGAAATTATAGAGACTCTGGAAAATGTCAGACATCTATACACAAGGCACTGCATGTGGATACATACATCATTGCTTCTCATAGATTATCTGGTAGTCATCATCCTTTATTCTATTATACAACCGGTATCTGAACCTAACCCATGGCGCGGGCATCCACGAACTAGCGCAAGCAACCATGTACAGAGTCGGACTCGGCTTGACCAGGAGACTGATTGGATCCTTGGAGACCAGACAATCGATGGCTTTCTCCTTGACCTGGGGTTCCTGGATCCACGCCAGCCTTGGAGCGACACGGCCCATCGCCGACCCGGAAGACGGGGAGATTGACTTTGGGCTGTGGCTTACTCTAGAGTTCAGGCACAACGAGCCCGTGCTCTCTCCGACACAGAGTCCGGATCGCGCTATCTGATATTCCAGCAGCACGGCAACGGCTCGACGCAAACAAGTGCTTGTTGGGCAATGCTGCTACATCATATTCGCTTCAGAATGCCTCACTGGCATCATGTCCGGCTTGATTCGTAGCGTGTCGAGCGGCTGGTAGCCTGTAGGGCTACGCGCGGTGAAAAGGATGGGCGTTCCTGATGAGCCAACCACCGTACCACGATCCACCACAGTCCGAGCCGTCTTGATCAGTAGGAAGAACTGAGTATCTGTGAAAGCTCTGGGGTATGCTCTCTCTCTGCTCCAGGTGCAATGGATCAGGACAACCTCTGGACACGGATCTAAACCCGCCTCTCGCCTTGAATTCACAACCATACTTTCCAAGGCCTTGATCCTCGCCCTGGCCTCGCTTCAAGCAGGCCTTGTCTCTGCTGAACTGCCAAAGGGCTGCCATCCCGTAAGATGGATATCCCCCTATGCTTACCCCAGGTTACGTGCTGAGAAAGAGACGTAGGACAACTGCTACAGAGATGCCCTCGGAACGGCCCAGGGACTGTACACCATACGCACCTCGGCCTGCTCCTCGTTCCAAGCGTGCACCGTGACGCCTCCCGTGGTGACGTCCACTGTGACTGTGCCCCCAGCGGCGCGAAAGAGAGACGTCGAGCCACGCCAGAGGGATGATGGCAAGCCGCACCCCATCTTCCCTCCGACGGACGATGAGTGGAGGATCGAGCAGAGAGACGCCGGAAAGACCACAACCGTGACGAGCTGCCCAACGTCGACCACGGCCTTTGCCAGCGCGTGCGCCGGCGGCGCGGCATCAAGCCGCTACGCCAGTGCGGGCTCGTGTGGAGGCATCACCCGCACCCACACGACCCTGACGGCATCTACGACCACTGTCGAGGTGGAGGCGCCGCTGGTGACGTTCCAGGTGGACATTGAGGGCGAGCACTATGGCGGCAGGATGCTCCAGGGGCAAGGAGGCAACGGAGAATACATTGCCGATGCCCTCGAGCGGAGCCCGGAGAACAGACTGCGGCTCCACCTCACGCCCGTAGGCCATCTCGCCATCTCCTCGTTCAAGTCGTCCCGAAAGACGGGCGAGACCAGCCCCTCGCTGTACTTTGTAGGTCGGGAACAGGTCAGCTCGGGCAGGTGGACTCCTATCGACTGCAGCCTCGCCCGTAGGGGAGGTATGAGGCAGCTGGCGTGCACTGGCGTGTCAAGCGAGGGGATTCAAGTGCCCTGTTGTGTAGTCCATGGAAATTGCAAGCGCCATGAGATGTTTAGTTATCTCCTACGCAGTATGTGAGAAGGTGACACAAAGCCTTGGCAAGATTGGGTCGATGATCTAAGTTAGTTGAGCGTAGGCTTCAAGCATAGATGGCCCGATGTGATGCCCACTTTTTCCCGAACAGCAAGTTCATGTCAGTTATGTTGACTATACAGTACGCGTGGACTACGCGGGCCATGGCTAGGGGTATGGTCTGATTATTTAAAGGTGTTCTCGAATGCCTCCCTCGTGGTCTGCACGAAGTCTTGAAACTGAGACTTGGAAAGCGGCGTGGTTGACCAGCAGAGACTGTGACGGGGGTACAAGATGGATGGAGGTGGCATGATCGTAGACAAGGGTGTAAGTTGAGCCATCAAGACCCTGACAAAATGTGAGACATGAGTTTTTGTGTGGCTGTGTTTGTCTAAGAGGAGGATGAAGCAGGGATGCCGGGTGACGGCTGGTTCGAGACGCCGCGACTGCTGCATCTTGCGTGCATGCTAGGCGGAAAACATCGGAGACGAAGCCTCTTGGCATTGGCGTGTATACGAACGAATGTTGGCTCAAGTGTGCAGTGTATACTCCGTAGGGATTAGGGAAGAAGTCACCAACAAGAACAACAACAACGAAGAGCTTTGGGCATCTTGCGGAGGGCCCGTTATACGGGTTCAGTTCGGTGAGACCTGCATTGGGTTCAAAATTGCTGTGTTTGGTGGCATGGCAGGAGATTGATTGGCAGGTACTGCAGGCCGCCTCTTCTGTCTCGGCCCGCAGTGGCGATGCCGATCACTTTGAGGTGCCAAGTGGTGCCAAGTGGTGCCTGGATTGAGGAAAGAAGCGGCTTAGCATTGGAGGTTAGTTGGCACCAACTGGGGAAATCCGTACTAGGTGCAGATGTCAGTAGGTCTAGACTCGAGGCCTCCACGGCCTGTCGGCCTCTTTTGAGAGACGAAGAGTCTCGGAAGTGGGAGAGAATGTTGTCGGCAGTAATCTGGACTCTGGACTAGTGTAGTTTGTTTGAAGCAAGTCGATGGAGAATACAGGGAGCCCAGAATGGAGACGGGCGTGGGTCAACCGCATGGTGATGGGCGAGCTGGCGAGATCTTGTATGTACGAGGTTTGGCCGAGTCTGAATGGCCTCTACGTGGAATGAGCGGGCACTCTGAGGAAACAACGTCTTCTTCTGTCCGTCTGTCTGCAGACTTCCTTTTTCTGCCGTCTTCTGTTTGCTCTGTTGCTCTGCATATTCCTGTGCGTAGGCTAAAGGAAAAAGGACGATTAGTGGAGGAGGATCAGTGGAGGAGGATGCCCTGGCAGCCAGCGACCCACGGAAACCAAGCAAGGAGCACAGTACCAGCATGTCACCGGCCAGTCCGGACCAGCCGAATTGGCTCAGCTGGCATTGCACCGTAGCTGTAGCTGTAGCTGTAGCTGATGACTGGGGTCTGTCCACTTGTGAACTAGCAGAGACGATGGAAAGTTTGTTGACTGCAGCAAAAGGGAGGTGCGGGGAGGGAGAGGAGAGAGAAAAGGGTTGCCTACTGCATCCCAGGTGGAGACGACGCCAATCAAGGGTCCAAGGGTCTGTGGGAATAAATGCACCACGACAAATCACTCTGCCGTCATGGTTGTGTCAGAGCTCCGCAGCAGTCCCACAATCCCAGCATCAAGCACATTGTCTAGTCTACATAGCGAGTACATATTCGACATACAGTACAGTACAGTATCATCAGCCCAGCTCTCTCCCATCTCCCATTGCTAAGCAAGGCCACCTCCTCGAGTTCCTCCTCGAGTTCCTCCTTGAACCCTACCAAGACCAGCGCTGCCCGCCCAAACCCGTCTCCCGCAACCTCAACCTTTCTCCTATCCTCAGCCTCAGGCATCGATCGAGGGTCCGTCAATGCTGGCTCAACAGGCAACGGTTGCCCATCCCAAACCGACATCTGCACCAGCAGACATAGCAGCAGCACAAGAGTCGGAATCAGCATCAGCCTCGGCATCAGCATTATTAGCATCGTCCGCATCCGCGTCTGTGCCCATCCATCTGCCGGTGTGTATTAATTTTAGCGGCCACTCTGGCGGCCCGTCCGTTCCGCTTTGCCTCCTCTAACTGGTTTGCTGACCCATTCGTTCAATCCCAGCATCGACATTTGCATTTGTCCAACTCCAACACAAACTCAAACTCCAACTCCAACTCCAATTTCAACCACAACATCAACATCAACACCTTTCATCCCGGCCAGAACCAGCGCAGCCAGCGCAACATGGTCCAGCACTCGAGCAGTCCCAGCGGCCTCGCCCAGCTCATCCACCAGTGGAACGCGAGCCTGCCCCTCACCCTCTCCAGCCCTGGCCTGCCCGGCTCCCCGCGGGAACGAGACGAGTCGCCGAGTCCCAAACGCCCTGGGCCATCACGACGCAGCAAGGTAAGCTACATAGCCAATCCCTCATCTCCACCCGTCCTTGATCATCCCTCCGGCTAATGCCCCTCCAGCGCTCCAAAGCCACAGACCTACCTGCCTGCGCACAATGCCACACGACGACGACGCCGCAATGGCGCACCGGCCCCGACGGCCAGGTCAGCCTCTGCAACTTCTGCGGCCTGCTCTACGCCAAACGCAGGACAAAGACGAAGCGAGCCGCCAACACCGCCAAGGTGGGACCGAATGGTCCGCGACCCTGAGCGAGCTGCAACCGACCTGGGAAACGGACGTCGGAGCTGGCGGAGAAAGCGGGGAGAGGGAGGGGACCAGACCCTGAAAAAAACCCTGCAAAAGGCGCTCCAAAAGGCGCTCCAACGGCCGATCCACATTCCGGCCCTTGTCCCATCCCGACTCGACTTGGTTTGGTGCGTGTGTGTGATTGTGCAAGGGCATGCGCTTGGACATGCACAATTCGCATCCACTTTGGCATTCCCATCTCCAACTTACTCGCCCATCACCAGATGCCCGCCCACGCACCTGGGCCAATGGTATCACCCGGACCGTCTTCCGGCTGCTACACTGGCCTAGCCCAACTCTCAAACTCTCCCAACACTCACCTCTCACCTCTCACCTCTCACCTCTCACCTCTCACCTCTCAAAGCACTCACGAACTTGTCCTGACGAGTCGTCACAAATCACTCACCACCCCCCCCCTGACAAGGTGCGAGCCATTGGCTCCTTGCATCGTCTTTTCTATAGTATCATTGTTTTTTAATGCGTGGTTCCTTTGATACCTTGGGATTATCCAGGCATATTCCGTGCCTTGGCAACTTCCTTCTTAGCCGCATGTTGAGATACCAATTTTTTTAGTTAATCATTCGCAATGCATCAATTCAATCAACGCTATTCTTGTCATCCACATCAGCTGTCATCACCATTCCTAGTGCTCCCCTAACTCGCCGCAGATGCAACCCGGTCCATCTCCGCCTGGTACGTCCGCACCGCCGTCGCCATCACGACAATCTCCCACGTCTTGCCAAATGATGCCCCCAACCCGCCCCCGACAAACACGAGCCGGTACTTTGGTCCCGAGAAGCGGCTCGACAGCGCCAGCACCGCCACCACGTCTTCGCGCCCGCACGTCGTCCGCCGCAGCTCGAACCCGTACGAGCCGTAGTTGCGGATCGGCCCCGACGACTTCATGTACCACTCGAAATCCTCGGTCCGCCCGCCCGGCACCTGCATGCTGAACCGGTGGATAATGGTCCTCCACCCGCCCCCGCTCGAGCAGTTCATCTTGAACGGGACGCTGACCGGCGCCAGGCCGTCGGGCGGGCACGGCACCTCGACGGCGCAGGTGTCGCCAAACATGGACTGCTTGCACACCTGCGCCAGCTCCGGCGCGCCCTCGCCGCTGCCGGCCCGGATCGTGCAGTACGGCCGCTTGGTGAAGAGCATGCGCGGGAACTCAACGTAGAAGACGGGCTGCTCCTTGGCCGGGCCGAGGGTGTGGGCCGACGTCATGAAGCCCGCCTTGTAGGCGCCCATGTCGGGCGGTACTGCTCTTTGGGCGTACATTGTGTGCTTTGCTGTAAGTTGTGACGCAAAATGGACTGTTGTTGATAATGATGATGACGATGGGAAGAGGATGGAAATCGGGTTGAGGTGATGGGTTCGAGTTGATTGTAAATGTCCAGATTAACCACGTCCAAACCCCGACAAGGTGAGCTTCTCCACGTTACTTATACCCCTCCGACATCTGCCCGGTGAGGCTGTACCGCGTCTTTCAAGAGTAAGCCGTAGCGCTCAAAACCTAGGGGTGCACTGCCGAGGATCAGCGAGGTCCATCGCCAGATCTGGTTCCATGTACCGCCCCAGTCCCGTCCGGCATCCGCAGCGCCGATCGTGATTGGCGATGCGCCGCCGGGATCGCGGAGCTTACGCTCAGCCCTGTAACTGTTGCTCCCGGCATGTAGTCTACTGCACTGCATGGCTGTGCTGCGGGGGCTGAAGAGTAAGCATTCCTTCCTGCAAGTCCACGTCATGGCTTGCTTACTTTGTGATGTCAACCCAAGCCAATCTCAGTTGCCAAGCAGCCAACGTCAGTTGGTTTTGGTTTTGTGACCGCTGTCGACTGCCATCACATGACCTTGGACCCAAAGGAGGCATTCCACCAAAGAGGCAGATTCACCAAGGACGGCACAGCCACGGATGGCTCGTGGCTCACGATGCTGCAGTTTGACGTGTCAAATGGCGAATGGCGATGCAAACCCCTACTCCAGTCTTCCGACCTGCCACCATCAACAGTGCCTCCTATAGCCACGGCCTCAGCGCCTTTATCGGGCAAGCCAGTAAACGTCCGCCATCACCTTACGAACAACTACCTGCACTGGCTAAACGGGTCGGCATCATGTACCAGCGAGCCCTTTAATGGCCCATCCGAACTCTGCAAAGAGCTGCATGCTTGACTTTGCTGTTCTGCTAAATTCCGTTCCGACGTCAAGGCTATCCATGGTTTCCACATCTCCTCATGCTTTCCTCAACCTTCATTTGCCTCATTCTTCAAGACATGCAACAGGCTCTGTTTCTCCATCGGAAATCCTAAACAGCTTGACCCATCAGTCTGGACATTGGGTGCTTAAAGGCCCCCTGCTTCCCCCTCAACTTTACAACTCGGTCTACCGATTCTTTCCCCTGACCATACCTCCCTCTCCAGACTCAACTGCCATCTTTCCAAGCATCATCCGGTCTCCGATACCTCGTCATGGCGACTACATTTCTTCTCTTTCCAAATCTTCCCATGGAGCTCCGTCAGCAGATCTGGAAGGCAGCGATACGCCCCGCTACCCCGGCCGCTCACTTCTTTGGCCCCTATGATACCCCCGACCACTACCGCCGCTACCAACACCAGGAGTTCGTTCCCAGCAGATAGGCAGACGATGATCCCATCATCTCTTGTCGAATGACAACGCCGAAATACTTTGAACAAGTCGACAAGGACAGGTCATGGACTGCCACCAGCGCATCCATCTACCTCACCGATGGCGGCTTATGGTCCGCCTGCAAAGAGCCCAGAGAGGTGATGCGACAAGGTATTGCTGCCGCCGAAGCAGTCTCTGGGCCCAGCTCAACAACGCACCTCACCCAAGACGGCCTTCCAACACGTCACTTTACCATCTTTACCGAGGCAGACCTTGTCTGCTTCCGGCGACACGACCCATTCTGGAATACTTGGATAGACCATTTAACGGTCATGCCCCTTATGAGCCCCAAGCACTCGTCCCGAGACATTACAAGAGTGACAAATATAGCGCTCGAGTGTGTCAAGCGACGCGACACCATCGTACGCGAAGATCAGGCCGTTTTCCATGGCAACAGCGTCACTTTGTTGAACTGCCAGAGATGGACCCGGCTTGCGGGGCACGTTTCCACACAAGCGGTGGGAAAGTGTCTTCGGCTTGTGGTATCATAGAGATGTTGAAGGACGACCTGGCTGTACGATTTGATCGGGGCCTCTCGTATGAAATGGACCGGGATGAAAAGCTATACCACGCAGATGTGTGGGTGGAAGAAACTATAGGAACACTTACTTGCCAAGAATATTGACTCGAGCTGCGCGCAGAGTAGATGTGATTGAGCGTCTCGATACTTGTATCCCCCGATGAGCAATAGCAAGGCACGTTACATGAATCATCATGAGATTTTATTTGCCATGGCAGCAGCCTCTTGTCTGTACGGTCCATGACTGGGTTGAGCATGTGGGTTTTGAAGGATTTTACCGATCCTCCATTGCGTCCATGTTTGTTCCCGAATCTCAATTCGAAACAACAAACCTTCACCGTTACATGCTCCAATTGCCCATCTGCTGCTCCGAGTCGTCTTCACACTCCTCTTTCTACTCGAGGCCCTGGGCCTCCCTTTCCCAGTACAGCCGCTTCCCAAACAGTACAATCAAATGCCCTTCCGCTGCGTATGCACCTTGATGCGCACGAAAACGAGCAACCCAGCCCTCCTCCACTCTTCTCCTGGCAGCTACTGCTTCAAACCCTTCGTCTACTGTGCAGCTGAAAGTCAAAGGCTCCGCGTGCTCTCCCCAGCATAGCTCCTACGATTACTAAAGTCCGATCATGCCGCGGGTATTGCACTACCCAAGACCATTGTTGGGTATGCTATGAATAAGACCTAACTTCAGCTATGAGTTGGTATAAATAAAGCGACTTCCAGCATGTTAGGCTCGTTAGAACAGGTGTCTTAGGTTACTGTTTTATCAACGGAATCTTCAAATTGTTACGATTGAATGTTCGATTTTTTTTTGTTACCATCGCCTTGTTCGTAGCCACCAACTGGTCTACGAAGGGGATCAAATTACACCCTCCTCTCCGTCCCCCCGTCTTATTGCTGTGTCTGTTACTGCTACTGCAGCGGTGCTAGTAGTTGTCGACATGTCAACATCCAGTGGCTTCCCCGAATCTAATCAATCTCAGTGCCTGAATGGCTCTCTGCAAAATGAGGTCAGCGTTGGCATGAAAAGACTGTTCAAACAAACATACCGCTACTCCGTCGTCGACCTAAAAAAGAAAATGGGTTTTAGCATCCGCTTCAATCACAATCCAATGGCCTTACCTCACATAGTCGGCCTCGAAGGCCTGCATGATTACTAGTCAGAGCACCAAGCAGAGATGTTGAATTTCACTTTACCTCGTACGAACTCTTCCTCTTCTTAAGATGCGAGGGCACGTTAGCTGAAGATCATGATGTTAAGACTTTGTATCGTCTACTTACCACCACCTCTTCCGCCAGGCGCTGATACTGTCAGTCAATCACTTTGCGAAACATGGCCTGGAAGTTTCATACGTCTCTCTGGTAGTGAAGTCGCTGCCGCGATCATGCTCTGATTAGTCAAAGGTTTCGGGAGGGATGAACTACCACCACAATACGTACGACGATGTCGCCCTGGCAATTCTTTGCGGGTCGCGTCAGCTTTGCTTTCATCCTTTTGAACGGGCAACACATACTTTGAGCTTGGACATGGCCTCCTGCAAATTGTGTCTCGTGTCAGCGCCTTTTCTCTGGGCATAATGTGCGCAACTTACGTCCAGCCTCATCTTTGGATACTGAATTCGTGAGCAAATTCTGTTAGCAAGACCATTCATCACTTTGATCGGAGTGGGAAAATGTTACAAACCTCCTTCGTGTATGGCTCTTTTTGGTAGAATGGCCAATAGCGAATGGCACAATGACGTCTCCGAGATGCCGGAATTCACTGGTAGCAGAACAATCAGAGCTAGAGTGGTATGAAAGGGAGTATTTTGGGTCATGTTTGAGAGGAGAATAGGAGAGCAAGTGATGATCCATGGTACCAGCAAATCAAATTGTACATGGAAACCGAGGTCGTTGAGGAGCTGAACCGTCACGGGTACAGAAGGATACGCAATGAGACAGCGAAGTACAGGATCACCTCCGGCATACCGTGGAGAAAGACAGGGCATGACTAGTGGTCAAGATGTCTGCCCAGAACGAGATACTCCCTGTGCTGAGAAAGGCCCATGACGAAGCAGGCCACTTTGGGGCAGACGCGACGCGGCGCCTCTTGGGTGGAGTGGTCTACTGGCCAAACATGGCACGAGATGTGGTACTCTACGTCCAGGGATACTGGCAGTGTGCGAAATTCTCACCAGTAAAGCCAGCAACGCCATCCCAACCAGTGACAATCCAAGAAACATTCGAAGTCATGGGGCTCGACCATGTTATGAAGTCTCGTACTCGGGCTTCCTCAGCCTCGGCTTTCAAGACGTCCAGCGTTTCTTCCAGCTTTTCTTCCAGCTCAGCAATCTTTCCAGCCAACTAGTCGTTCTATTCTCGAAGCTCGAAGCTCGAAGCTCGACGTATTTTGCCAGTCTTCGGGATTCGAGCTCGAGATTATCCTGGTCAATGCTTCGTTCTTCTAAGGCACTCTCGGTGTCTTTTTTTTTTCTGGAGCTTCTGTCGCGTTTCCTCACAATCTGACGACAGCTCCCGAACTTGTTGTTTCTCCATTGCTTCGAGGACCCCAGTGGCAGCTGAGTCCCACTTCCGCTCGGGTCGACTGAGCGAGCCTTTTAGAAGTAAGGTACTATGTTATTCTTGACTTGGAAGACGGGTGCCTGGGTAAGAGAATCCATGTTAGCCTCCGGACAAAACATTGTCGATGTTGGGTTACAGTGGCAAGAGGGCAGGGCGAACAGACCAAGAGAGCTGCGTGGATGGACAGCAAAATGGGACAACGGAGCTCCCTGCAATACAGCAGCCCGCAAGGCAAAGGTTTGTGAGGTTTTCAAAGTAGAATCATCCGAAACTTGAGCTGAGGGTGATGGCTCTGGTGCTCGGTGCAGTTTGTGAACGTTTTTTCCTGTGGAGAGGGGGGAGATGGGAGATAGAGGGGAACTGCTGGCGAAAGCTCTTGTTGGTGTACGTGTCTCGATGGTTTAGGGACGCTCGGTTTATGTGAGGCAGGTAGGAGAGTAGGGCAGACGCTGAGCATCTTATCAGGCCGGCTTCATTGTTGGCACTGAGAAGGAGCGGATGTAAGGTAAGTGGATATATGCATCCAGTGATGCTCGGCTTTAGCTCCTACATGTACAAGCTTATGGAATAGGTAGACAGATGTGCATAATTCATCAGGCTTTGGTTTCCATAAGAGAATACTCTAACCGTTTGGTCATGATGAGTTTCAGCAGGACTGTTACATCAACCTTGGAAGCCATAATAGCCATCCAATAATGGTGCGAGAAACCAGTGGAGAGCCAAAATGAGGGGGGAGCGGAACGGCCTGAATTATCACCATGCCTGCCAATATTCGATCTCTACGCAGTTGATGAATCAGGGTTCTGTGAATGGCCAGCGATAGAGCTCCCCTGGGAAATGTGGCAAGTGAATGATTGATATGGACAGCCTGGTTCAGACCGGCCGGACATGCAGTGGTACAGGGTACTAATCAATGGGAGGTGACGGGTAGCCGGATTGCGCTACAATTCAACTGGCATCCCCAGATGTAAATGGCCTAGTCTATACATTTAACAGACTGGATCAAACTTGTACCCTCGATGTTGTACACGTTGCATACCAGCATGCCTACCTTACTGTACTGTAGGTAAGGTAATCAAGGTGGAAGTCAATTGCTAGCGCCCGGCCGCCGGAGCTTTTCTCCAGTCACCGAGCTAGCGAGCGGGCTGGCGGCCATGCAGCGGAGTGCAGGGAGGCTCAAAGGCTCCGGAGAATACGGTACACTCCTCTAAAACCCATCTGTAATCTGTAAATGTACAGTAGGCGGATATGCACTGCCGATCCGCCCCGTCATTCCCGGCCGGGCGTCCACGTCATAGAAATGGCCATGATGGGAGGAACAAAAACGAGACATGACGGCGACAAGGACAGTTTCGTCATGGATGCGGCCCCAGAAGCCAATGAACTGCCGCTGCGAGTTTCGTCATGAGCACGTCTACTGGGGCCATTGGCCGGTCATTTCTTCGATGATGATGCTCCTCACCGGAACCTCTCTCCACTCGCTGCGCTGAGCTGCGTTGAGCTGCTGGACGCACGCAAGCGCGATGCATGACTGTATTTAAGTTGGGTGGCTGTCTCTCCCTGTCCGTCCGTCCCTCTCTGGTTGCCCGGGCGAGTATAAAGTAGCAATCGCGCAGCTGGCCATGTCTCGTCGTCTCCTCCAAACTCTCAGCACCTCCAGCTTGAAGCAATCCACATCCACCTCAGCCTCCCGACTTCTGCTGCAGACGACTTCCCTCTCACCCCTCACCAGGCCGTGCATCAGCATCCCCCAGACCCAGATCCATCCCCGGCTCTTCTCCTCTTCCACGACCAGCAGCATGTCTGAGAACCTCGGCAAGCAGCTCGCCAGCGGCGGCGAGCACAAGAGCTTCTCGCGCCAGGGCCTCTTTGACCTCTCGGGCAAGGTCGCCCTCGTCACCGGTATGTGCACCCTCACGGCCATGCGCTGGCGCTTCATGCATCACCACCACCATCCCTACCCTCACCAGTCTAACCGCGCCATCTTGTCGCAGGCGGCGGCTCGGGCATCGGCCTCATGGCCACGCAGGCCCTCGCCGTCAACGGCGCCAAGGTCTACATCACCGGCCGCACCCAGGAGAAGCTCGACACCGTCGTGGAAAAGTACGGCAAGGGCATCGCCGGCGAGATTATCGCGCTCCAGGGCGACGTCAGCACAAAGGAGGGCGTGAGCAAGCTGTACGACGAGTACAAGAAGCGCGAGGACTGCCTGTGCATCCTCGTCAACAACGCGGGCATCTCGGGCGAGACGCACCAGACGGAGAGCAAGGACGCGGCCGAGATGCGGCGCAACCTCTTCGAGGCCGAGAGCGCCTCATTCGAGGACTGGAACAAGACGTACAACACAAACGTGACGGCCACGTACTTTGTCGCGACGGCGTTCCTGCCGCTGCTGGAGCGCAGCTCGCAAAAGCACCACGGCTGGTCGTCGACGGTCCTCTTCATCAGCTCCATCAGCGGCCTCATCCAAAAGGCGCAGCACCACTTTGCCTACAACGCGTCCAAGGCGGGCGCGGTGCACCTCACCCGCATGCTGGCGAGCGAGATTGCCGACAACGGCATCAAGATCCGCGTCAACGGAATCGCCCCGGGCGTGTTCCCGAGCGAGATGACGGCGGGCGACAGCGACGAGTCGCAGAAGAGCCACATCCCCAAGGACAAGTACGCCGACAAGGTGCCCGCGGCCCGGCCCGGCAAGGACGAGGACATGGCCGCCACGGTGCTCTTTGCCGTCTGCAACCAGTACTTTAACGGGCAGACGGTGGTGGTGGATGGCGGATATACGCTGGCGGCGGGATATTAAGGCGAAGAAGCGCTGTACTTGTTGCCTATCCTTACTATCTTACTATGATAATGATGGAATGGATACTGTAATTAACACTCACACACACACTCTCTCTCTCTCACACTTGCACGCACGCGCGCACACACACACACACGCATGGTGGAATGATTCATGACAAGACATTAGTCCAGTGTGCACTGTTCAGAGTAGAGTTTACGCCCGATCCGGCAACCGACGGTCCCCTCCGGGCCGGCCCGGGGAGGCTGCAAGCTAAGTGAACTGGGGGGCGCTAGACAACTCCGCTTCTCCCCTGTTTTTCAATGGAGCTCGCAGCCACCAGACCAGACGGGGGGCACACGACTCCCATCAATGGCTGTCTGTGCCTGAGGTGTCCCTGAGGTGGGCAATTGGAGTGATGGGGGCTTGTAATGCTGTCTTTTTTTGTCGCCTTTCATGGCCGTGCTGTTTGAGAGAGGCCAAGGACATTTCCAGTCGTGTTGAGTCTGCTCAATGGCCTCACCACCCACCGTCATCACCACCAATCGCCACCCGCCACCTTTGCGCAATATGAACAATGCCTCATCCACTACAGTAGAAACACCACCGTCACCATCACGGCCATCACCACCACTACTTCCCCCCCTGTCGCTATCATCTCCATCTCTCATCTCTCTCCATCCCAGCCATCTCATCCCGTCCCGTGCCGTCCCGCTCCAATCTATCTGTGTACGGATATCCATCCATCCCCTCCGTAATCTGTATGCCGTCGTTGCTTTTTCCTCCTCGCCCGACCCCCCCTGGACCATTCCCCACGTGGCTCCCCACACTCTGGCCGACGCGAGCGAAACCTGCCGGGTCCAGGTCTAGGTCCAGGTCTAGGTCTAACCTGTAGGTCTCTCTCTACCTTACCTTGAGTATACTCCGTGACTCCGTAACTCCGTACAGTACTTTGTACATACATACGTCCGAGTCTGGGAGAGCACGCCCACCCCCTGCTGCTCTCCCGCTGCCTCTGCCACATTACCAATTGCTCATCGCCTGTCATCTATCTACATACCTGCATCGCCCATCACCCATCCCATTGCCCGCAAAAAAAAAGGTACATGAAATGCATACCCAGGTACCCAGTAGACGCACAGCTGCACTCCCCTCCCCGGCTTGGCCTACCAGTCCTGTCCCATGCATCGTCCTGTAAGGTACAGGCAGATTGCCGTCCCTACAGTAGCTCCCGATCGACGCTCCTCCATCCTCTCATGGAATACCCATGAGCCTTGAACCCGACCGCCTCTTCCCTGTTCATCATGCAATGCCCTGCAATGCCCTGCAATGCCCT
>QUZD01000109.1:0-79578 GCA_003693505.1 Pseudonectria foliicola
GAGTGCTTTGTTTGTGCGTCTCTCTCTCTCTCTCCCTCGCTCTCTCTCTCTCTCTCGCTCTCTCTCTCTCTCTCTCTCTCTCTCTCTCTCTCTCTCTCTGCCTCTCTGGCTCCAGCTTTCAATGCTTCCCCAGCATGTCATGTCCGTGTGTCTCACTTGACCTCCACCTGCCTCTCCACTTTCTCGCCAGGGCCCTGGCAGTGCTGGCTGAACCATCTCAGGGACGGACTAGCACCGACGAGGCACGAGACCGCCTCAACTCTCTCTGTCTCAAGAAAGCGGTCTCGCAGCTGCTTATCCGCCTTGCTCGTCCAACTGGACATGTTGCCCCGAGGCTACTGCAGATGGAGTAGATCGGTCCATCTCTGTGCCGCCAAGTACAGTACCCAAGCCGTAGCACAGTACATACCTACATACTGTAGTAATACTGTAGTATACATTGTACTCGGTACAAGTCAATGTGAATCTGTTGGTGCCAGTCCCCCTCCCGAATCCGGGACAGATGAGGCGGGCGGCAGACAAGGGGGGGAGCGGGGCCGGCACTGGGGAGCTGGAACTCGTTGAGGAAGCTTGTTTGTTGGCTGCCCGCCCTCGGGAGGGAGCCCTCAGGGACTCAGGGGTCAGCCACTGCCTACAGTACTATTTTATGTACAGTAGACATGCCTAGGTAGGTATGCTGCTCTCTCCGTTGCTCGAGATGGGCAGTGAGACATCACCTCTCATCCCGTGGCGTTTCGATCGTCGACAGTACAGTAGGTAGACCTCGCATGTGCATGGACTGCAGTGCCTAGCCATGATGTACGATGTGACTTGGTCAATTGTCTCGCAGAGGACGGGGAGAAACGTGCAGGAAGCGAAGCGGTAAGCAAAACGGCACAGTACTATTTCCCGTCAGTGTCATGTCACTTCTGTGCCTGTAAGTGACCTGATCAGTCAACCACGCCATCGCCCATTTCCATCCCCATCCCCATCCCCATCCCCATCGTTGTCTCCGTCTCCGAAGCTGCTCTCTCTCTCTCTCTCTCCCAAGCAAAGACGATGCACATGTTGCCATGTGACTCATGCCTTGCAATGTCCATGTACATGCCTCACAAGCAGCGTCTTAGTATCAGTTCCACACACCAATAGGTACGTACCAGTCGGCTTTCGTCGTAGGAACCCGAGTCGCACGCCGTCTCTTGTCTTGTTGGTCTCGACTTGGATACCTCGGCAGTTTCCCTTTCGGCCGTGTCTCCAACCTGTTGCTCATCCATCCAACCGACCTGAGTGCCTGCTAAAGCTCACTGTCGTTGGTGAAATGCCATGCTCACGGTACTCTGCACTAGTCCGTCTCTTCCCAATTGCCGACGTCGGCCCTCATGAATCGGTCTTGTTGTCATCATTGCCGAGGATCGCCGGGTCCAGCTTCATCACGGCACATGAGAAAACGTATCGCCCTCTGCTGCGCACTAAAGGTTGGCGACGTTGCCCTCCTGGCTGCGAGCCACGTTGCACGAGTTCGCCTCCCATCGTCATTGTTGACTTGGTCCTGCAAGCTTCCAGAAGTCTGATAGCGGGGTGACCCTGCACACATCCAAACAAGATCCAAGGCGATCCAGGCACATGCACGGGCCAACACATTCCATGTTCCTTTCTTTCCATGCAGATAGGACAGGTAGAGAAGAGGCGTCAAATACAGAGAGACAAAAGCGCAACGCAATCGTCTTGCCTTCGCCTCACTTTGTTCCTGGCCCGGTTGCGTGGCCAAGAGTGGCTTGTGGCAAAGGTTGCTATGTATAGCAACACCACACTCCACAAGAGCCGGAGAGACCAATCCAAAGTTAACGGAGAAGCTGCAGTACCCTCGTGTCGTCTCGGAGTCATCCATCGCGATGAGGCACCTGCTAACTTAGTCGCTATCACACATTGTCCAAAACACGTATCGTATTGGCATGGGTCTAGAAGCAGTCTGACTCTAGGCTGAGACTGAGCCTTATCTTGTTTAATATGCAGATCTCCAACCACAACGGAGCCAATTGCTGTCTGGGGAATCAGAATGTCTTGGGACAATCGAACGCCTGAGCAGCGGCCACGCGTGACCCTTGCTTGGCTCCAGCAGCATTTTGTTGAAATGGGGAAAGGGGGCTGGGCCTGGCTTGGCTCGGCTTGGCGACCGGTTGATGGCGAGTCGAGCTTTGAGCCTCATCTGGCGCTTTGTTCAGGGTACGTGCTTTTTGTTGAGATTGGCATTAGCAAGGTTGACAACAGGAGCTCCGTGATAGGGCGGCCTATCTACACAGTAGAACAGTATCTGGCGCGAGAGCGATAACGTCAATGCTTCTAAGCTTATCTCTCTGTACTCTACATGGTAATTGCAGACCATGAGGCGCTTAGCGGGGAGGCTGGAGGCCTATTACTAGGCCCGAGAAACGTTCACTCAGGAATTAGGTACCAGATTGTCTTTGCTGGAGCCTTGCCGAAGATGATTGAATCTGTTCAAGTCGGACGTAGCCCTGCCACCGTCTTTGTTAGCATACTCTTGCATTGCATACTCTCTAGGCTCCCGGGACGCTCGTGTTAAATCTGCCAGGCAGAGAAATGCACTGTCGTTCTGTCTGCATGCATGCATGGACACCAGATGTGAGAACGCGAGCCCCTTCGTCCTAATCGCACAATTGATCAAGCCAGGCGAAAGTGCTCACGAGGTCACAAAAGTCAACCTGTCGATTTCGTCAGCGAAGCAAATCAGCCAGTCCGCATGGCGTGTCTTCTTCCATATCGGTGTTGGAGATGTTATGTAGGGTATGCGCCGTCTCCAAGACTGTGGAGCTAGCTCTGGACCTTGGCTCTTGGCCCGTCTTTACGAATGTCGAGTAGGTCGAGATACTAGCTGTTCCTTGTAAGGGGCATGTTTGAAGTCATTGAGTGGATGGAAAGGCTGCTGGATACCATGAGAAGACAACGCCGACAATAGAAAATGCAGATGATCTTTGGCAGTGGACACGTTGGGAAAGTTCAAATCAAGGCCGAGTCTGTCCCTGGAGAAGAGACATCTTGGCCGAACCATCTGGGTTGTCGGTGATTCAGAGCTGGCGATCACTTCTCAATATCATGTAATTGCTGCCAACTATAGTCTGCCTGCCAACCGATATGCGAATCAAAACTCCTTACTTCTCCTTTATCCCGTAAACCCACTGAGTGCCAGGCATCGTCTGCTATGTATTCCACTATGATCCCTATCGAGTTAGCGCCAGCTCCTGATCGTTGTCGACAGCCAGAAGCGGAGCATCATGGCGTCAATGACACCCATGGTTATCTGACCCCGCCGCCCATTATTACCGCGGATGAACATGATCAACTGGATGTACCGCCATCAAGTACTGTAGTGCGTAAAGACTCATAGAATTGCGAATAGGGAAATGGAAGATCCAGAATCCTTGTCAATGGCGAAATAGACTCTTGCGGCATAAAGTTTTATCCAGGCTCTGGGTACCGGTGTTTCCCGCCATCATCGTGCCTCAAAGACCCCACGTCCAGGACTAACACGAGTCCACACGCAAAAGCTTCTAGCCTTCATCGCACTCTGCCTTCTTCATACTCTCGCCCATAGACCGCATACCTGCAATCGTTGCCCAAAATGACAACCACCGAGCGCGTCGTCGACTCGGACAAAGGTGTGTTCCTCCTTTGCCTTGACCTCCCCGAGTTTGACTAACACGATGATTCCCCCCCCCATCTAGTCTGGACGACCCTCATCACCAACCTCGACTACCTCTCCGGTCTCCTCACCCTCGAGCACTCCCTCCGTCGCGTCAACTCCAAATACCCCCTCGTCGCTCTCTATACCGACACCTTCCCTGAAAAGGGCCTCGCCGCCCTTCGCGCCCGCGGCATCGCCGCCCAGCGCATCCCCTACATCCTGCCCACCAAGGGCAAGGACTACTCCAACGACCCGCGCTTCTACGACTGCTGGAGCAAGCTGACCCCCTTCTCCCTCGTCGAGTACACCCGCGTCGTCCAGCTCGACTCGGACATGCTTGTCCTCCAGAACATGGACGAGCTCATGGACCTCGAGCTCGACGCGCCCTCTGTCGCCGAGGCCGGCGACGCCTCTACCAGCCGCCGCGTCTTTGCTGCCAGCCATGCCTGCGTCTGCAACCCGCTAAAGAAGCCGCACTATCCAAAGGACTGGATTCCCCAGAACTGTGCCTTTACCTTTCAGCACCCCGACCCCGACGCCGCCCAGACAGAGGGCATCAGCCCGGACGTCGGCCCGCTCGGCTTCATGAACGGCGGCCTCCAGGTCGTCAATCCCTCGAGCGCCCTGTACGACCAGATCCTGGCCCACATGGAGGCCGACGCCGTCAACATGGACTTTGCCGACCAGTCGCTGCTGTCCGACCTCTACCGCGGCCGCTGGGTCGCCCTGCCCTACATCTACAACGCTCTCAAGACGATGCGCTGGCCCGACGTCCACAACACCATCTGGCAGGACGCTAGTGTCAAGAACATCCACTACATCCTGAGCCCCAAGCCGTGGGACGAGATCAATGACAAGGGAGAGTGGACGGGGACCGACGAGAGCCACAAGTGGTGGGTGGAGGCGAACAAGGCAAGGAGATCGGATGAAAAGGCCAAGGGAGTTCCGGACGACGGATTCTAATCTATTGGACAAATTCTACATCTCTTTGCAGCTCATTGAACCGAAGAGGAGTTCGCGGAGTTTGGGCGGAGCGTTGAAAGGCCAAGAGCGGAGCAATATGGCATTTGAAATCGTGTTACGTGGGTGGTATCATTCTGGATAGATATTTACAAGAGGGTTCAGGGCTTGCCAACCCACCAAGCAAAAACATAAGACAAAACGCCGAACCAATGCCACTCGCTACTCGTGGCGTCCAACTCTTTGCGAGATCCAGCTGGTGTCCAGGTCTAAAGCGCTTACTGGTCGGTACCTAACGAGTGACGTGCCGGCCAATCTAAAAGCCCAATCAAAACATGAGGAAAAGCCTTTCCCGCTCTCCCCTCTAGGTCATTGTGTAAGGTCAAAAGGAAAATTCGATGACATCAAGAATCAAGTGTAACAAGAGACAGGAAACTGGGTGGCTTTCGTGGTATCATCATGATAGCATTTCGTCATGGGTGCATGTCGGTCATATGTTTCCACATAGCGCCTGGAGCCAGACTTCGAGTCGGTCTTCCGTATCAGTGTTTCTTGTATTTCTGTCCAAGTAACGTCAGCCGGGATCATTCCATACACGAGCACCGCTCAGTCAAGACTCACCTCTTCGATCCGACGGCGATTGTGCGGATCTATCGAATTCGTCGCGCCCATCAGGGTCTGTCCGATAGCTTTGGTCACTCCCATGGCAGGCCGGAAGATGATGGTAGGCGCGCGTCTCAGGACCGCCTTGGCCGCACCGCCCGCCGACCGACTCTCCATGATCTCGCCAGGGACTGCAATGATGGCGTCTCTCGCCAGGTTGACGTCGCGAGTTAGCGATCGATAGCCCCCACGAATCCCCGAGATCACGCCTGTCGGCTGGTCCGCGTACAGCGAAATCTGCTTCTTGTCCTCTTCGTCAAGATCGTCATCCTCCCACCCGGGCTCGGGCTGCTGGGCTTCGGTCAACATGCCCTCGGCACCTTGGAGGGCATACTGCGTCCCCACTGCGAGTTTGGCGCCCAATTTGACCAGCTCAGTGCCAGTGGTGCGGGCAAATGCAGTAGCCCCCTTGGATATGCTCCGGATGACGCGCCCGTCCTTCTTGTACTCTCGGAGCGGAACTTCAATGAGGTCACGGAAACCGCTTCCAACATTGACGAGCGACCGAACGGGTGCTAATCCAGCGAGGACGCCGGGGAGCTGATTGGCTTTGACATCGGGCATCCAAATATCATTCAGTGTCTTGCCCAAGCGATCGAACCCTGAGACGCCGTAGATTATGACATGCCTCAAGACCATTCTCGCCTCCTCCAGAACGATGAAATTCATGAACTCGGTCGTATGTCCTGATCGCAGGCCAGCGTAGTCCACCCTCTTCGGCTTAAAGTCAAGTTTCACAGGCACATCCTTAACCTCTGCCCTTTGAAGGAAAGGTATGTCGCTGGGAGATGTCTGAACCGGCACACTGTCGTCCTTGAACTCGAAGAAGCGCGTGATGAAATCGAGAGCATCTTGGTCCACATGAAGCCGGAGTGGCAGCAGGGTTGCGCGCAGCACCAACTCCGAGGCCCCGAGGCCTGGGAGCGGTTTCACAGTGAGTAGCTCCAGGTGAACCATGCTAGTCCCCAGCTCGCGCTCACCCATGTCGCGATCATATGTAGCAAATTTCTTCCACGTAGAGGTGGGAACATGGTCGAAAATATCGAGGGTTTTGACCCGCACATCGATGCTGCTCACTGTCTCACCGGAGTCTGGCGGGAATGCAATCAGATCCACATCAACACCCTGTAGCTCAAACGTGATTTTGTGGTGCTTGCTGCGCTTGAGCCTCAGTCGCTTTGATTTTGACGACCGCGACCGCGCGGTTCGGTTCGTCGTGGCTGTGAAAGCCGTAGTTGCAACCGATTCGGTTTCGGTTGCATTATCATTGAGCCCCTCGTTGATTGCCCTAGAGAGCTCCTGGGGGTCGCGGTTGGCTGGGATTCCAATGTAGATCGAGTTGAACAAGAAATCCCCAATAGCTTCTTCATCTTCGAGTTCCTCCTCATAAACATGAGCCTGCCCAACTCGAGCTTGGCGTTCGTAAGCCTTGGCCTCTACATCCTGGACTGCCTTGTTGATGACATCTCGGGTACGGACCCAGTCGTAGCCGTCAAAGAGATTCCAAATGACGTGAACATCTCGCACGGCCATGACTAGAGGGCTGCGCTTGACGAGCGAGTCTGGTGCTTGGTCGTAAGTATTCATCTTCGAATTCCACACTTTGGCCTTGCTTTCGCCAGCAGCATCACGGCCGTAGTAGTCGTCGTGAATGACTAGGTCATCTGATTCTTCCGGCCCTTGACTGTTCTTCGTTTGATCGAACCCAGTGAGCAGTACACCTTCCGGCGTGTCCATGGTGGAACCTTGAGACATGATTGAGCTGCTTGTCGCATCGAACAGCTCCTCGCCCTCAACGTGGTCATCGTAGAACTGTGACTCAATCTGCAATGGGCTATCGGTCGAGTACTCGGCATCCGAGCCACTGCCGGCCAATTCTTGGGCGCCAGCAAAGTCCTGGTCAAAATCGTATTCTCCTTCAGGTTTCCCAAAAGCCTCAGCAGATATGGAGGCGAGGAGATCCTGAACAGGGATGACATCTGTTCTATACTTGTTTTCTTTGCTAGGGGGTGTTGGCGGCTTGAGAGCATTGGCGAGGGCGATGAGTGTCTGGGTAGAGTCGGCGCACGTCTCGAGAACGAGGAGATTGTCTTTCAGATCGACTTTCATCTGCTTCTCTCCGTCCTCGCCGGCTTTGATATCCACGACCGCTTTTGCGGAGGAGATGTAGCAGATATCAACGTAACCCCTCGCACACATCTCTGTGACTTGTCGAGATGTTGCCACAGAGGCCCGACGTTTCTGATCCAAGCGCGACTCACTCTCCACAGCTGCTGATACATCGTCAATAAGTAATATAGATGCCTTATTGATATCCAGCACTGCATTAGTGTCCACATCTTTGGGTAGCACAACTTCGACATGTGAGTCTATGAGGGCAATGACCATCTTTGACTGGAGGCCCAAGGGGTTCAATCCGAGCAAGCAATCTCGAAACCCGATGTCCAACTTCAGTGGCTTCGCTGATTTCGACTTGTCTACTGAAGACAGAGGCTGCTGCTTTGAGAGCGCCTGGTGCGCCTGATCTCCCAGGCTTGCCACAGATGCGGCAAGACTGGCTTCAAAGTCTTGAGGCGTCGCATCCTCACCCAGTTCCAAGAGATCCATGATTGTGGAAACCCGGTATTCAATGTTGACATCCTGGATTTTCAGTTTAATCACCGGTTCAATATCATCTCCGATCATCCTAGCCATGACAACGGGGGTTCGCGGAGATATCTCTGTGGGAAGATATGTGGAAGAACCAATCAGTTCCTCCGTCTTGTTCCTCGTGAGCGAAATCCCGTGAGTCGCCAGTGCCATGAGAGACGGCATTGTAATTTGTGCAACGTGCAAATCCCTCAAGTCAACGCCTAGGTGACCAATCTTCCCGCCAAAGTCAAGGCTCACGCAGACCTTTTGGAATCTACCTAGTGTCAACAACCCGGGTCGATCATCCTCGGGCAAGTACTTGGCAACCGTAGATAACTTTGCGATTTCTTCGACCAAATTCGGGAGGAGCGATAGCTGGGCCATGTTATGGATGCGTAGATTGACCGAATCTACAGATGTTCGTAGGACGGAACCCTTTCTTCTCTGCCGCAGGAGAGTGTCGACCATGATTTCGTCGTTGCCATGATCAAACTTGTCCTTGGACGGAATAATGAGCTCGAGAAGCTTCTCGAGATCTGCATCTTGCGGCGTCGTCAGAAAATCTAGACGAACGCCACCAACATCCGTGCTGATGGCGGGTTCGGCAAGCGAGTTCCTCAAGTAGGGGCCCGAGACGCGCATCGCGCTGCAAGCAACTCCAACCCCTTCTTCTCTGCTCACCAGTTTGACAGCACTTGACTCGGCAGTGAAGCTGCAGTCACCTCCAATCAATTCAACAAATGTGCCCCCAATCCTAACGTTGATCTTGTTCTCGCTAGCAGCAGATTTGTCATTGGGGTCAATGGGCGTTTCAAACCGGACTCCTCTGGGCTTTTGCTGTGAGATTGGTGCTGGTTTGGGCGTCGGAGAAGGACTCGATGTCATTGAGGCGCTCATGTTCAGGAAACTGCTCAGTCCACCAAACCAGCTAAAAGTCTCGTCCAACCTCTGCAGATCCATTTGGATCACCAAGGGGAGGGTCTCAATATCGGTTTGAACCTTGTCAAGGGACTGGATAATTTTGACTCCAATATCCGACCCAGCAGAGAGAAAGGTATCTCGAACAGATGTACTCATCGGCCTGGCATTGTCAAAAGAGAGGATATCGTCATTCGCGTAACCGAATCGGAACTTTCCCAAATCGATCCGTGTCAATGTTGCTTGCTGCGTTATTCGCCGTCCTCGATCAACTTGCTTAGCTGAAAGTTGATGAGGTGACACCGAGACAGACATCTTCTGTATGCTAGCTCTCAGAAGCGTCTCATGGTCAAACATGAAAGCTGAGGGATCCAGGTACCGCTCAGAGGTATCCAGAACACCCCCCAAGCGACTGAGAAAGTTGACATCGAGTTGCTGGAGGGTAACGCTGATTTTTGGTGCCTTATTAATTTCGCTAGGCTGCGCTTGCTCTTTTGGAGGAGACGTCGATGGTGCATCGGAACGGAAAGCCTGGAGTAATTTGCCGACCACCATCGCGAGAAGAAAGCCCAGAGAGGTATCAAAGCGAACAGTTACTGGAGACAGAACCACTTCGAGAGTATCGTCTGCTTTGTCCGTATGGGCTGGCTGGGCTTGTTGATGCGTTGTGCTTTGTGCGTAAGCGGAGAACGCGCCAGAAGCTTGCGGATAGGCAGACTGTCCCAAAGACTGAGATAGGTGCGTAGCTACATCGGGAGACACAGGCTGTACTTGAATATGCTGGTGGAGTGATGGGACATAGACGGATATGTTCCTGAGACTCAAGATTTCTTTGACAAGTCGTGTTGGTCCCTTTGGTGTAGCGACGTTGTCCTGTTGATCAGTTGGCTCCGGTGTCATCGGTCGCGTGTGTTCGGTTTGGCTTAATGTAGCCCTTGAAAAGGCCGGCGACGAGCTCCCGCTGTCGGTATCATCTTTCGGGGGCGATGGGCTTCTTCTAGACGCGGTACGAACGGATCCGAATCGTGTCGCAGAGGCTTGCATAGAGTGTTGCGAGGAAGTGTTATCACCATCATCATCCCAGCTACCGGGCATCACGGGTTTAGGCGCAAAATCTTGGTCCCTGACTGAGGCCGGAGGTGAAGGCTTCTCAGTACCATCAGAAGTCGGCTTTGGTGGCTGAGGCATCGGGGTTGGGATAGAAGGCGGCAAGCCTTGGTCTTCTTGTACTGCCAATGCAATTTCGTCCTTGACATATGTGGGCTGTGTATCGGACGAGTGGTTGCTTGTGTCCGAAAAGGCACTCATATACATGCTTTCGGCTTCCTCGTGGGTGTATACGTGTGATTGCGCAAGGTCTTCAGTTGATTTAGTTTCTGGAACCAAACTCGATGACGCCATCTGTCTTGTTTGCTGATCTGTGGTGTGTAATTCTGACGGTTCGGTGTTGAGTATGGAGGGCTGAAAGATAGGCTCGAGCGTGGGAGCTGACTGCGTTTCCCTCTCGATGCCTGCCCAGGCAGGTCTCGCCTCCAGATTTGTCGACTGTACTGAAGGTTCTGCGAAGGAGAACATGGCCGATTGAACCATCGGGTCCTCACGAGGTGCGTTACTAAAGTCATGATACATTGAAGCACGTGGAGTTGCCGGGCTTCCATCACTGGTATTGTCGCGTGGGTCAGAGAACTCATAGGGAATAGCAAGTGCGTCTTCGCTATCTGCTAAAGGATAGTCATGCTCTGAGGCATCGGCAGGATGGTAGAGGGACCTTTCCAGAGGTTCATTTAGTGAATGCGTAGACTGTTGGGGGCTCTCCTCGGGAGACCTTGGCACTTCACCAGTGGTTGGTGGTTGATGGAACGGAGTCCTTGCTAATATTGGAGAAGAGGCGAGCGAAGGGGACGTCATTGAAGGTGAGTGGGCCAAGGCCGAGAAGACGTTGGCCTCGGATATTAGGTATGCTCGAATATTCGCCAGCGAGATATGTCGTTTTCCCTCTTTGGGGACTATGGTAGGTGATCCATCCTCTTCTTGAGATGCGGCCGTGACGCCCTCCACGTCAATGCCCTCGAGCGCAATCTGGAAGGAAACGGGCTTCGTTGTTGATGAGTTGGGCTCCTCGGGGACCTGAACATCCAACTGGAACGTGACGTCTTTTATCTTGACTTGTGTACGGTCCACAATGCCCTGTAGGAAGTCTGCTAGAAAGGCGGGCAGGGAGAGAGCCTGGCCGGTGCCGAAGGGCACGTCATCCTCACTTCCATCGTCACTCATGGTGACGGAGGCGCCGAGATCCTGGGTTTCTGCGACCAGCGCTTCCTGGAGCTTCTGTCGTTCGGACGACGGCTGCGTCTCGAGGAAGGACTGGGCGAGGTCGACGGTATTGGGGACTATGCTTGAGCCGTCGGGACTCTTGGCGCCTGGTGTTCGGCTTGGCTTAGGCTCACTGCTCAAGAGTCTCAGCGCGATGTCGACACCATCCACCTCTACCAGTATAGGGCTCGTATAGAAGTCCATCGGTATCGTGACTCGGAGAAGTAGAACCTTGGCCTTGTCTAAGCTAAACGTCGCGGGGAGCTGTAGTAGCTTCTCGAGCTTCTGTTCACGGCTGTTAGCAGAGGCCCTCGCATGGCGCGATTCAGGGAATATGACTAGACCTTTAGTTTGATACCAACGTCGCGAAACTCAAAAACAGTCTTCTTGCCCAGGGCTAGATCCAGGTTGTCCATATCGAGGGTCTCAGCATCGAGCAGCTCCAGCCTAGAGAGGGCATACCGAAGCAGCCTCTTGGGCATGGAGGAGCTCCGGAAGGACTGCAACAGCGTCGCCATGGCGGAGGCGGGACCGGAGGGGCCGGTTCGTACGGAGTCGGCTGGAGAGCAACGTATTGGAGAGCGACGACGTATGAGGATGTCAAAGGAGTGGGAGTAGTTGTTGTCTTCGTCGTCGTCGTCGTCGTCGCCGTCGTCGTCGTCGTGAACCACTGAGCTAGTGATAAGCAGTGCCGGCGGCGTTATCAGAAGACCCCCCGGTCACAGGCGGGACCGCAGGTCATGATATGGAGGAGAGCGACCGCAGCTGGAGGGATGGAGAGGCAGCAAGAGCACTGAGAGATGGAAATCTGGCACAGGCGCAGACGGACAAGGACGGAAAGGTTTGGGTTCGGGAGAAGATGCAGAGTGAATGTCAAGTCGAGGTTCCCCAGAGGCCGTCGCCATCTGTCTGACTCCAACCTACCTACTGTTACCCTTTGGCACTAGGCGCTAAGCTAAGCTACCAGGCTACTAGGCTACCTAGGCGGCCGGGAGCGGATGAGGGGCTGGACTCCACTGACAATTCACCCCATTGACCCCGAGGCAGCAATGTACCCACTGAGAGGGCCCGCTAACAGCGCGTGTCCGCGTGCCCCTTCAGGCGTCCTTCCGTTGCGTCCTCGCGTCTTTGCGGCCCCCCGACGTCACCACCCTGGCGTAGGGGCACTTCCAGTCTTTTACAGGCGCCATCCGCTGAGCGCCAGCCCAAAACAGAGGTGTCATTTGACCTGGATGCCCACGCGCCCTGCTTAAGTGCCTGGCTACTAAGTTAGAATGTATGTATGGCAGACAAGCATTCGCTCACCGACATGATGCGCATGGGGAGGGACAGTGATCCAGTTGGGAGCAAGTCGACCCATTCACTTCTGCGAGGGTGTGCGAGGGGTTTGGTATTCTAAAGGCTGCGGTGCATGTGCTATGTAGGTATCTGACTGATGCCGGAGCAGAGCTGAGACCCTAGGTGGTGACTGCCACAGTTTACTACCAATGTACAGATAGATATATCCACATCCAGGCAATGATGCCATCCATCGTCAGGTACTCGCAACCCGCCCATGCGCCTCTGCTATCCTCCTCCCCACGGACTCGCCGCTCCAGTACGCCCCCGTCGCCGTCCCCAGTGCCACAAAGGGTGCCGTGTGCTCCCCGGCCAGCCACAGCCCGTGCTCCGGCAGCCCTCGCCTCATCACCCGGATGTCCGCGTCGCCGCCTTCCAGCCCGACCTGGAAGTTGCTG
Organism: Pseudonectria foliicola; assembly: GCA_003693505.1. Lineage (NCBI taxonomy): Eukaryota > Fungi > Ascomycota > Sordariomycetes > Hypocreales > Nectriaceae > Pseudonectria > Pseudonectria foliicola. Next base: position 12,901 of record QUZD01000109.1, read on the forward strand.
TAGCTTCCGTGCCCGGCCAGCTCATCTTGGAGCCACCCCGTCGCCAATAGACTCTCCGGTTGGCAGCCCGGATCCGTCTCCGAGTATCCCGGCAGCCGAGAGTAATACGGCTTGAAGAAGTCGATGAGAAAGTCGTCTCTCTTTGCCTGGTTTGGCATCTCGGCTAGTCTGGTGGTGATGTATTTGGACTGGTCGTGGTACGTGTAGAAGAGGAGCGTAGGATGCGACGTCTCTGGTGTCAGGCTAGCAAGGTCAACCGCCTCTTGATTCCACTTATCTGGGTTCGAGTCGGGAGCGTAATTAGGCGACAGCCACTGCACGAAGCCCGTCATCCCGTTCTCTGGCCCTTCAATCTCTCCTTTCCAGTACGCCTTCGGAAAGGAAATATAGACCTGAACTACCAGTTAATCCATGCTCGGCCATCTTCTGTACTGCCATTGTGCTCACCTTTTCCAGACTTCCGTAACTAATCGACTCGATTGCCTTGGTTAGGCGAACTGGGAGGGCGGGCTCAAAGGCATCAACGTTTTGTTTCAGCCAGCCCAAAGGTGCGGTGAGCACGACTTCATCAAACTCGAGCACCTGGCCGCCCTCTACTTGGACAGACGGTTTCTGCTCGGCATCCACTCGGTACGATATTTTGTCAACCTTGGTTTGAAACTTGATGTCGGCCGATCCAAGAACAGGCTCGGCGATGGAGTCAAGCACCTGTTTGTACGTGCCGGCGCAGAAGAGGTTCTCTGTACGAGTTTGACAAGTAAGCGATGTGGCCATAGAAAAGTTGATTCAGTACACAATTTCCACATACCTCCTTCGATACACTCTTCCAGCCAGAAGAACTTCAAGCTTTGCCGGTAGGTTGGACTGCCAATGAAATTGCCCCAAAGCGCCGATACTTGTAGGACAATCTTCCTCCTCTCCTTGGAGTTCTCGTCGGCAATGGGAATCTTCTCCATCACCTTCTTCTCAAAGAAGTCGTAGAGACTCTCGTTTCTATCAATCTCCTTGGATGACTTATTTGAGTGGTCGAACGCATCCTGGATAATATCCCACATGATGTCTGCATATTGCTCTCCTTCCTCGACTGGGAATAGTTTGCCAGCTTCGTCATATACATATGTCTTGGTGTCGTAGCTGCCGAAAACAGTGTTTGTTGCCTTTGCTATGTCGAGGATGGGATTTTCTTTTGTTCCATGTATCCAGTTGGGGCCAAGGTCCACCAGACGTCCGTTTGGGAGCATCTCCTGATGCAGACGACCTCCAATCCGGTCACGACCCTCTATAATCGTGACTCTAAAGCCATATTGAAGCAGGACATCTGCACATCGAAGACCTGTAAGTCCTGCTCCGACTATGCCCACGTGAGGAGCCTCTCGAGCCAGATCGCTATCCTCATGCTGGCGACAAGAAATGTTGTTAGCTTCCATAGACACGATGGGCGCGAGTCGATCCGATACAGCGTGAGAATAACCTACCTGCCCCATGCGGTCCATCGAGCTGAGTCTTTTGAAGAGTAGATTCTTATCAAGGTCGACCCAATTATGCAAACGAGACGATTTGAGATCTTGATAAATCTTGGATGAGCTGCGAGCGGCAGGACTAGTACAGCATATAGAGTAAGCATCCATGATGTATAGTGTATGTGTGGACCAAACGGGCTCCGGGGGCAAGACGGTAGCCGGGTCTATATATCAACAAGACGATATGTGGTTTTGAGAAATAGCTTAAGATGGGTAGCGCCGTCGACTGAAAAGCAGTGGGAAGCGAAAGTGTAGATCAGATTCGAATAGAGCGTACTCCTGCACAGATCTAGAGTAGGTAGGAAAAGGACTCAGTGTGTCCCCCCAAGAGAGCCGCAACCTGGTGAAGGGGGGTGCCGCTAAGTTGGAGTCACTTGATGACAGGGGGCAAAACAACACGGGATGAGGGGTCAATGATGATTTGGGAGAGAGGAAGAGGTCACCGGGTACTTGTTTGCTATATCCTGTCCAGGGCCCAGCAGAATAGAGAAAGGGGAAGTGTAGGCTAAACTCAAGATGCAAGGGTGCCAGCGGCTCGGCCATGGTCATATGCGCTCGAGAGCAACCGTCAACCGCCGGTCCAGGTAAGGTACTAAGCTACCTAGGTAGGTGCCTAGGTAAGGTAGGTAACTGGGGACCAGATCATCCTCCATAAGATGTAGCTGATAAGAGCAAAGGGATGGGATGCCGTCTAGGGATCCGACACGGCACGGAACCAGATGGGCCGGCCAACGTGCCGCACGTTGTGTGGACAGATGCACATTGGGAGACGCGACTCATGACGCTCACGACTGGCACACATCTTGAAGTGGGCATGAAGCCAAACCCCCGCAGGCGGCTGATCATGACTGACATACTGCCGTGTGCATGTACTTGGAGAACATCATCAAAGGTTACTTACATGATTAGGGGGCGTCTGGGAAAGAACAGGAATGGCAACAACGTACAAAGACGATGCCGCATAGATGCAGATGTGAAGTAAAGTGTCTGTGATTCATGGAGGTGGAAGACCAAGCCTGGCATTATGACTAAGGCGGATCGTCATAGTGGACCCGGCCCGTGGAGTGTTCTTCTGTTTGCTTCCTATTAGCTCTCTACCACTACAACTGCAACAACAAGAAGACGCTGAAACGTGCGCTTATCTATCTTGAAGCGTCCTCGGCATCTACAGTTCGACTTTGCCTTTCCTCAAAATGCCGCGAACTGCAACTTTCATACCTGGGTATCTACCTAGGTAGGTAGCACCCTCCTAATTTAGTACTTGCTCTGCCACACGCAGGTTCACTCAGTTTGAACTACTCCGCCCACGTGGGTTGCACACCGACATCCCATTTCTCGGCTTCAGGCCCCTTAATGCACGATAGAGATGCCACCCTGCATCCATTAAGCGCTACCGCCTAACTTACAGCATTGCGCAGCTAACTACAGATTTAAGCATCCTCTTCCGATGGTGGCGCTGGACCAACGCACCTTTGACTGCTCGGCTAGCTGGCTGGCAGGCGACGAATTTGGTGGACGAGCAGTGAATGCCGAGAGCTTGCCTTGTGAAGGCGCAACACCCACGCTCAACCTTAACTCGGTGTGTGTGTTTCCCTGTATGGGTGCATCTTCGAGACCTATATATTATACACTCGACCAGCTGCCAACGACATGCTATATATACGATCGTACGAGAATCCAAAGATATGGGTATGAAAGTCCACCCCAGGACACCAATGTATCAAACACCTACGCCAGCCAATTCATATACTACAGCCCGTTGTTGCCCGTTGGTGATCATTGTTTCCTTACGTTCTCGGGCAACTCGATTGCGTTGGCGTACTGCATCCTGGCGACGTCTTCTGGCGAGGCTACCTCGACAAGTCCCTGGCCGTCCACTTCGTTGATCTTGATCGGCTTGGCGTGCTGAGCCCCACTCACGCTCCCGTTCCGATTCCTTCGGCGTCTCAAGAAGAACCATGCGAGTATAGCTGCCGCGATCAACGGTATTCCAACCCCAAGGCCGACACCCAACCCTATCTTTGTTGAGTTGTTGCTTGAGCCACCAGAGGAAGGCTGCGTCGTGTCTTGGGGCTCGGGTATGCTTGAAGCGCCGGACGTGGGCGCTGTAGTTCTGGACGAGGATGTGCCGGTGGCAGGGGATCCAGAATCGAGACCTCCGTCTGAAAGGATCGTTGCGGCGTACACGATTCGATCTGTGCTAAACACCTCGGCATTGTCATAGCTAGAGCAGTTGCACGATTTCGAACTCAAGGAGCCTGCGCAGCAGAAATGGCCAGGCGCAAGCTTGGTGCAGTCCATCACTCGAGGACCATCTGTTGATGTTGGTTAGCGTCACGATTTCTTGACGGTGCATGCCGGCTGCGGCGTTACTGACATTCTCCGCACTCCTCAATGCAAGTTTTGCCCTTCCATTCAGCATCCGTGCAGCCCTCGACAGTTTCTACCTCGTCCTTGCTGTCCTGGATGCAGAGCCCGTTCGAGGCGCAGATCTGGCCTTCCTGACAGCAATGGGTGAGCGAGCCATCTTTCGAACAAGGAAACAGGTTGCCCCTCTGGTTCCCACGCTGATCAAAGCAAATTGTATTCTTCCCTGACATGTCGACTCGGATTGGCGATTGCGAGAATTGAGACAGGAAACCTGGGAACAGGACAAGAGGGTTTGAACGGGTCTTGTACTCATCAAATTACCCCTACAAAGTGGTAGCCTCCAAAGGATCCTGCAGAGGCTTCTGGCGCCCCATGCAATCCACTGCGCATGCTGCATCACACTGAAACAGGCCAGGGGTGGCGAGGATGCGCCCATCCAATCGAGTCCTGGTGCGAGATCACTGGCTCTTGTCTGAAGACGGTGATATTAGCCTTATGGGATCGACGAGGCTTTGCATCTGTGCTTTGCCTATCGTGGCCATCATGAATTGGATTTCGATCCAGGAAGTAGTATGGAGACAACCTCTCGCTGCCTTGTGCTATTTACCTTGGGTAGCGTCCAGGTTTTCTATGTACGTACAGGCTCTTACCTACTACTGACTTTGGCAGGGGTTGTTTCAGACGGGATTTCATTCGACGTCCATTTCAAATCCAACATTCGAGATTCAGAACAGCGGAGGAAATCGTGAATAAACAATGCGACTCAGAAAAGACCAATCTCCATGCCCATGATGCATTTGTCTCCGACATCACCGACATATTCTTTCTGGCCGGTACTTCGAAGACTTCTGTAACGAAGCTACGAGATGGGAGGCTTGGGCCTATCCCTGCCATGTGGTTCAGCTCCCCACTCTCCATGCGACGCCATGCAGCCGACAATGTGGTGCCGCCGTGACCATTCCCGAACCAAGCTCGCGCTGACAGAGCCCGTAGATCAGTCTAAATTTGGGCAATGCATGGACTAGTCTCGAAATGGCTGGTGAGCATCTCATCTTCCCGATAACGAGCAAGTTGCCCTTCCGCGTTGGCCTTTTGAGAAGTGATCAAGTAAGATGCGAGGACTGTCAGAGCAAGAGTCGTTAGGACTACTTTATAAAGCCTCAAGAGGACAGCCGGATGAATTTCATTGTGTAAATGTGCTATCAATACAAGCAGCTGGAAGTTCTGATTATCATACGGGCATTGTATGTCTCACGAACATGTATGCATGAGAGCGCCGGCACCATATATACTCACGGCACTCTATCAGAAGTCGATGCTGTTAAATCGCCTGCTGACCAACGGCACACGCGACATTGTCCTCCATGTACTTTCGGGCTGTAATTTAGGGATGAAGCTAAGCCCAGGAAGTGAGACATGTGTCTATGCTGTGGCGTTGCAGCCGACGCTAGCTTGAAGCTGAACTCATTCATTGCATGCCAACAGATCAATAACCAGGTGAATAATCAGTGGCGGCTGGTGTAGTTTCTACTGCGCCTAGTTGTATTGGCTCAGAAGAAAGGATAAATAGGAAAGGCGTTCGCCTCGGTCTGCAGCATACCCAGCTTCAACGTTTATCTCCCCTTCACCTGAGCATGTCGCAGCCGAAACTCACCGTCTCCATAGACCAGTCGATACTATCACAAGCTTCGGGTGATTGTTTGGTCCTCCTGCGAGAGGTCAACAAAACATTCACCACCGCATTTTCTGTTGTGCAGCTCACAGCGACATTACCCCGTGATCGGCAGCTCCTATCACGAAATGTCTTCACCTGGATCGACGAGTTTCAGATCACAGCATGGACACCTTACGATGAAGGGCCACTCGTAAGTACCCTTCCCCTGCCTAGATCTTCTTCTACTATCGCTGCTCAAGATTGTATCTTTAACTAAACACAAGGCCCGGCAGGCGTCGACAGTTTGCAACCCCGTTGAAATCACATACAAGCAGACTACCCAGTTCATAAACAGCATCCTGCAGCCCGCCAAAATATCGGATACGCAAAACTGGAGCAACCCGCCTGAGAAGACATTTGCTGTCGAGAAGCTTGGGTTCCAATTTCGATTTCGCGTATCGCAGCGTGCCCGTCCGGGGGGCCAGTTCCATCCTCTCTTCACAAGCCAGTTTACGCCAAGTTTACAGGGTAGAACCGAGATATGCATTGGCGACAGAGTAACTTGCGTGGCGCACCTCTATCGCGATCGCTAGCTGATGATGTGAAACAGTTTGCCATGTTCTGGTCTAATACACGAGTTGACGCAGGGGACGCAGTCACACTACCAGATGACAAGACCCAGCTGCAGATAGTTACGCTTTCGGACAGCGCACCGCAGCATCTCCGATACGGCTATATCATTGCCGACAAGCCACTTGTGAATGAGGTTCCGGGTTGGTACCCTGAGTCCTTGCCATCGTCGTTCCTACCTATCAGATCAGCCATAGCTTCTCCAAGGCTGTGAAAGGATGAGCTGGGGTAGCTATGGACGTGATACTTCGAGTCGTACCTGGGCCGGTGCCTAGGACTAGTACACCGTCTTGTTGAGCAGAAAGGAAGGCCTCATTTGGTACTGTCGAGCATGTCTGCGAAGCTTTATGACTATGAGTCCAGGCAAAGTTGGGCTGCTGAGTTACTGATAAAGAAGCGCGATTGAATTCCTATCATTGTTCTGCCTCAACACTTCCTGATAAAATACCATTTAAACAAAAGGCGACAATCACAAAGCCGGCCGCGGCTTGGTCAAATCCCGAGGCGTCTCAATGTTGATATCTAACCCCGAGTTCCAAGCCACGGCCTTCTCATCCCAGATCTGGCCTACCCCGAGTCTACAATAGCCTGTTCCGGATGCCGAGGTGGGCAGCGTTCCAAGTAAAAGGACGTTGGCCGCCGAAAATGTCGTGTTTGGCTTATTCTTTACTGCCCACGAGGTACTGGATACCAAGACGCAGGTGAGCTTCTTCTCGTCAATGTCGGCCCCGTTCCGGTTCGGATCCCGGTCATACGCGGCCCATCCCACTAACTTGCCCTGGGATACAAGCGACAGCAGGTTGTTGTGTTGCACCGAGTAGACAATGTCAGTAGGTCCGCCTATCGCGTTGTCCTTCATGGCAGCGCCACCTGTCAGCCTGGTGGTTAGCATGCCACTGACAGACAGGACGCCCTTGTTTGACACGGCATAAGTGGCCTTGGAGAGAGTTGCAGTATCGAGGTATGTCTCAAAGTCAATGGATCCGTTCCAAAAAGCCCACGACCAACAATGAGGTGGTGTGATCTTTGGAATTTCAGCCTTGGTTGGATCTAGTTCCAACTTTGTAAGGGGTTTGGACCCGTCTGCTCCGTCGGACTCCCATAAGAGATCCCGGCCGATACGGCTGGGCAGGAATCCAAAGACGAGGAAGTCGTTGTTGCTGTTGTTGCTGTTGTTGGCTGCAAGCTGCTTGGCGATACCCAAAAGAGCCGGGATTTTGTCACTGTACCAACCCAGTTCCCTGTTGCTATAGTCGCGAACCATTGAAGGCCAAGAGTCCTGAGGCTTGCCCTTTGTGTCGCGCTTGTAGACGATTGGAGGATGCAGCATGCCTCCCTCTTCTACCATCGTCGTACGGCACTCCCAGTACAATTGATGATTGGTCAGGTAGACGCACTTTGATGAGAGAACGCGCTCTTGGAATGTCCAGCCGCGGCTGCCCCAAGGGGGTCGTTCTTGAACTCCCTCCACGCCTATATCGGAAACAGGTCTTCCAAGGCGAGCCGTGATACTGTATTTGTTGCCGACAATGTTGACCCGATGGTCCTCATTGGGGACCTGTCGGGTTTGCAAAGGGTTGCTGTTCGGGTCTTCGTAGATGGCGCATATAGTCAACTTGGCGTTCTGATAGATCTGATGCATGTGGTTGCTGAAGTTATTCGTCTTGTCATCGTCGTCATCTTGAATGATGCACAAGGAGTCAATCCAGATGTACTCCTCTCCAAGCGCTCTTGTTATCTCGAATGCCTTTTGGTATACTGCCGGCCACGGGCTGGTCTTGTCCGTACCAGTCTTTCTGCCCTCGATATTGCTATGGAGGAGCTTCAACGGCCTCACAGAGCTACCGTCTCCCCACGTATAGCTTAGGGCCAAAAATGTGGCATCCTGAACCTCTTGTTCTAATTTCATTGTTTTGACGTTCCAAAGACGTGGAGGAACATAGTTTGGATTGAGAGCCTCTCCCGTGAGCAATTTATGGCATCGAGCATGTCCAGGGGATTGACATTTGGCAAGTTTATCCTTGACAAAGGCTGCGACGTCGGCGACGTTGACTTCGGCAGAAATAAGTCGCCCTGCCAAAGGGCTATGATCATACGTCAGCCGTTTACCTCGACATGATGGTCTCTTTCTCTTACTCTTGCTGTGGCGCGTTGGCACACAGATTCAAAGTCGCACTTCGGCCGTTGCAGGAAACAATTACGCCGCTCAACTCCTTGATATCAGTAGTGAGAGGGATTCCAGACAGCCATACCGTGGGATCCGTTCTGTCCTTTTCTGGTGCTTTTGGTCGAGCTTCGAGACTTCTCTCCAGCAGTCTGCACAGGCCACACGCATCTATACGCAGCCGTAGTTCACTGAGTGTCCCTGAAAGCTGACAGCCGTGCTTGTTGGTGGTGGAATCTGTTTTGATCAGAGACTCCAAGGTCAGTGCCGAGCATACTGAGCACAGAGACATGGTCAAATGAGATGTTCAGGTGAAGTAGTGACAGGCTTTGGCTTATGTTCTTTTTTGGTGTCTGAATGGCTTTCTATTTATCTATCTTCGCTAGTTAAAGAGAGAGACCATATTCTGTGCTACCTAGTCGTAAGCAGTCAGATTGCGCATACAAGCATGAAAATCAACATCAGCTTGCTACTCAAGGTGGAGAGAGCTACCAACCGGACATGGCTTGTTCCGAATGGCGATCGAGATTGAAGTGGAAGCTGAACAGAGGTGACACAGCATGCCATCTAGATCCCACACACTAAGTGACGCCTATCTCGTCTCGATCAGACGCGATTCCTGTTTTGTTTGCAAGATTACTCTTCGGCAAAGCCGATATATCTTTTCAGCTGATACTACTAACGCCATACATCACACGCATGAGCTCATGACGGCTTTTACAGGTTGGCAGAAGGCCGTTCATCCTCCTCTATGGTAACGAAAACATTCTTGGAACGATGATCGATGAAGATGTCACTGGATGAGGGCCAGTTAACGGATACATGGCACGTATAACAAGCCACAGCGTTGTATCTTTGCCATTGATGAGACTCTGGTTCTGGATGGCAGATCCTGAGGCTGGCTGATGGGCCCAAAATGGCAATGAGGCGTTGGCCAGATCTATTTTCGCATTCCCCCGCACTCAATACGACGGAAGATACGCCTTTCCGGGGTCAGTCTCTGATATGTCTCAGACTGAGCTGCAACTACTGTAGGTACGCCAATAGTTGCGTGAGAAGGCGATCCGCGCCAGCGGCTGGGGTCATGGGGTAAATCACACATTGGCATTGAAGTGTAGCGCATCTGTCTTGTAGGCGTTCTCATATGTATGAGAGACCTTCTTCTCCCCTTACTGCGACTCAGTCAAACTGCAGAGAATCAGAAGCGAAGTAAGCCGGTGGCTTCGTAGAGTAGAAATGCCCGTATTCCTCCTATGGGACGGGCCGCTTTGGATGAACTCTAAAGCCAAGGATATTAGTACCTTTTGCGGGAAGAATTTGACTACCTTAAAGCTTAGTATCTAGGATTTATACCCCCCGATTTGGAGTCGGAGACAGCCATCTTCAACTTCGATATCACATTCTAGGAAGTACCGGCTAGCCTGAACTGGCCTGAGGATCTGCATGATCGCCGGCTCAGTCAGGATGAGCTGATCAGACGAATGTCCTGTTACCAAGAGATAGCCTCCTAGCCCAGCCACTTTGAGTTGAGAAATTCTATGCCTTTCTTCTGGTTGGTTGAGGCTCAGTAAGAATCGACAGTGGCTTTCTTCAGCTCTGTCCTAGACACCCTTTGGACCGCCCAAGGCCGTTCCATCGCTGCGTGTGGCCCAGACTATCGTAAGATGGAAGTTGTGATGGCGGTTTCACACAAAGCTCTGGTCCCATCTGTGGAGAGCTGACGGTCCCAAAACGGAACCCGTGTCGCAACGGATGATGGAAGCCTGGGCAATCCAGATCGTTGATGAGCAGCAAGCCTCGGCATTGCTCAGTGTGGCGTGCTTTTGGTATAGTTACATATTTGACCTGTAGCTATGAAGCAGAAGTATCTAGAGCTTGATTAGGTGAATAGTGTGTCGTTATAGCCGGTTTAATCGTGGAGTACATAGACAACTTGAGGTTAACCGAAGTACTTTCTGACTCAAGCCATGACAAAACGACTATTCCTTTCGGATACTGAGCTATTGAGGAATTGACCAGCAATGTTTTGGATCTTTCGGAGTCGCCGTGACACAAGTATAATCACTCCAAAGTTATCCAAGGCCAAGGACGTTCTTCTATAAAAGGCCTACGTCCCTTCCGTGATAACTCAAACTCACCACAAGCGACTCAATCATCTTCGATATTTGATCTCATTCCATATCTCAAACCCCCAAAGTCTACCCATCCCTACAACCAATCGTCCAACAATGGCCAGCTTTCAGTTAAAGGTCTTGATCGACAGTGCCATCCTGTCTACCGACTCCGATGACAAGCTCGTCATTGCTCGCAAGGTCAATGGCGCCTTGAACACTGTGTTTGACGGATACAGCATCAAGTCCAACCTGCAGTGGAAGAAGCTTCTCTCGGTCACTGACTTCAAGTGGACTGAGAACTACAAGGTCTTCCTTGTCAACAGCGTCAACCCCGGTGACTCGGTGAGAGCCCTCACTGGCCCTCCCGTCTACACTTTCCGTGCCCCTTCTCCAGCGTGGCTTCGACCATGGAACACCTAGTCCACTCACAGAGCACCAATGGCTAACACGCTGAAATAGGTTATTGCCAATACGAACGAGGTCGAAATCGATGTCGGAGCGGCGACAGTCTACGAAAAGAACAAGCTATCTCCCCCGACCACGCAGGGCCCTGACCATTTCCCCAAGCCTGGCTGCTTTGGCATCGACAAAGTCCCCATGCAGCTCCACGCGGGTGTCAAGATGTCGACAGCTGGTGGTGCTTGGTCGACCATCTATGTTGATCGATCCAACCACGTCGGCACGACCAACATCACCTTGCAGCCGCAGAATGAGGCAAGTCAAACACTGCAACCTGCCTGTCGTGGAATGTGTGCTAACTCCCTGCCTTGTAGTACTTCTTGATGTGGAAGAACGAAGTTACTACTGAGGCTATCTGGGCTCTTGCTGAAACTGACGGCAAGAAGGTCGTGTTCAGCAACGGCGAGACTACCAAGACCATCCGCTACGGATTTGCCAAGCCAGATGCTCCCAACGCTGGCGAGGAGCCTGCCTGGTACTAAGTGATGTTTCTTGACGGAGATCTAGGAGCATCCATCATATCCTTGGAGTGGGTATTTGTGGGTTTCTATCGACCTAATGAACTTTCGAGGCAACCATGGAGGGACTACTCGGACGTTTTATCAGGGTCCCTGATACACCTTTGCTCTTATCTAGGCCGCCTTTCCTTGGTGACAATTCCAGCCCTTTACCCCTGATCAAACCTTGAAAGTGCCTCATTCAGCTCCCTAAGGGCCCTTGGCAGTTCTAGATGACAAGTGGATCGACTTGAAAAAGCCATGGCAGTCAAAGCGTCCACAGCTTACAGGTTCAGCTACCATGCCTTGAGAATAGTCTGTACAAGCGACATCGGGGCAACGGCGTGAACGGGGCATGTGTTCCATCACCTCGTCCCATTGGCCACCAAGGGAAGTGAAGATGTTTTTGTGTTGGGAGTGTGCAGCGCAATAGTTCCTCGTGGCAAATAGTTCATCTATGTACTCCGCGGAGCTGGACTCAAAGCGCTCCCGCCATGATTGCTAGTCAGGACAAGTGAATTGCGTGACGCATGTCGCCTTGGGCACAGGGATCGATACGAAGCGCTTCCATGGAGAGATGGGACAAGACTTGGGCTTAGCCAGATCGGCGACAGGGGTTGACGACGCCGTGGATCACTGACATGATGTTCCGATCAATGAGGTTCGTCCGGTTACCACTTTGGGCTACGTCGGGGCTATATAGATGCCCGACCAAGGCCATTGCTCCGTGGCAAGCGGCATCTCGACCATGTTGCTGCCCCTGTCTTGCAATTGATGGTGTCGACTGTCATCTCAATTTTACGGATACGGAACTCGGGTCCTGGGGCCGAGTCGAGTCCGTCAGAACTAGTCTCGATAGTTAAGCTATGGCGCTGATCCAAGCTGCTGGTGCCGTCCAAGCGCCTGCGCACGGTTCCCTTGCAACATTTGGACGGCCTGTAGTTTAATGTGTGGACCATGCTAAAACAGACGTGACGTTGAGTTATGAGTTGGAAAGTGGTCCTGTATATATGCAAAGCCTGTCACTCGCAGACAAGTGGTTCCAGTCGCGACGGAACCATGTTCAATCCGGTTTAGTCGACCGCTACCAACAGCCAAGTCAAGCCCGGGGGGGGGGAGACTCTAACTAACCGAGCACGAGACTGGTGGGAACAATTCCATGTAGTTGGCTGAAGCCAAAAGAATGCGAGGCAGATCTGCGTTGCTGGGAGAGATGCTCCGGCAAAGTGGACGCAAATGGAAACCCCCCTGAGCCAAGTAGAGGGAAACCTTGCCATGCGGCTCATGACTGAGGCCCAGCATCGAGGTGTGAAGGGATGGCCGATCAACTTAGAGTTCAGCCCGGATGAGCCGTCGAGTTCGATGATTGCCGCTTGAGCCCGGGCGGCAAAGACGGGGTTGAAGATCCGTCTTGCATGAAGATGTGTGGGAGGGCTGAACTAACATTCTGCGTCTGACCTTTCTCCCAGTCCCAATGAGGCCAAGTCAAAGGGTTGTCTGCACCACCGTAATCTGTCCCGTACCATACATAGGTAGGTCGTCTTTTCTCAATAAGGACTGAGGGCTTGAGGTTGTTTATAACGCACCAGACGGCAACGGAAGCTGCCTGACAGCCGACTCCATTTAAAACTACGGCCGAGTCCCACACCCGCGGCTCTGCATTGCTCAAGAACCCTGATGCTGGTCAACTGGCCGTCATGTCCAACTTTGAAGTAGAGGCTTTTACGCTTCTGAGTATAGGCATTCTCTTCATTTTTCTGCGATGGATTGCCAGAATCAAGGCAGTCGGTCTCAGCCATCTAAAGGCCGATGATTATCTGATGGCTCTGGTCTTGGTAAGAAAATCGCCACCGCGCGCCCCAAATGGGCTTCATGGACTGATCGTGTGCAAAGATATCGTACTCGATAGAGATATCGCTGGCCTATGCCGTTGGTTCCAAGTGGCATGGTCTGGCGAACAACGGCATGTCGCCGAGCCAACGTGCTGCGATTGACCCAGACAGTGACGAGTACCGATGGAGAGTCGGCGGCTCCAAGACGCAACTGCAAGGCTGGGCCTCGTACACCTTTACCCTCTGGTGCCTCAAGGCGGCCATGTGTGTCTTCTATCTACGACTGACCGAAGGGTTGAGCCAGTACCAGTTCCGCATCAAGCTGGGGTTCGTTATACTCATCTTGACCTACATCGCGGTCCTCCTCAGCATCATGCTCGGATGCCGGCCATTCCGCTACAATTGGCAGATCAACCCAGACCCTGGAAGTAGGTTGTGTCGTATCCCTCGGTGGTGTGGCAGATGGAATGCTTACAGTTCATTGTGCAGATAGTTGCCAGCCAGCCATTTCAAAGGTCAATCTCCTGGTCACGGTGACCCTCAACACGCTGACCGATTTTTATCTGCTGCACATCCCGATGCCGATGCTGTGGCAGGCCAAAATCTCGATTAGGAAGAAGATTGGGCTTATTGCGCTCTTCTCTGGAGGCATCTTCATCACGGTAGCAGGCATCCTGCGCTGCGTTCTGGTCATGAAGGTAAGCTCGCTCAGCGACTTCCGTCACCATGACGTTTCTGCATCACCTTACTGATCTGTTCCCGGGTGCAGAATCCTATCAAGGGCGCCGAACAAGCGGGCCAGTGGGCAGTACGCGAGTCATTCGTGGCCGTGGTAACGACGAACCTGCCAATGATCGTACCTCTGATGCGGCGCCTCCTCACACCCATTCTGGGCAGCATGCGGTCGCAAAGCTCGAGACAACAGTCGTCGAAGCGAGGCGCCCAGCCACAACCGGGATCGATCCGCCTCGAGGACAACAGGGTCCCTCACAGCGGCATCTTCCGGAGCAAGAATACAACAGCGACCAGGCCGATGGACTCGCTCACCTCGAGGGGAAGCGAAGAATACCTGCGGGCGCGGAAGAACATGGAAATCTTGGTGCACGAAGAAGTGAGGGTTGACGAAGAGAGCCGGTCACAAAGCTTTGCGAGCGTGGAGCCAGCATGGGAGGGCGATGCGCACAGAACATGTGTCATGGTGGATACGAAGTAATGGTACGGCGAGGATTGGGCGAGTGAAGTTGAGAGCTGGCGAATACCCGATTCTTTGATGTCCAGATAGACATGGTCTAGCATAGGTAATACATTGCACATTTTTTACGAGTTTTCGGATGCAGTCTTACAGTGAAAAAGGAGAAGAAGAAGTAGAGCGAGCTGGCTCTCTTTCTTTTCTAACAATGATCCCCCCCCCCACCCTCCTGCCAATCTCAGACTCGAATCACATGTCCTCCTGACTGCAGCCCACTCCCCCACGATCTGCTAACGGACATCCCGCCAATCAACGCGTCTGTATTACATCAGTGGACCCTCGAGTCCCCAGCTGTGGGCCAGCCGAGGTTCCGCGCTGAGCTCAGACGTCACCGAGGGCCGAAGGGTGATGATATATTGCAATATCGCGTATCCAACCTTGATCCTTTACTGCGACTACATACCTAAGCATACAACAGTCGGTAGCTGACAGCTGACGCGATAGAGGACGCATCCACACATTGCCCAGCTGCTGCCCATCATGAGTCCCCCCGACCAGACCTTCACCCGCGACGAGGTTCGCAGCCACACCTCCGACGACTCGCTGTGGTGCATCATCGACAGCACCGTCTACGACCTGACCGACTTCGTCGACGCCCACCCTGGCGGCGAGTCCGTCCTTCGCCAGGTCGCCGGGCAGGACGCCACCGCCGCCTTCTACAACCTGCACCGCCACGAGGTCCTCACCAAGTACGCCGACCTCGCCGTCGGCACCGTCAAGGGCGAGTCTCCCCAGGTCATCACGCCGCAGCCGGGCGACCTTAGCAAGGTCCCCTACGCCGAGCCCCTCTGGCTCTCCCCGCCCTTCCGTAGCCCCTACTATGGCGACTCCCACCGCCGCCTCCAGCGCGCCATGCGTGACTTCACCGACCGATACCTCTACGCAGAGGCCCAGGAGTGCGAGACGACGGGCCGCGCCATTAGCCAGGAGATGATTGACCGCATGAGCAAGCTGGGCATCCTCCACATGCGCATTGGACCCGGCAAGCATCTCCATGGCGTCAATCTCATGGACGGCGCCGTCAAGGGCGAGGAGTTTGACTATTTCCACGATCTCATCGTCTCCCAGGAAATGGCCAGGGCCATGGCGCGCGGCTTCCAGGATGGCAACATGGCTGGCATGACTATTGGCCTAACTGCCGTTCTCAACTTTGCCCGGGACGAGGCATGGAAGAAGAGGATCTCAGAACAGGTCTTTAGCGGCAAGAAGAAGCTGTGTCTGGCCATCACCGAGGCCTTTGCAGGCTCAGACGTTGCCGGGCTCCGTACCACTGCCGAGAAGACGCCTGATGGCAAGCACTATGTAAGCAGACTGCATCGGCGTCCCCGCGCATACAGAGCAACGTTACAGCACATCTAACATGTGCATCTACAGATTGTCAATGGCACCAAGAAGTGGATCACCAACGG
Organism: Pseudonectria foliicola; assembly: GCA_003693505.1. Lineage (NCBI taxonomy): Eukaryota > Fungi > Ascomycota > Sordariomycetes > Hypocreales > Nectriaceae > Pseudonectria > Pseudonectria foliicola. Next base: position 28,799 of record QUZD01000109.1, read on the forward strand.
AACATGGTGCGACTATTTCGTCACGGGAGTTCGTACCGGCAACAGCCTCAGTGTCATTTTGATTGAGCGAGGCGAGGGCGTTGAAACCAAGCCCATCAAGACCTCCTACTCACCCGCCGCTGGCACTGCCTATGTCACCTTTGACAATGTCAAGGTTCCCGTCGAGAACCTGCTAGGCGAGGAAAACAAGGGTATCCATGTCATCCTCAGCAACTTCAACCATGAGCGGTGGACCATGGTTTGTAAGTTTGATTTACTCCAAACCTTTGTGTATCCAAGCTAACCATGACGTGCACCAAGGCGGGAGCGCCCGAATGTCGAGGTCTATTGTTGAGGAGTGCCTCAAGTGGGCGAACCAGCGCATGGTCTTTGGCAAGCGTCTTATCGATCAGCCCGTCATCCGCCAAAAGTGAGTCACCTCGGTACTGCTTGTGTGTTCAGGTCTCTTGCTAACCGTCAACCAGGCTAGCCAAAATGATCGCTTTGGTTGAAGCCCACCAATCATGGCTCGAAACCATCACCTATCAAATGTGTCATATGCCATACAAGCAACAAGCCCAACATCTTGCAGGGCCAATCGGCTTGCTCAAGATGAGTACAACGCGGGCTGCTCATGAAATTGCAGACGAGTCGGTCCAAATTTGGGGTGGCCGCGGGCTCACCCAGTCAGGCATGGGGAAGTTTATCGAAATGTTCCACAGAACATACAAGTTCGATGCTATTCTCGGTGGCGCGGAAGAGGTCCTTGGTGATCTCGGTGTAAGACAGGCCATGAGAAACTTCCCCAAGGCCATGCTGTAGTAGGCTTGTAATAATCTCAGTCATCTTCCAATCAGAAGCTTCCGTGGCCGTCATTGTGCTTGCAGTTAGCTATATCGCTTTTGTTGGTTCGTTGGCCTGTCGTTTCACAGCAACTGTTCGAGGCGCCGCAATGTAGGTGGCTCTTATCGATGCCAATTTGCAATGTCCCACCAGTTTGTATAGAGGGTACCCCGTTTGTGTCTGGTGTCTCAGTACTTCTTTCGGCGGCTTGATGTGGCAATCCAGTCCACATCATACCCGATGTAGTAGATACCAGTCGACAATTTCGACACATGCAAGCAGTCACACCAACAGTTGTTCTCGATCTCCCGCAGCCGGGATCAACGCAATTCATCTCGTCCTGACTACCAACGGAGTAAACACCGCCCTCCAATTCTCAGCCTTAACATCGCCCATTACTTGACAGGTCAGTCGCAGTCGCACATGGTGCAACTGCTCGTGCACCGCCGAGATATGGTGAGATGTCATCACTCAACACCATTTCTGTCTCCTTGAAGTCATCCTGTCGGGTTCGACGAAATGCCACCAATACTTGGCGCAATCCAAATCCGAGGCGTTCCAATTGAGGCTGGTTCATTGACGTTCTCGTCCGCCGATTCAGGACGGTGTAAGTCGCAAACCCAGCTGTTGTGATGGTCGCGCCAGTTGCTTGCGGCGTTCAGCTTTTGATAGATAGACAAAGGAGAAAAAGAGAAGGCGGAACATAAACACATAAATAGTAAAACGGCATTCGTCGTGGGTATCATGGAGCTGCCACGCCAACCTTCCCTTGACTGATCGCTACCAGCCAAGAGAGCCTTCTTTTCGCCATTTAGTTGTTGGGGCACTGGGCCTGAACGTGGCCGCCCTGCTGGCACTTGTAGCAGATCTTCTCGCCACCAGCAGACTCCTTGGGGCAATCCCGGGAGTAGTGGCCGGACTCGCCGCAGTTGTAGCACTTCATGCCGTTAACGCACTCCCCTATTTGTTTGTTAGCCATAGAATAGGACATGTGTCAAGGGACTGGACATACTGGACATGTGGCCGTAGCCGCCGCAGGAGTAGCAGGTCTTGCCAGCACCGCCACCGAAGCCGGCACCGCCGCCCTGGCCGCCGAAGCCGCCGCCGAAGCCGCCCTTGGAGCAGTTGCGGGCAATGTGGCCCATCTCACCGCACTGAGGAATAGTGAGCAAAGTGGTCATCTAGTTTGATAGCAGCGGTTCACAGCTTACCTTGTAGCACTCGGTGGAGCCGCCACCGCCGGGGGCACCACCAGCAGTAGGGCAGTCGCGAGAAATGTGGCCGGGCTGGCCGCACTTGTAGCAGGACTTGTTGTCCTTGGGGGGGTCAGAGCAGTCACGGCCTGGTCATGACGTCAGTACATGATTCTTCTTGTGGAAGAGCATAGCGTGTCGGGTTTCACTCACTCATGTGGCCCTCGCCTTTGGGTTGATTGTCAGCTTGAGAACAGGTAAATCGGGATCAATCGAGCAAATGCTTACCGCCACAGTTGTAGCTAAAACGATGATTAGCAAAGAAACAGGATTAATGGATGCTTATCGGCTACTTACCACTTAGCAGGGCCCTTGGTAGGGCAGTCGCGGGCCTGGTGACCGGCATTGCCGCCTATAAGACACGGGTCAGTATATCATCATAAGAGGTGAGAGGATGACGTTTGACTGCTGAAAGCCTTGACCATGCTTTTTCCTGGAGCTGTAGCACACAGCGCATTCGCTCTGTAGAAGCTGCAGCTCTCATGTAAAGACAACATCATGGAAAATGCCCGCAAATGCCAAAAAGATAGGAATTGTGGCCAACCACAGAAGGCTCACGGGGACCACATAGACAGACCCCGAAACAGCGGGATGAACAGAACAGGTGTGACAACTTACAAGAGTAGCAAGCGCCTCGGGTGGGGAAATCCATTGTAATTGATTAGGGGGTTGTTGACAAAGTCTTGTAGTGGGGAAGGGACCTTGTCGGACATGTTAGTGCAAGCTCAATCAAAGGGTGCTTCTGGCGATTGTGGAAGAGTAATGGACATTCCACCCCTAGTGGGGTAGCCGCCCAGGACAAGACGACGGAGGGAATGACAGCAGTGACGGGGATGACAGGGATGGCCCGTTCGTACCTCGGAGCTAGGGGCAAGGCAAGGCAAGGGCAGGGCGAGGTTGTGAGTGATTGTGAAGAAGAGACTGAGGAGGCACAGAATGAAATGAGGAGGGAACTGTGTTGCAATTGAAGACCTTCATGCCTCGAGCACAAACGGTGAGTTTTTACACCCAACCGTAGTGCCGCTCAGCTGAATGAGGCAGGCGGGGGCGGGGTGATTTGCAGAGATTGATTGCCACAGCGTTCTGTGGTTGAAGGGGGCCTCTGTTTTTTTTCTTCCATTTTTTTCTGCTGCGGTTGAGCTGTCTGCGATGCGCTGGACAACGGCGCGGGACCAAAGGAAACGCAGTTTGCGGTTTGCAGGAATAGTGTAGTTGACGGCGGGGCAGAAGCAGCGCAGAAGGATAGAAGACAGCAAACACAACTTACCGATTGGATAGGTAGCACTGGTAGCGAGGACAAAGAGGTTGTTGGCAAGGTGCTTGATGTTGAGAAGAGGTTTTTCCAAGAGGGGTGGCGGGGTAATGATTCTCGTCCCTGCCTTGAGGGAAAGTGGGCGCTAGCACAGTGCAAAAAGAAAAAAGCCCCGTCGTGGTCCTTCGCTTACCTATTGCACAGGGCAAAGGATTTACGGCGCTGCTGCTGCTATGGACCGTACTACTTGCTGCTACTGACAGCTGCTGCTGCTGCTAAGTATTGCTACCGTTGCTGCTGCTGGTGGACACGAGACCTCCATGCATTGCCCAGCTGCCTCGCAAAATCCACTTTTGGCCGAGGGCTGGTCTAAGCCGGCCTCGCTCTGCGCTACTACACACAGCCGAGCCACTACTGTGCGACGGCCAAGCACATCTTGTTATCATCCAAACATCATAGTCTCATAGACTTGGTACCGAGTGCCTCGCAGCAAGCTGGGTCATATGACTGTCTCATCACCTGGCTCCCGGTCAACAGCCATATCCCAAACCAGTTTAGTAACCCAGTGATGTGCGGTACGCAGCGCCTGCTGCTGCAGCCCTAGGCTGCATGGATTAGAACGATAACGCTCACAACATCGAAGATTTCAAGCTCACTTGGCAGCAGTGTGGAACACCCAGCAGCTGTGCCATGTCAGGTACCTACAATCAACTGCACATGCTCTGGGGTCTCAGCAAGGCTTAACGTAGGTGATGCCTATAAGTATTTGCTGGATATTCGTGCAGAGCACGGTAGTGAACATTTCCTAAGCAGTTGCTCATGGACGCAAAGCAGGTAGGTGTGCAGATTACCGGGGCTTCTCCAATCACATGGTGTCTATAGAGGAAAGCTCCATTACCAGAGAGGTTGGCGTGGATGTGATAATTCGTCACTCAACGGAACCGCCACCACAATTCGCACGAAGCGCTGCTCTGCAATGTCAAGATTCTATCACATTTAACAAATTGTATGACAGTTGAAACTCAAAGATAACCAACTTCCGGGGTACATAGAAAAACGTCCCGAAGGAGCACTTAAAACGGTGCTTCTACAACACGACTCCCAGTCACGTGTTTCACACCATGGCCGCGTCAATCTGGTTCCCAATGTGGAGACGCGTCCAGGCTCCAACTTACACCCGACGTCACCAAGCTCAGCAATGCTTGTGAGCTCGTCGTAGCCGACATGGCAAACTGGCTAGTAAATGGACGTCACTCGCTTTTTGAAGCCCTTGCAGATGTTTGCGACCGTATTGATCAAGATGCCACGGCCGGTAGGTACCGTATGCCCACAAGACGGGCTCGTGACATTAACGCGTTGCAGACTTACAGTTGAGAACGGCAGAGCTTGAGGAGGTCCGGAAAGAGCGTGATGAGGCGAGGTTAGAGGCTGCCCAGCTACGGGCCGACAACCAGCTTCTGAAGGAAAGGTTGAAAAAAGTGGCGACGCAAAATGCGACCCTCTCGAGAACCAGCCGTTCCGCGTCTGTGGAAGAGAACTCGCGAACTCGGATGCTTGCAAATCCGTCTGACAAGGGTGGCTCGGAACATGAGACTGACTGGAAATTGGAATGCGCCAAAGTAAGCAAAAAGTTCAACGCTCTCGCAGAGAACTTCAAGCAAGCCAAGGATGCGCTGCAGAAAAGGAAAAGGGAACGAAATCTGTGGATTGACCATGCCATGCTCTTGGAAAAGAAGATCAAGACAGCCGAAGATGATCACGGAATACACATAGCAGGCAAAAGCGATCGACCTAGTCGGGCGTCTACTCACTTGGATGCCAAATCGGAGGCAACCCCCCTTAACACTAATACCAGCTTCGCTTCTGATGGCGGGTTGGAACAGACGGATCTTGAGTTACCGCCTCTTGCCGCCGAATCGTTACTGCCAGACAATACAGATCGTGTCGTTGGAACAAACCTTGGATCAGACTCAACACAAAGCGGATCAGAACCGAACTCGGACAACCTCCCAGCGTTGCCCGCACAGGGCGACGATGGCGGTATGGTTCGAGTCAAGAACGAGCCATCTTCCGATGGTCCTGTCGTGGTTTCGGAACGGGCTGTTCGGAAGCGGAAGCGGGACGGACCGGAGTCTACTGGAACACCTGTTCGGAGGATCAAAAACGAGGAAGAGAGTGGTTCTAGCCCTACTTTTGTCAAGGCACACGAGTCTTTCGAACTGCAAGACAGCGTCGACCTTGGGGAAGTGGCTCAAAAGGTCATGACGCCAAGAAAACGCAGACAGCTGGAGGATACACAGAGACGGCTTCAGGCGGGAGTGGACTCTGCAGCAACCTCTGTGACAACGCCCAAATCTCTCTACGTTCGGCCGGATCCAAGCCTTCAGGCCACTCTCCCGCCTCAAAGAACGTCTGCTCTCACTCCGATTAGCGTAAACAGGCGGGTCCTCCGATCAGGGCCCGAAAAACCAACCGCACCTCTGGCAAGAAGCCTTAGCCGGGGCATCGCCAGTTTGGCTGAGGATGGAGATGTCTACAAGAGAGACGCCTTTCAAGGAAAGCTCAAAGGTCTAAGTGGCAAGCCAGCTTCCAAGGGTCGACTGGACGTGCTTATGAACAGTCCATCTACTTCCAGTGATAACGAGCTTGACCGTGTAAATCGACGGTCAGGAAAACGGCATATTACTACTGCGGATGACCTCTTTCCCGCCCGACGGCTGCTGCCATTCGAGAGAGACCGGCAACTGCGAGGAAAAGTTGAAAGTGCTGCCCCCAAGTCTGGCAGTCGAACAAGGCATGTGGAACCCCAGGATGCGAGAGCTCCACTAGCATCCAAGGACCCAGCTTCTGCACTGAGATCTAAACCTCCTTCAGAACTACGCCTTGAGGACTTCAAAATCAGTCCGCAGGCCAATGATGGGCACGACTTTGCTTTCACTGAAGTGGTCAGAGATAGAGATCAGAGAGCATGCCTTCCCGGCTGCACAGACATGCACTGCTGTGGGAAACAATTTCGTGCTCTGGCTCTCTCGCAACGGCCCAACCCTCCTCTCACGCCGGCTCAGCGACAGGAGGAGCAGAGGCTGCTGGAAGAATATCTGGGCGATGAAGCGTTCCGACTCGCAATGATGAACAAGGCTGAAAGAGACGAAATGTGGGTGGTGGCCAAAACGCAAGAGTTGGCAAACAAATACGGGAAACATCGACATCGATACTCACGCATGCGGTCTCCCCCCGGCTTTTGGAACGCCGACTTTCCGAGTACGCAAGAGATGGAGGCGGAAAGAGCAGAGGCTGGAAAGCGAGAACGAAAGGCCGTTATGGAGAGATATCGGGAAGCTATGCGGCCTGGGGGGAGATGGATATTCAGAGACGAGTAAAGTAAAGTAAAGGCCATGGCAACCAGGATATGGCGACGGACTGTATAAGTCTAGGTGTTGTTGGAGTTTGTTTTTGAAGCGAGCGCTACGCATGTTGGGTTTGCAGTTTCAGATATATTTCTTGCATGAGGTTTCCCCTTGGAAAGGAACTCATGAGTTGGAACAGCTGTCAATGAGACTTGAGTGCAGAGATGCCTCTCGAAAGACTACTCAAGGTACACTGTAGGTTGATTGTGTGTTCTGGCAAGGATGAGTGAGTGAGTGCAGAACCGAACCTACCTGGATAGGTACGTACCTCGCATGTGGGGACGGAGCTGATGCACGGATGTGTGAGTGATCTGTGCTGCCTGAATTGAGCTCAATTGCTGCCTCAGACAGCAACTCGGGTCGTCCGTCCAGACTGGCGCAAGCTTACCTGTAGGCACTCAGGGCATTTGTGCGCTGTAATTACTGGACGCAGCAGTGCTAGCTAGGTAGTTAGTGCTGGGCTTTTGTTCAATTGTGTGGTCACTGTGGTGTGTGCCAGTCAAGTAACTCCGAGTTGTAAATTTTATTTCTGCAACGTCACGCATCGGCCTGACGCAGCTCGGAAGCGCAGCGCCTCGCCTGGTCTTTTGCACAGATTCTTGCTCCGTGCCTTTCTTCCTCTCCACTCTTTTCCGGCCTCTTTTTCTACTTCCCTACCCTTGGTCACGTTTGTTTCGTTGGAGCTTCGCCTTGGCAGAGACAGCTCGCTCTCTCATCTCTATACCTTTTCTCTCGATCCCACTCCCACTTCCGCTCTCGGCTCTTTCGTCGCGATCTGACCCCCTCCCGGCTGCCTGGGCCAGCCAGAACGACTCCAAACACCACAAACGGTGACGACGCCGGCAATCCCTCCCGAAGCTCGGCGCCCCTTGCCCGACGTCGAACCATTGTCGACACAACTCTCGGGCTCCCTTACGCCTTACGCCTCGGCCGCGGAAACGTGACTGACGGAGTCGCGCCAAGTGGGCGGCGCCCGTCACCTTACAAACCTCCAAGCCGGCACGATGAGTAACCGCCATCTGCCGGCTGGGCAGAACATCCCAGGAGGAGCCGGCGGAGTACCTGGTGTCGACATGGCTGGAGGTCCTGGCGGTCCTGGAGGTCCTGGAGGCCCGCGGAGGAGGCAGCCTCCTCCATATGTGCCGCAGTACCATCACCACCACCACCAACCACACCACCAGCATCACCATCACCAACATCAGCACCAGCACCAGCACATGAATCCCATGTACGCCAACAGCTACATGCCCTATGCGCCACAGCAGTACTATGGAATGCCGCCCCAGTACCAGAACGGCGGCATGCCCTCGCCGGGATATATGCCCTACCAGAGCTTTGCCCGATCGCCGCCCACGATGGACCAATATGTGCCCATGGTGGGGGTGACTGTGCCGCCCAGCTATCCTCGCCCAGCGCCCCAGTCTCCGGCCTTGTCCACGCCTTACCAGCCTCCCCCGATGCCTGCTCCGCCCCTCCCCTCTCATACGCCCTCCTCTACCCACTCATCGCAAATGCCTCCGCCTCCGACCCCGCCGACTCCGCAGACCAACGAGCCGGTGCCTCCTGTTGCCCCTGTCCAGACAGCTGCCCCAATCGCTGTTGAGGTCAAGGAGCCTTTCCGACCACCCGTAAGTGCTACCGGATACGCGTTGCAGAAGATTGAGCTGGCCCGCCTAACAATTCAACAGGTGCCATGGTTGTCACGACCTGATTTGGAGTTCCCCCTCAGAACTTCGAAATCGCGGAGACGGAGAAGACTTCTCAACAATGACAGTCAAGACGTATCCTTGCCAGTGGAGCAGCACGAGGAGCAGGGCGCTCAGAGTGTGGCGACGGCGGCCAAGCCAGCAGCCAAGCCGGCAGCCAGAGACTCTCCAACGCAACCTATCGAACCCTCCCAGACAAAGTCTAAGGCCTCGGCTGTCCCAGCTGAAGAGGCGGCACCCAAAACTCCTTCATCCACCAACTCTGTCGACCAGCCGGCGGCCGCTACCCCCGCCAGCACCGCCACTGCTACTACTGGGAAGCCCTCCCCCAGATCTAGCGCACACCCTGCTCCAGCAGTTCCGGCACTACCCAAGGCCCATGCCCCCAAAGATGCCAAGTCGCCGCGTGCTGAAAAGCCATTGAACGGCGAGGCGGCTCCTGAGGCCGAGGCTTCGGGTGCTGTGCCAACTGAGGCAGCTCCTGCGTCTTCCGAGGCTGGATCCGTTGCTGCAGAGCCTGCCAACCCTCCTGTTAAAGCCCCTCCATCCAGTTGGGCGAACCTGTTCGTAAAGCCCGCTGGGGCTGGTGCTGCCAGGGCTGCTGGTCCGAACGGTTCAGCTTCTGGATCTGCCTCTGTTAACGGACATGTGGCTGAAGCTGTCACTAGTACCAATGACGGCTCTGTCCCAAGCTTCTCAAAGGCCAAGTCAAGCTCTGCTGCGGAGGCTATTCACGCCTACCAGGTCGGCGGTAGTGAACAAATCTCCTTCCTCGAACCGCGCGGCTTGATCAACACTGGCAACATGTGCTACATGAACTCGGTAAGCTAATCATGAGAATGGCAATGATGTGGTAACTGACCCGGGACAGGTTTTGCAAGTTTTGATGTTCTGCGTTCCTTTCTATGAATTTTTAAGCCAGGTCAGCAAACGAGCTGTGCACAGCTTCAAGAGCGAGACTCCTTTGATTGATGCTATGTAAGTCCTTGCTTCATAATCTTACGGTAGCTCAGCGATATTAATTACCCTGCCTTCAGGATTATGTTCATGCATGAGTACAAGATCATCCAGTCTTCTTCTTCAGCTGAGTCGCTGCGTCGTGCACTCAAGACCGAGGAACTCGAGCAGTATGGGGAGCCTTTTACTCCCGAGTTCGTCTACGACGCCATACGACAGCTTGCTCGATTTGCAAGCATGAGAGTAAGTGCATTCCTTTCCGTCAGCATCAGTCATTTCTCGTACTGACTGTGTATAGCGTGGTCATCAGCAAGACGCCGAAGAGTTCCTGGGCTTCCTTCTTCAATCTCTGGACGATGAATGCACCTCGGTTATGAGTAACGCACCACAGCCTAGCTCATCCGAGGATGCTTCGGCTCCTGCGGTTGGCGGAGACAATGCCGACCCTTCCAGTGACTGGCTCGAGGTTGGCCGAAAGCAGCGATCCGCTGTGACTCGTCAATCGGGTTCCAACACGTCAACCCCCATTACAAAGATCTTTGGTGGTTTGCTGCGGTCCGAGTTCCGGGTGCCTGGCCTCAAAGATTCCATCACCACAGAGCCCTACCAGCCCCTGCAGCTGGATATTGGCTCGCCGGATGTTCGAAATGTCGTTGACGCTCTCCGTGGTCTCACCCGTCCAGAGCGCCTACAAGGAGACTTCAACTCGCCTCGGGGAAAGGACGTGACAGCCACAAAACAGGTCTTTATCGAGTCTCTTCCGCCAGTTCTTATCCTACACCTAAAGCGCTTCCAGTTCGATGCCCAGGGCACCGGCACGGTGAAGATTTGGAAGAAGATTGGCTACCCATTGGAGCTTGAAATACCTCGCGAGGCTCTGTCTCGGCAGAAACGCCAGACCTTGACTGACGGGGCAATGCCCAAATACAAGCTCATCAGCGTGGTGTATCACCATGGCAAGAATGCCAGTGGTGGGCACTATACGGTGGACGTTCGTCGCCAAGACAGTCGCGAGTGGATCCGCCTCGACGACACCGTCATTCGAAGAGTGCGGAGCGAGGATGTTGCCGAGGGCGGCGAGGAAGAGGAAGTCAGAGAACCTCGCCAAGAGAGCCCCGCCCCCGGAGCTGCGGGCAACAGATTTGGCGCCATCAATCAAGAAGACGCAGGAGATGACGACGGAGGATGGGAGCAGGTCACAACTTCTGCCGGGGGAAACAAGCGATGGAGCAACGTCGTCAACGGTGCCAGCAACGGTGCCGGCAAGGGCAAGCACACCAAGGAGAGCAACAAGGACAACAAGGTGGCTTATCTGCTGTTTTACCAGCGTATTTGAGGTCTCCCTACCCCTTGCGCTGCTCATACCTCGGCAGTACAGATGACGAAAATGGATGGATTTACACGGTCTGGGCTACATCGAGCCGAGCCAAGATGGTGGGGAAAATGAGGAAATGAACGATGATCAACGGCCATATTGGATGGAATGTATATCAATCATTGGTGGGAAGGAGTCGGATGCCGGGAGATGGTGGGCAGAAAAGGATGAGCATACTGGTGGCGAAAGCTCCTATAAATCATGCTCATGGCGTCACGGCATTGGTTTTGGTGTGAAAACAGGTGGCTCAGCGAAGAGGCGGGTGCTGTGGTCGTGACATAGTGGCCGGTGCATGGGTAGCAGGACGTTTTGCGGGATCCATATGGAGAGCAACGCTTCCTCAGGATGGTGGTCGGTTGCCTACTTCTACGAATTCTGAATGAAGCCTGCTAGGTGCACCGGAAACTCCATGGGGGGAGTATGAACAAGATAGTACATACCAAAAGTACAAACGAAAAAAAGTTTTGAAAAATCGAAACCACATTGCTGGCGCCAGCTCAAGGGGCCATGAACGTAGTGAGGCATTGAGGCATGAGACAAAAGGAAGATGTTACGAATGAGGCAGAAAGAAGACGTCTATACATAGGATACACAAGACTGCCTAGTCCCTTGGGCACCACCCCGTCTCCGTGAGGAAGCGCCGTTTCCACGATCCACCACGCCGAAGCTTACTCTGTACAACATTTGCTCCCGCACGGTCAGCCAGCCCCGTTTAGTGCTTTCGGATGACGGCGATGGAGTCCAGCTCGTCCTTCTCGGCGTGCTCGCGGGCGACCTCGGCCATGACGGGCTGGAGGTAGGCGTAGTCCTGCAGGAAAAGAAAAGAAATGCGTTAGTCGGCTTTCGTCTCCCGGAGTGAGAGCGTATTTGGGGGGGGGGGGAGGCGAATTGGGCAGGGACATGGGTGGCGGCTTGTCAATGGAGGGTATCGGGGATTCGTACCTCCTCGGGCTTGGTCCACTGGTCCTTGGGGAGCAGCTTGTGCTGGTAGCTGCACTGGACAGCACGGCGGATTCGGTAGACGCGGTCGTACGACTCGGTGGGGGAGAGGCGCTTGAGGGCCTTCTGGGCGACGTCGTTCTCCTCCTCGAGGAGGTCATCGTATCTATATCAATTGAAGAGCGACGGTCAGCAGCATGTCCATCATGGTGGCTGTACGCAGTCCCAGGACCGCCGAAGCACGCAATTGGGTTGGTTCGGTGTCGACTGCGGCGCTCGCATTTGCAGTTGTCTCGGGACAAGAGGCGTCATGTTCGATCGGTCGGCGGAGCGGGTGGGTGAAGCAAGCAGAGAGAGAGAGAGAGAGAGGCAAGGGAATAATCGCGTACCTCAGACCCATCTGGCGGTAGCCAGCGGCATTGACATACCACGAGGCCGCGGGCTTGAAGAAGCGGGCGAGCCACGGCCGTCGGAGGATGAAGGGGGCGAGGGAGTACTTCATTGTGGGCTCGAGTTGCTGCGAAGGCGTCGTCGGTGGTGGTTGGTCCTATCCTCGGGATATGCGCGAAATGGGACGGGATGGGCTGAGGGCAGCAAAACTTCTGGGAGAAGCTCGGAACGTCACGTGATGAACGAATCGCCGCCGGGTTGATGACCATTGCTGCCGATTTCATTTGGCTGGGCGGAACGGGTCTCCGGGATATGCATGTGACTAGTCACGTGTATCGTTGCCGTTCACTCTCTGACGAACAAGTCACGAGACTCGAAACAAGCAACGTCTGCCGTTCCGTCTTAGGCCGGTCATCGGGAGCGGACGGATCAAGCGGGAGAAATGATGGAGTACGTAATCAGGGACCTGGGGATACTGGAGCTGGAGCAGCGAGGGGAAGAACTTCCTGAATAGGGAACTTTCAATAATGGCCAAGATGAGGAACCATGATGGCGATTGGCCCAAAGCAGAGTGTTGTCCAAGATTGATACATACATGTTCTACTGGGCAAACGATGCATGCAGATGTGCGTACATGTACTGACTGTACATGGTCAGAAGTGCCGTATGCACGTGAGATGGCATGGATTGGTACGCAGGTACTGCGTGGGTGTGCAGATCCGTCATCTCACCATGTGAAGTTGGCAGAGGAAGCATCCCGTGATACCCGGTGATGGCACCTCTTGTAGCCAGCGGCAGCACCGGCAACGGCTGCTCATCCACACATTGGAACAACATTTTGGTCAGCCCGTGCCGATGATGGAGTCAATAGGGGATGGTTTCCCAGAGGCGCAAACGGCTGGACAGTTTGCTAACCAATATACGGTACAGTAGTTCCCCAAGCGCGGCCCAAGGCGGTTCAGGGCCAGCCGTGCCATGTATGCCATTCTCTAGTGTACATAGTAGTGCAGGCCCCGTAATCCCTAGGAGTAGCACCAAAACAAGATTCTCGAGAGAGGGAATATCGGCTGCGTCATTTTGAATACATACGGGCCCGACCCGTGGGAAGAACCAAGGATACCAAGGACTGGGGCATCCTCCACAGCAGACGGCTTGTGACGGCCAGCAGAGGGAACCATGGATCCATGGATGGATCGGAGCAACGGGGATTGATGCACATTACAGGGCGTGCCACGGGGCATTACAGGGGATAGGGAACAAAGGGAACTCATCGCAGAGCACGGCTGGGCCCTGGCCCGCCCAACTAACTGCGAGGGGGCCCCACTAGCGCTGTGCGATGGTACTGGAGCACCCACTGAGCATCCACTGAGCATCCACTGAGCATCCACTGAGCACCCACTGACATCCAGTGTACAGGCGCTGCTAGCGCATCGCGTCTTCAGCACTGACCGGGATGACGGCCGACGCAAGCCAGCCACCAAGTACCTACTGTACCTACAGTAAGTCCACAGCACATTCAGTCACCTGTCTCTCTGCCTCTAGTGTCTGCAACGCCGTCGTTCCAACTTTTTTGGCGGCCTGCCTTCTTTCTTGCATCCCTCCTCCGGCTTCCCTTCCCACTCCCCCCCCCCCCACCAGAGCCTCACTCGGATCCTCGTTCTGATCCCTCCAGCAACTTGCCCGCCCCAAGACCCTTTGCGGTCTATAGACGATCCTCCCAGTTCCCGCCCCAAGTCAATGGCCTACGCCAATCGCTAGGCGGGAACGGTCACGGCGTGCGGCAGCGTTCCCCGCAGTCCCGGACCGGAGGCTCGCAAACCAAACCGGGACGTCTCAATCACTGCGACGACGGCGACCAGCAAACGACGAACGACCACGAGACCCCGACTCTCGCAGAACAGGCTCTAGGCTTGTAGCCACCGCCGGCAGGGGAACGGCGCATCCAGCACCAGAGTCGCTGCTGCTGTCCCCAGTTTGACGCCTCGTTGCGTACTATTCCCTTCCCGAGCCCACGGCGTCGGAGGGCGACGACGACAACGACGACGACCACGACCCAATCCACCACGGCCTTCCGATGTCATCCCACGACCAGCCCACAACCGACGCTGCCCAGTCACCTTCCACAAACTATGCTGCAACCCCCTACCATCTCGCCGCTCCGATGCACGACTCCCCGGCGGTGACGGTGACCCCGCTGCACCGCTGGGCCCTCAGAGCCTCCGACTCCCAGTTCAACGCCGTCGCCGGCGCCGTCGGAGGCTTCACATCCGGCATCGTCACTTGCCCGCTCGACGTCATCAAGACCAAGCTCCAGGCCCAGGGTGGCTACCTGCCCGTCGACAAGGGCCGCCATGTCGGCCATCCCAAGTACTACAACGGCCTGGTTGGCACCGCCAGCGTCATCTGGCGCGAGGAGGGCATCCGAGGTCTCTATCGTGGCCTGGGGCCCATTGTTATGGGATACCTGCCGACCTGGGCCGTCTGGTTCACCGTCTACAACAAGAGCAAGGTCTGGATGGCGCAGCACTACGGTAGGTTACCACCATGTTGTATTGCTCCATGGCAAAGAGTCCTCATCTGACGTGCTGGATATAGATAACCCCCACATCATCAACTTCTGGTCCTCCATCATCGCTGGCGCCAGCAGCACCGTCGTCACAAATCCCATCTGGGTGATCAAAACCCGGCTCATGTCGCAGAGCAATACCAGCCAAACCTTTTTCCCCAAACCCGGCACCACTCCCACCGCGCGACCAACTCTGCAAGCCCCGTGGCACTACCGATCTACCCTCGATGCGGCTCGCAAGATGTACACGTCCGAGGGCATCACTTCCTTCTACTCGGGCCTGACGCCTGCGCTGCTCGGCCTGACGCATGTGGCCGTCCAGTTCCCCACGTACGAATTTCTCAAGACCAGCTTCACTGGGCAGGGAATGGGAGAGGCTCCTGCTGAGGGCGAGGGCGCCCACGTGGTTGGCATCCTCTCCGCCTCGATTCTTTCCAAGATCCTCGCTAGCAGTGCGACGTACCCTCACGAAGTCATTCGAACCCGGTTGCAGACGCAGCGACGCCCCGTCGCGGGTGAGGAGTTTGCTCAGGGAATGGGTGTGACGTCGAGCACTCAAGGTCGGCCCGCGGCACCAAAGACGCCCAAGTATAGAGGCGTTGTCAGCACGTTTAGGACAATACTCCTCGAGGAGGGCTGGATGGCCTTTTATGCTGGCCTTGGAACTAACATGATGCGGGCTGTCCCGGCCGCCACGGTTACCATGCTAACCTATGAATACGTAATGAGGCAACTCAACAAGAAGAAGCTCGAGGCCAAGGTGCTCTTGGAAGAGGCCGACAGAGAGCCGTGAGCGATGGCAATGGCACTTCTCGACGTTGGAAAAGCAGATGACGAGTATCCGCGAGACGATAGCGGAGCCAGAGGATGAAGAAACGGGACGGCTTCTCCCACACGTACCAGATTGCGAAAAAAGACGACAGAGACACAGGCAGAGACGGAGCAAGACGGAGATACCCTTGGTCGGCTGGGCTGTAGGTATAGACAAACGGGTTCAACGGGTTACAAATGGATATGGTTCCGGTCGGTTCCCATCTTTTTACAACACACATACTATCCAAGCGCGCACACACACTAGCTCACTTCTACACGTAACATACTCATCACACGTTGCTTGATCTTTTGATTATTGTTTCTTTTGATTTCTGTTCTTGATTGCCTTTTTTTCTCTGAATTCAGCGATATAAAGAGGAAAGTGTGTTGCCACGATTTCGGATGAGAGCCAGGGCGCATTTGGAGGACGTCGGGAGCGTGCCAACAGGTACCTATTTGGGGAGTCGAGAGGTCGCTGGTGGTTTGGCGTCAGGCCCATCGGGTTGCTAATAAGCAAGGTGGATGAGGAAGCAAGCGAGTTTTGTGGGAACAGATCATGTACGAAGGGCCGTGTGATATGGAATTCCATAGGAGCAGACGTGAATATATTACATGGTACTTGACGTTTTCTTGCGGTGTAGGAAATGGTGAAGTGTTTGTGGTGTCATCGTCGCGACTCAGCATGATTGCTATGAGCCTCCATGCGGTCGTTGGCCCATTTTGTGAGTCCTCTGTACGTACAGAGTAAGATTTGAACTATTAGCATGTCTCCCGTCCAGAGTCGGACTAAGTAGTTACCATACCGCATTCTCCCTTGCCTCTCGGATAGACGACCTCGTGTATCTGGAGTGGCGGCCTCGGTCAGTTTGTTTGAGAACACGCCACTTTCTTGGAAAGTTGGGAGGTCCTACGCGAGCAGGACGCAGGCCATTGTAAAGGCCGCAGCGGGGGCCATGAATGTCTGGAGGGTTAGAGTCAGTACTCTAATGTTGAATCAAGGCATCTGGATCGTCTTCTTACGCGAGGGTTCATGTTGGAAGCATGAGAGTCGGATCTGTTGAGAGCTGAGAATGAGGATGGATAGGTTGGACACAGACTACCTACCAGGGACAGTGAGCAACAGCAGCAAAATACAGAAGGAATAGCGCTAGAAGCAACGAGTGGGTCAGGGGACCAGCCAAGCCCTGCGGCCCCGGAGAGACAAGCACCAAGAGACAAGCACAAGCACCCGAAGACAAGTCACCTACTGTACTGTACTGTACTGCAGGTACCTGCTATAGGTCAAGTCGGATTGGGGCATGTTGGCGGGCGGATGCAATAGATCGGGGCGGCCAATGCACGTGTGCATGCGGCAAGCCCCACTGGGAAAAGACCGGGGAAAGAGCCCGCCCGTTTGGGCATCCACAATCCAATCAAATCAAATCACAGCACAGCAATCACAGCGCAGTATCCGCCAGGTACAGCTTCAACCACTTTCTCTCGCAGCCGCAGCCGCAGCCGCAGCCTCGTTTCTTCCCCCCCAGCCGCCGTCCCAAAAGGTAATCAACCGCCCTCGTCCCCCTCGCCTCGACCTTGAAGGACATGGCCCAAGCTCCCGGAAGCTTGGCGCCAGACGGGGGGGCCCAAGCCCTCGTGATTGGCTGCGCCGGGATGTGCGCGTGCTGCGCAGGCCCAAATGCGACATGGCGACGGGCAGCGCCGCGCGCAACGGCTGCTGCCCCCTCCCGCTCTTCTTCTTCTTCCTCTTCCTCTTCCTCCTCTTCTTCTTCTTCTTCTTCTTCTCCTCTCTCCCTTTTTCTTCCCATCCCTGCTCGGCTCTAGATTCTGTGCCTTGGACCATCTGCGCGTTTCCAGGCCGTCTGTCCATCTGCCGACGCAACCGTTTGCGACTTTTGCCCTCTTTTTGTCTCTGGCCTGTACCTCGTATATATTGCGCCTCCCTGTCGCATTCCTCACCAGCCTCTAGACTCGCCTCTGCAGTGTCGCATCGCATCGCGTTGCATCCCGCCGTCTTTTGCTCTCCCCATTTCTCTCTCTCTTTCAAAGACTCCCAGCTTTTCCCACAACAATGCCTGTCGAGCTCCGCAAGCGCAAGGCGCGTGAGCCTCCTGCGCCCGCGCCTGAACCCAAAAAGGCCTCCAAGCCCAAGGCTGCCTCCAAGGCGGCCCCCAAAGCGGCCTCCAAAGCTGCGACTAAATCTGCGCCCAAGGCCAAGGCGCCTGTGAAGGGCGCCGCGAAGAAGAAGGTCGACGAGGAGCCCAAGGAGGACGAGTCCAAGGAGGAAGAGCCCAAGGAGGAGCCCAAGGAGGAATCCAAGGAGGAACCCAAGGAGGAGGCGTCCAAGGACGAGACCACCGAGGAGGCCAAGGAGGAAGAGAAGGAGGAGGAGGCCAAGCCGGCGCAAAAGTCCGGCAAGGCCGAGGTTGGCGAGACCATTGACCTCGAGGGCTTTGGCGGAGACATTTCCACCAACGACGGCAAGGAGACGACGCTGAAGAAGCTTGTCGATGACAGCAAGGCCGGTGTCGTGCTCTTCACCTACCCCAAGGCTTCCACCCCTGGCTGTACGTTGCCCTTTTGTGTCCACTGATTGTTGAGCCCTCCTCCCGTTCTTCTCCAGCTAACGCACCTCTCAGGCACCAAGCAAGTCTGCTTCTTCCGCGACTCCTACGATGACCTGACCGCGGGCGGACTTGCCATCTACGGCCTGAGCACCGACTCCCCCAAGGCCAACACCACCTTCAAGGAGAAGCAGAAGCTGCCCTACCCGCTGCTCTGCGATCCCCAGGCCACCCTCGTGGGCGCCATTGGCCTCAAGAAGCTGCCCAAGGGCACCCAGCGAGGCGTCTTTGTGGTCAACAAGGAGGGCAAGGTGCTCGTTGCCGAGCCCGGCAGCCCGCAGGGCACCCTTGACCGGGTCAAGGCTCTGGTCGAGGAGCTTGCCAAGAACTAGTCCATTTAGGCGGGATGTGAGAAGCAGCAGGTCGATTGATTGATTGATTGATTAGCATACGATGATGGCGCTGGATGGTCACGGAATGCATGCTTTGTATCGTGTTCCTTTTCGAACTAGCAGTAATAGACGGGTACACATGACAGGCAGACATGGGACTAACTCAACGTTTGGTAGCCTCAAGATGCCCTACCTTTAATGGCAGGGCCTCGAAGAGCATGAGGTATGTCGGCCGTTCATGTATGTGAGCTTCCACATTTTTGATGGATTTGTTACCATGTCATTCAGATGTGAAATGTGTTCTGGGCCAAGACATGGCCAACAACGGTGGATCTCTGGCGCGGAAACACGTCAAACTTTGGACAACCTGCTGCATAGTACACGAACCCAGCCACAGCACAATGTGTACGGTATAAGAACTTCAAGACGCAGGAGGCGTCATCTGTTACGGGACGAATGCAGTAGGCAATCTGATGCCAATATGCCCATAGTTGATAGGCTGGTCTTCTTTCCTGTGCGGTTGGCAAAATGGTATAGGGTAGGTAGACATCAAGCCAGCTTCCGGCAAACCATCGGCTAAACCACAGCCTGCACTTGACACCCGCCGGCTGGACCAATCGTCAAGCCGCCATTTCAACTTGGAACGAAACCGCCTACTCACCCGACGTTGAACGACACCAATCCCACCATAGTCCCGTCAACATGTCGTCTCAAGCGGTAGCCAAAGCCGCCGGTGGCCTGGTGAGCATCGGAAAGGTACGCAGACACTCCGCAATGGCTCCTTGCCCGCCTGGATCCCTCGCAATGGCCGCCTCTGGGGGGGGGGGTAGTCATCTAGTGAATTGCCTCGCCTCGCCTTGCCTTGTTCATGACAGCCATGACTACGCCTACGACGACACCATCCACCCGCCCCCCGCCCCCCCGGATGCATACAGACGATACTCGACATAGTCGGGAGAGCATAGAACACGAGGGAGAATCTACGCTAACCCGCCGCACCCACAGAAACACACCCTCCAGTCCGCGGGCATCTGGGAGAAGATCCGCCGCACGTTCGCCATCGACCCGGAGCGCTCCAACGGCGTGCCGCTCAACCCATGGAACCGCAACCCGACGCCGGGCGGCAACCCCCCGCTCGAGTACGACGACCCGGTGACGCTGCCGGCGGGCGACATTGCGGACAACGCCTACTGGAAGCGCGACACCCGCCGCGCGTACCCGCAGCTCAGCGTCGTCAACCAGGCGGAGCTGGCCTCGCTCCTGACCGTCGGCAGCGCCGCGGCGCCCAAGGTCGAGCTCATCGGGGAGGCGGGCGAGAAGCAGCTCGTGGCCGCCAAGACCGAGGCCGAGACGGGCCTGGCCAAGTGCCTCGAGAAGGCGCCCAAGGACGTGGCCAAGGACGTTTTTGTCAACGGCATGCCGCCGCTGCCCAGCGGCCAGAGCATGTCGTCTGGATCGTGGGATGTGCACAGCTACGAGGTGACGGAGACGTCGTACGGCGAGGGGTACGTTTGCAGAGAGATGAGATGAGATGACATGATGGTTGCTAACGAGATGATAGATACCCTTGCCGATCATTCAAGTAAGGAAAGGGACCATGGAGATGGCGGATTGTGTATACCAGTCGAGAGGTAGAACGAGGGTATAGAAGTTTTTCTATTGACAATACAGACGAATTCTTTTTTTCCTTTTCCAGAAAGACCAGTCTACAACTCCTGAATGTACATAACGTGCCCCCACGTGCAAGTTGCAAAACGCAGACGACTACAAGAAAACCGGACCCCAAAACTCCCTTAATTGACCATGTGCCGTAGCTCGGCTCGCCTTGATCAGGCCGCAGCGGCGGTGCTCTCCTTTGCAACGTCCCTCGCGCCGCCTCCGCCTGCCATGCGTTCCACAATCTTGGCCTTTCCCTGGGCGCGCTTTAGCCGATCATCAAAGTCCTGGACAGCCTCGTCGGTGTTGGCGGTGGAGAGCGTGTCGGGCTCGACCAGGGCGTAGAGCGTGTTGATATTCTTTGCGAGGCGGGCATTTGCCGAGAGCGGCGGCAGGGTGCAAGGTTCCGCGCTGCCCGAAGCATCGCCAGAGGCAGAAGAGGAGGAGGAGGACGAAGGCGACGGCGCAGAGGGCATGCGATTCGCCCAGACAATGGCCTTGCCGGCGAGGCGGCCGCTCTCGAGGAATTTCTCAAAGCCCTTTTGCATGCCAAAGGAGCGGCCCTCGATGCGCCCGGCCTGGACGCCGTCGGCCAAACCTTGCTGGTAGCCCTCGGAGTAGAAGCGCTCCTCGAGGTTGAGGACGTCGTCGAGGGGGTCGGACGCCATGGCCGGTGATGGTGCTCAACGTGTGACCTCGTTGATGAATTAGCAAGGTAAAAGGTATCGAGAGGTTGTCGCCAGCGACTTGTGCATGAGTAGGTACCTAGGTACCCAAGTTAGGTAGACTAGGTACCTAAGTGAGGTAAGGTGTGGTGGGCAGAATTTGCGCTACCGCCTGGGCAATGGCGGGGCATTTCCCACCGAAGCCGAGACTTTTCAACTTGTATACAACAAGCTCTCATGATGGACCCGTTACACCATGATGGGTTCAGTGATTCGGCGCCATTGGTCCGGAATCGTCGCAAATTACAAGTCAGGATGGCACCGAAGGACATTGATGTATCTATGCTGTCTGTTGCGATTGAAAGAACCTAACAATCCATTTCACTAAACCCAACGCCACGCCTCGTTCCCACGCCCAGGTGGTGAAGATGATGATGAAGAAGATGATGAAGATGATGATGATGATGATGGTCTCGTCTGTCTACTCTTGCTGCATCGCTATTCTGCGTGCGTATTCTAGCTTCTCTGCCACATCTACTGCATGCCAAAGATCATGCCGCCGTTGGCGCAGATGACCTGGCCGGTGCACCAGGCGCTGTCCGGGCCGGCGAGCATGGCGACGACGCTGGCAATCTCGTCGGCCTCGCCGGCGCGGCCACCCGTCGTCTTGGCCTCCTCGACAATCTCGGCCGGGTCGACGCCCTCGCGGACGGCCATGAGGGGCGCGTTCTGGATAAAGGGCTTGATGAGCGTCTTGAACTCGTCCGAGTTGCGCGAGTACATCTCGGAGCGGACGGGGCCCGGGTTGACGGCGTTGACGGTGCACTGCTCGCTGAGCTCGCGGGCCCAGGTGCGGGTCATGGCCTCGAGGGCGGCCTTTGTGCCGCCGTAGACGCTCTGGCCGACGAAGCCGAGGCTGGAGCTGACGCTGCTGAGGTTGATGATGCGGCCGGAGCGGTCGCGGGGCAGGTAGGGCTGGGCGGCCTGGACGAGCAGCAGGGGGCCGAGGACGTTGACGGCGTAGCTGGCGGTGAAGTCGTCGGCCGAGATGTCGGGCAGCTTGTCGTTGAGGGCGACGCCGGCGTTGTTGACGAGGATGTCGATGCGGAGCGGGTGGAAGGCCTTTGCGGCCTGGGCGACGAGCGAGGCCGGGCCGGCGGTGGTGCCGAGGTCGGCCTGGACGGGGACGGCCCGGATGGAGTGGGCCCGGGCCAGGTCGGCGGCGAGCGAGGCCGTGGCGGCCGCCGAGTTGGCCGACGTGTAGGCGAGGATCAGGTTGGCGCCCCGGGCCGCGAGCGCCTTGGAGATGGACAAGCCGATGCCCCGCGAGGCGCCGGTGACGATGGCGAGCTTGCCGCCGAGGGGGAGGGCCATGGTGGTGGTGGTGGTGGTGGTGGTGGGGAGAGGAAGCAATCCGCGAAACAGCAGCAGAGAGGGAGAGGGAGGGAGAGAGAGGGAGAGAGAGAGAGAGAGATGAGAATGACTAGCAGACAGCCAACACAGAACAACACAGAGAGAGAGAGGAGAGAGGGAGAGAAAGAGAACAATGGCGGACAAGTCTCCCAGCAGAGATGCCAGCCTTTATACACGCTTCCCGCTGCCAATGGATCCCCCGTAGCTACCGGCACATAGACTTACCTTACCTACTATACCTACCTACCTACCTTGATACTTACCTTGCCTACCTGGTCTGCATAGTACTGTACTGTACAGTACATACAGTCCCGCCCCGCCATTCCCCGGCCCCAAGGGTCATGAAGCTGCTCTGGCGCAACTTGCGCACTTGCGCACCAATGGTGGCACCGCGCTCGAGAAGCTGGCGGCTTTGCAGTGGGCCGCCCAAAGCTGGAGCGCTACCGGCTGCCTTTGTGGAAGCGCACGTATCCAGCAAGGGTCCCTCCCATCTTGTCTCGGCGGCTGGGACATGCATTGGGCATTGGGCACATGACGGGGTGTTTCCATGGGCATCGTGACATTGTGGCTCTTTTGCATTGGCGGGAGAGCCCAGTCTGCTAGCATCCAGACCGTGCTATAGTCTAGCTGCTGCAGTACCTAACTTGGTACTTTGGCTAACTTACTTATATCCGAGCATTGCATTCAGCCCGTTGTAGGAGCAGATTGTCAGGCACCACCACACCTCACCTCAGCCACTGGAACCCCGCTGGCGCTTCCATCAGTGGAACCCTGGCTTGCAGTGGAGGGGGCACCTACAGTACAGTCCAGTCCAGTACAGTACAGTACAGTGACCTATGGAACCTACCTAAACCTAACCTGCAGAACCACGTCAACGGAAAATCCCCGCGGCGGCGTGACCAGGCACGACGATAAACTCCAGTTGAGCCTCACCATCTAGTCTACCATATCTACTTTACCCATCACGAACGACTCCACTTACTTCTGCTGCCCGCCTCGACCTCCCAGCAAAGGCCTCGATACACTCCTCCCATCCTCCGCCTCACACTAACGCCTCACACTAACGCCTCACACTGCTGCCGCCGTCATGGACATCCGGATCCTCACCAACGCCGACCTGCCCCTCATCCAGCACGCCAACCTCGAGAACCTGCCCGAAAACTACTTCCTCAAGTACTACCTCTACCACTCCCTCTCCTGGCCCCAGCTCAGCTACGTCGCCGTCGACGTCTCCCGCCCCAAGAAGGACCCCTACGAGTACCCCAAGATTGTCGGCTATGTCCTCGCCAAGATGGAAGAGGAGCCCGCCGACGGCGTCCCCCACGGCCACATCACCAGCCTGAGCGTCATGCGCACCCACCGCCGCCTGGGCATCGCCGAGAAGCTCATGCGCCAGAGCCGTCAGTCCTTCCCCTGAGATCTGTGGATGCTACCCTATGTCGATCCCCCCCCCCCTCCTCCTTAGGTAGCTAACCTGCCCCAGAACTCGCCATGGTCGAGACCTTCCAGGCAAAGTACGTCTCCCTCCACGTCCGCGTCTCCAACGCCGCCGCCCGCCACCTCTACGAAGACACGCTCGGCTTCAAGAACGAGAAGACGGAGCTCAAGTACTACGCCGACGGCGAAAACGCCTTCTCCATGCGCCTCGACCTCGACGGCATCCGCGACCAGATCAAGGCCGCCGACGACGCCGCCGCCGCCGACGCCAACGGTGAGGCCCCCGACGAGGGCGACCCCGTCGGCGAGGTCGGCCGCGATCCCGAGGCCAACAAGGCCGGCGCCGACGACAAGGGCAAGCAGGTCAAGGTCGCCGTCGGCCGGGGGCTCGGCGTCGGCGAGTTGGTTGAGAAGAACGAAGCACAGGCCTAGAGGCGCCAGGCGTCTACGTCACATCGACCGGCCACGGGAGAGAACGCTGTTTTGTACATCTAGAGGCATAGACAAAAAGAAGAAGAGGATATGCAGGGTCTGGGCAAGGATATCACGAAGCATGAAGCCACGAGGACGCATAAAAATGGACAGACGGGCAGAGGAAGAGGGAGCGGAATCAATCTTTGATTTGATACACGCCGAGGTGGCGCTACATACTTACATGACATCTTCTTTCAGAGATATCCATCAAACAAGCAAGTCTTTCTCAATGGCTTCAGTCATGAAACAAGTCATCATTTAACCATGCATTCGTTTCCCACGTACGGTTCCCCTCCCCCTTCCTCTACCCTTACTGAGCCGCCAACTCCCGGGCGTACGCCTCGTCGGCCTCGAGCCGGAGCCTCTCCAACTCCTCCTCCAGCGCCTCAATCTCCTTACCCATTGCTCTCCGCTCTGCCTCGGACATCTCCCTAGTCGCTAGCTCCGCCGTCTTAGTGGTGA
The DNA here is from genome assembly GCA_003693505.1 of Pseudonectria foliicola. Taxonomy (NCBI): domain Eukaryota; kingdom Fungi; phylum Ascomycota; class Sordariomycetes; order Hypocreales; family Nectriaceae; genus Pseudonectria; species Pseudonectria foliicola. The sequence continues at coordinate 53,339 of QUZD01000109.1, forward strand.
TTTCTGCGTCCAGACTGGCCGCTGTCTGGTACTTTTCAGCCGCGTGACCCGAGGGTGGCGGGACGTCGCCGTCACCACCGTCGTCCTTTTTATCATCTGGCCAGGCGCCTGGGAAGTGATTGTGTCTAGAAGAACCGCGACCTCCCCCACGACTGCCAAAGCCAAAGGGACCCATCGGGCCAAAGAAGCCGCCGTTTTCCCATGGTCCAGCTGGCCTGCTAGGTCCCCCCAGCCCACGCTCACCGAAAGGATCGTGAGGGCCCGGAGGGTGAGGCGGCAGAGGAGGAGGAGGAGGAGGAGGAGGAGGAGGAGGGCCGGGAGGACCAAACGACCCGTTGAACCCAAAGAAACCGCCTCCACCATTCGGCCCATGACATCCGCGGCTGCGGGATGGCCTTGGGCCACAAGGCGGTCCGCGCCAATTTGCCCATCCACGGCTACATGGTGGTAGTCCGCGATGGCAAGATGAACCCGGGCCAAAGGAAGAAGCATGGATTGGCGGGATGTGGACTGGCGGCACATTGACCGGAGGCACATTGACCGGAGGCACATTGACCGGAGGAACGTTGACAGGCGGAACATGAGCCCCTGGCATCGGCCGCCCATGGCACCCGCCGCGCATCTCCCGCTCCGCCCTCTTCATCTCCCGCCTCCGCTGCCTCCGCTCCCTCTTCTCCGCCCTCCTGCGCTGCTTGGCCTCGCGCCTCATCTCTCGCCGCTGCCTCTTGCGCTCCTTCTTGAGCCCCTTCCACTCCCGCCGGAGCGTCCTCAGCTGGACCCGAAGTGCCGCGCGGTCCACCTCCTCAGACGACGGTCCCTCGGCCGGCCCCGCCCAAAGGTCCGCCCGAAGTTGCCTAATGTCCGCCTTGGTGACTTGGTCCGGTTGGGCCACCCATTCCTGGAGGCGCGAGGCGTAGAGGGGGAGTTTCTGGTCGGGGAGGTCGTCGTAGGACGGTAGAGAGCCAATGGAGTGGCTGGACGATGCGGACGAGGCGGACGAGGCGGACGTGTGGGAGGAGACGGAGGATGAGCGTGAAGTGTGGCGGCGATGGACATCATCGTCGTGGCGTGAATCGGCCGGCCGGCCGCGATCCGCCGTTGACGGGGGGCACTGAAACATGGGCTCTGCCTCGCTGCGGTCAGTCATGCGAATGCCGCGATGGTCCATGACGAGATTGCCGATGCGCAACCCGTTGCTGTCCGCGACGAAGCTGTCTCCATAGCGAACACCCTCGTTGTCGATTCTGAAGCCGCCAAAGCTCCTACTCCCGCTGCCTCCCGGGCGCCGCCAGGATCCGCCAAACAAAGGCTCCCACGCACCAGGCATCTGGGACCGGCTCGGAGCCGGGTCCAGCTGGACCCTGACGCCCCTGGGCCCGAAGAATCCATCGTTCCACTGCTGCAAAGTGGCCTCAACCTCTCTCCGCCTACGCAGTGCATCATCGCCGCCATCTGAACGCTGCTGAGCCGACCCGCCGCTCATCCCAGCGGCCGGCTTTTCGTTGCCGTCCTGACTCCCCAACTTCTCGCCGATGATGGCCTCGTTCCGCGCGGCATCGTGGTGGGGTACGAGGAAGTTGACAAACGTCGCCCAGTCCTGCGGCGTCACATGCCGGGCGGCCAACTCGGCCGGATAAGGCAAGGTATCGGAGCCGGTGTCAGCATCTACAGTGACGTGTTGAGTGATGGGCTCGGAGCCGTCCGACAATGGCGGAGCAGGCCGGCTGTCAAAATAGAGGCTGGCGCTGGGCGATGCCGGGCTGGCGTTGGCAGCAGAGCGGGTGTCATCTCGATAGCTGGCGGGTGAGCCCGGAGTGAGGGGCGGCGTTAGGATGACATCGCTGGTGGAGGAAAAGGAAGCGTGGGATGCGGCATCGTCGCCGGCGCCGGCGCCGGAGCGGGCGGGGGTCCCGCGCCGGGACCGGGGGGAGCTGGTGGAGTAAATGTCCGTTTCTGAGTACGGAGGCGGTGGAGCGTCGCCGGTCTGGACGCGGAGGCTGTTGTGGTTGTGAGTGTGGCTAGAGGTGGAGTCGGTATTGGGGTTCTCGTTGGTTGAATCGCCTGTAGGATTCATGGTGGATGGTTGTTGAAAGGGATATCCAATCCAATCCTTTTCGGTGAGGAGAGAAGTGTAGCTGCAAGCACAAAGACAAGGATGATTAAAACGGTCGCATCAACGTCCTTATATCCGTCGCACCGCCTCCTCCTCTCGAATCCATATGCGGCCAAGCCACATCATCGGGAGGCAGCCTGGCAGCCTGGCAGCCTGGCAGCCTGGGCAGCGAGTGAGTTGGCTTGGTTGCCATCATCGCTCCCAAGTCAGCCCTAGCTCTAGCGGCCGCGCACTCGCATTCGCAGCCCCCATGGCCCATCTCTTGCCGTCTTGCCATCTCTTGCCATCCCGGAGCTTCAAGTCGTCCCGCGGTCCGTTGCTAGTTTCCATAGTCTTGCCATCCCGCCAATCACCCGCATCCTGCTGACGCGGCGCCGTCGCGGCGCCGTCTTGCTTGCAGCCCCAAGGCTGAACCGAGTCATCGCTGCCTGCTTCTTCCTTGTGAGTACGGACAGTACAGAGTACGGACAGTACAGAGTACGCAAGCGCTGTCTGTCCTTGTGGCCTCCATGGGTCAGTTGCGGTGAACGCTCCATCGTATGATCTGTGACTGTATGGGTTCCCGCCCCATTTCGGCCGTTAACTTAGTCTGCGAGGCAGATGCGAGCTGACGATCCATGACAGATGACGCCCAAGCTGGCACTGACGTAACAACTCAACCGCCACGTGCCTCGTACAGGCACCGCATCGGTATCCTGGACATGTTCACTTTACGGGACCGCTGCCAAAGTAGGTAGGTGTTTTAACTCTTTTTTTTGTTCTTCGTCTGCTTTCATTTTACCATTATTGTTTCCATACCATGACACCTTGACGGCCTCATCGGCTTGGCTCGTGCCACAGGTGGAAGTCCACATCCTCCTGCTTGTAGTGGTCTGCAATGAGACTCGATAGATGGTCTCTCGAATGGGTTCCCCTATGAGAGTTTGAGTCAGCAAAACAACGTCGATTCAGAGGAAACAGGGACGTGGCAAGCGCCAACTTACAGGTTGGTGATATACGTATCAATGAGCTCCGGCGGGATGAGCTCCGTCACTGCGCTGCGAACCTCGACGCCGCTGACCATGGCGCCGTCGGCGAAGCTGACAAAGCTCGACGAGTTCCCCCATTCAATCACAGAGTCCTCGTTGAAAGGGTTTTCTGGGCTCAGCTTGTAGACACCGCTCAGCACAATGACTGCGTTGCCCTGCTCCTTGGCTGCCCGCGCAAGGGCAGCAGCGCCAGCGTCTGAAACAACACCGCCGTTGGCCACCACTGATCGTGCGCCAATGATGACCTTGTCGACACGCGACATGTATGCCATCAGCCCGCCGTTCATAATGTTGATGACGGAAATGCCCGCCGTGGTCAGCTTCTTTCGGAAAGACGCGTGGTGCACCTCATCGGTCTGCTTTTGAGGGGACTCGGTAGCGATCAGAACCGTGAAGCGACGTTTGAGAGCCGCTCGGAGGACAAAACGCTCGACCGTGGGCGAAGGCTGGTGCACAAGCACGTAGTCGCCGGGATGAATCTGCACCTCGGCCAGCGCCGCAATCTGGTCGTCCACTTGGCTGATTTCGTCCTTGATTTCCTCGATACCGTCAATCACTTCGGATCGCAGTGAGTGGACCTGGGCAGAGGGACCGCGCCATGAAGGGGTAGAGGTCCCAGAGTTTCCAAAGGGTGAGCCGTGCGACGTGTTGTCGCCGTCGTTGGGCGTAGACACGGAGAGGAGGTGGAAGAGAGACTTGGGTACGTTGACGGAGCTGTACGAGCTCAAGGGGCCTGGTCGAGGAGGGGGGGGCTTTGCGTAGTTGGAGATGTAGTCGCCCGCAGAGTCCTGCTTTGCATACGTTGACACCGGCCACTGTTGTGAAAGAGTGCCGTGATTGGAGCTGGGGTCTGTTGGTGTCATCTGGGCTTCACTTGGCGTCTCGCTGGCGGCTTCGTTGCGGTCCTCGGCGGCCTCATCGCGGATCAAGCCGAGCACTCGGCGCACGATATTGGCAATAACCAGCTCCTTGGGCTGGGCCTCGACGAGACGGCGGCCGTAGCGTGAGACGTTGTCGAGTAGGCCATCGACGTCGTGCCATTTTGAGCGAGCGACGACCTGGAGAAGGATATGGGCAGTCGCGACGGCGCAGGGCTCGGAGCCCCTGATCTGGCGACGCTTGAGAAGCCTGGGTGGGTGCAAAGCAACAGAGTCAGCGAGATCGCCCAGCTTGAATTATGCTTGTGCCTGCATATGCCATGGTGGGGAAACCACTCACGAAACGAGGTTCTCTACAGCGGCTTCCAATTGCTGTCCGCGAAGAGACCGGAGATATTTTTCAAAATCGGGCGCATTGCCCACGGAGTGAGAGGGCATCTCGAACGGCAGAGATTAGCCGGCACCAAGGGGCACACGTCGGTTGGGTGAGCTGCAGGGAGGTTGTTACTGTGATATCGCGGGGTGGGACGCTCTACTCTAGTAGTGGCTGACTGGCTGGCAATGCGAATGCGAGCAGGCGCGGCGACTGGCGAATCTTGACGTGCTCTGTAGTGTTTGTGTATCGTACCGTCTTACGCTTTGATTATCGAGACGAGGGGGCGGGCGGCTTGCCTTTGTGATGGCGTTGAGGGGGGGAGTTTGGAGGCGGCAGCAAAGTGAGGATGCAGTTGGTGGTGACTCAGTGTCAATGGCCGCGGAGCCCTTTTTTTTCCAACGAGGCTGCCATGACCTTTGTGTAAGGCGCGATGTGGCGCATGGTGGGGCAGCCTTCTCCGAAAGGTATTGGGTAGAGGTACCTCTTGGGCGTGTAAGCCGCCAACAGCAACCAGCGTAGAGAAGCAGAGGTACAGTAGGGAACGGGAACTTGAATGTCATTGAATATCATTGAGTATCATGAAAGCGTCAACTTGGCTTGCTATTTTTATGGTCGACACCCTGCATAGGTGCATATCCCTAAGGGGTGCATACTGACAGCAGCGTTGGCCGTGACCGCTCATTGTTCATGAGGTAGGGTATCGAGAGGCCCCCTACCCAGTGCCGTGGTTGAGGCCCAGCCCATTGAAGTGGAAGATTTGCAATGATGTGACGGCTCATATCCTGACCTCCCGGAGGCCATTTCAGATAACCGGAGGGGTTATTTGGCAAGAAGCTAGTAACGTCTGGGGCGAAGGAACTGCCTGCACCAGCGTTGCATACACACCTCGATGAGTCGTCTTATACAGTGACTCTTTAGATCAATGCACAAACCACCTAGTTTGGGATTATCCACTGAGGAAGGGAAGAGATGTCATGCCCATTGGTTTGGGCCCGCTTCTGGGCTCAACTAATCAAGGTTCTAGAAAACGCATTGTAAATGGACGCGCTGCCAGGCGTCCAATAAGTGTCGAGAAGAGGCGGTCATGTCGACGAACCCTTGCAATACGAAAACGAGACGGTGGCCTCGAGAGGTTCCAGCAACAAAAAGTACAGCCCGGCATCCCCGCCGCCAAACATCCTCGGCAGCATATGTAGGGTCTTTGCAAGTACAGTAGGTAGGGGGGGCCAACTTACTGCTGCAGTAGAGCGAGAAAGGCCCAGTAACTCCTCAATGCGACAGCATTGAACAGATTCTCAACTCTTCTTGGATACCTACAGATGAGATACGTCTGATCTGTACAATACACAAGTTACCTGGTATACTCAGCTACGTCATTTCGTATTCTACATATGCGCCCATTCCAACGTTGGGGTTGCGGGTACCCCGGAAGCCCCAGCGCATTGGCATTGACACTGGCACCCCGCGTGAGCAACTGTACTGTACCTACCAACGATGGGCGATGGGACTGCTCCCAAATTGTTGCAAGTACCAACCCACCAAGCTGCCGCAGAGGAGGTACAAGCATGCACACCTTTCTCGGCATCCGTCCCAGCACGTGAACCGGCCCTTGGCTCATATCAGTCGCCTCTCTTCTCCTGCTCTCTCTCTCTCGCTCTCGCTCTCTCCCCTCATCTCATCCCCTTCGTCGTTTCGCTCAAAGCACTGGAATACTAAGCGCAATCGACTGCAGCGTTTGCCATTGTTTTGCGCGCGTTGCCGGCAGCTCCAGCTTGAATACCTGCGCCGCCGTTGCTAGAAGCCATCCATAGAAGTGTCACTTTCGCCTGTTTTTGCCAACAAGGTTCAAGGCGCCCGGCTCAACGCCACAGTTCAACACGCCAACTTGCTGAGGCGCCTCCACACTTCCCGCTGGCGTCTCTCCCCCAAAGCGCAAAGACCACTCGACCACCAGTCTCCAGTCTACAGTCTCCAGTCTCCAGTTACCAGTCTCCAGTTACTGTACCAGTGGTGTCTCTCCCTCTCTCACTCCCTCACTCTCCATCTCTGCTCCATCCCGATCGGTTCCATGCTATCCCCTACTAGGTAGCCCCATCGCCCATGAAGTCTTCCTGACCCTCATTGACCCATCTCTTCCGTCTCTCCCGTCCTTCTCGTCTCTCTCGTCTCTATCCTTTCTCTTTCTTCTCCCACCAAATAAGCAGACGCAGAGCCAGAAGCTGGTCCCAGCTCAAGCTCGCGATTGCTTCTCGACCACCCATCCATTCGCCTCCCTTTGCGTCCTCTCCCGCTGCGCCCTGCCTGCCAATCCACCCGCCACCACCACTTGAGCGCCTGCATCCATCTCCGAACCCTGCGACCTCCTCTCTGTACCTCATGGATCTTTTGATCTCGCCAGCATGAACTCCCTCAACATCATCACCGCCCGAGTCTCTCCCTCATCCACCCCGGCCCCGTCGCGATCCAACAGTATAAGCTCCATTGGCATTGGCATCTCCCCCGACGACCGAGACCACCCCGAAGACTCGTCTTCGCGCGACGACACGGAACAATTCACCCAGGACTCCTTTGACCAGTCGCGCTTCGATGCGGAAAAGCCCGACGACGCCAACGAGGACACCCCCCTGCTGACTGACTCGGCCGACCTCAACAAGCGGGCAGGCTGGTGGCATACGATCCCGCGAAACTTTGCATCCAACATTATCAGCTCCATTCGCTGGGTCTTTGCGACCCTCGTCTCCCCCGGCGTATACCTCATCGCATGCTTCTACGACCAAAACGGCTACTTTGCGCCGTTGAGCCAGCTTAAGAAGCTGTTCAGACTCCACGGCAACAGTACAAAATCCAAAATGGACAACGGCTACACTACCTCGGAGAAGGAGGGTTACGGCAAAGATTCGGCTTCGTACAGTTCAGGATATCAAGCTACCGGGCCCTTACCACGAATGTCGTCAGGTTCATCGTCGTCGGGATTGTCTTCAGAGTCCGAGTCAGAGGAAGTACGGTTGAGCCCTAGTCGACATGCGCGGTCCAAGTCGCTGCAGCCGGCTGAAGAGACGACTCCCGCACGAAGGTCCATCAGGATCAAGCTTCACAACGACGAGGCCTTGCGTCAGCGCAAGCACAGAAAGACGCAGTCGGCCGTCGCACGAACCAAAGCTAGCGACCTTGGGACCGGCGACATCACGTCGCACCTCAAGTCGCCCACCTCACCCATTGCCGCTCTCACCAAATACCCCAAGATCCCAGCGCCTCCACGTCCCCTGATACCCCGAAGACAGCCCTCCTACCTCAACATTGTCGAACCGTCCATCAAGCAGCAGAAGACTTTGATCTTGGATCTGGACGAGACACTAATCCACAGCATGTCCAAAGGCGGTCGGATGAGCACGGGACACATGGTCGAGGTGCGGCTCAACACAACCTATGTGGGCGTGGGAGGACAGACGTCGATCGGGCCGCAGCATCCCATCCTCTACTGGGTCAACAAGCGACCATACTGTGATGAGTTCCTGCGACGAGTTTGCAAATGGTACAACCTGGTTGTCTTTACGGCATCAGTGCAGGAGTATGCGGATCCCGTGATTGACTGGCTGGAGCAAGAAAGGAAGTTCTTTTCTGCGCGGTACTACCGCCAACACTGCACTTTCCGACAAGGCGCCTTCATCAAGGACCTCAGCTCGGTTGAGTCGGACCTTAGCAAAGTCATGATTCTGGACAACAGCCCGCTGAGCTATCTGTTCCACCAAGGTAAGACTCCCGTTGGATCGCTTGTCCCCCTCTGCTATAGCCGGGACACGAGTACTGACACTGCCACAGACAATGCGATTCCCATCCAAGGCTGGATAAACGACCCAACAGATACGGACCTGATGCATCTGGTGCCGTTCCTGGAGGGCCTACAGTACGTTAATGATGTACGGGCATTGCTAGCACTTCGAGGCGGAGAGGATGGTCAGCATATGGCATAGAGTACCCAGCAGCAGAACAGCAGAACAGCAGAACAAATACACACCAGACGTCGGTCTGCGCGCATTACTCACACCCATGAGCCTCCAGGTGGCAAGGGGTTGTTGACGAAGTGCACTGAAGTAACGCAATAATGAGACTGAAGCTGCATAATCAGGGGCGAGGCTCTGTCGAGCGGATTACATGATGCTCGCTGGACCGGACCACACATCTACAAGTAGCGGAATGAGAGGCGACGAGGCTGCGAATACTACCTCGCCTCGGTGTACAGATAGGGAGCATTGGAGTTTAATTGCGGTTTCCGCCTTCTGTGTCGGAAACATCAGGGTTGGGTGGGAGCTTGTATGCTAGGGGCTGAAGGCTTGGTGTAGGTGGGATTTGAGGGTTCATCAAGACCGGGATGCGTATAGAGTGATTGAGAGGAATATACAGAGTGTTGCGTCGCTGTAGTAATCGAGGGACTGTTCCAGACATGGCCATCCATCCTGTGTCGATTTGTGGTGCAGGCTGCAGGTATGTGCAAATACTGTAGATGCACACACTGGCCTGAAGCATGTCTGAGAATTTGCACGCCTACAGTAGGGGAGCAGTGGGTTAAGAGTGGGAAATCGGATCACGGTGGGTGGTGTGATGCAGATGTTTGCCTCAAATGATCGCCGGCCCGCTACATGGGCCCCATGTCTACCTTGTGGAAAGAAAGCCAAAGAGAGAGTCCACTCGGGGCTGATGGACTTGGGTGCACAGATATTGCAGCACTGCAATTGCACCAAGAGACGATCAAACCGGGGAACCCGCTTGTTCGACGCTACGGCAGAGCAGCGCAGAGCAGGGCAAAGCAGAGCAGGGCAAAGCAGAGCAGAGCGGCACAAAGCTTTTAGCAGCAGGGAGAAGAGCAGGGGAGGGGAGGGAAAAGAAGAGGATACCAAAAGTGACGTCTGGGCACAAGTAGCCTGTAGGTACCCTCCCAACCTCGCAAGCCTCCGTCTAAGTACTAGGCTGTCAACTTGTCGCGCGTCCCTCCGGATGACGACGCTGTGACCAAAGAGCTCCATCAGTGCCTTGAGTAGCCGCTGGTCCAGTGGCATGCATGCCCGGTTCCCGCTAAAACCTGCATCGCATTCGCTGCAGGCTTTCTGCTGCGTCCAGCAGCTTCCGAGAGACGCTACCTGTTTGGGATAGTTGGAACGGCGCGCGGGCGAAACGGAGCTTGTGACGGAGCAAGCTCCGACAAAGACAAGATGGCTCAGGGTTTTTTTTTCGTCCCCTTTCCTTCTTCTTTCCCAGAGACAGGGCTGGCGCAAAATGGTCAATTGACTCGGCCACCAATCGTTGTACTTGCGGGATTTGTTCCTCTGTGTACCTAGTCTCGATTGACTGAAGGGGAAAAAGCCAAGTCGAACCTGGCCATGGAGCTTTCAATGTTGTGGTGTTTGGTGCAGCTCGCTTTGACTTTTGGGAGGGTAGTTGGCCCACAAGCACATTGCGGCCGTGTATGGTATGTACATACAGAGTAGAATAAGGTAGACAGGCACTTTCCACTGACAGGCGAACCGTTTAAAATGTGACTTGGCTTGGTTGCCAGGCACATATACACAATACGTACCATATGCCGGGGGGAATTCCTTGGAACTTGGCGAGATACTGTAAGACAAGACAACCAACCGTAAAAGGAACTGTGGCAGCTGAATGACAAGGTACCTTACAGAAGGTCAAGGCTGGAGGCTGATTAGGTGATGGCTGGCTTGGGCTGGTTCCCTGGAAAAGAAGTTGAGGAGGGAGGGCCTGAGACCGGAAAAGGTACTGGATCCCCGGGCGGGCAGGTGGGTATGTGGGCGGTACCTGCCCCCCCCCGCGTTTCCGGGTGCAGCACCAAGCTGGGAAATGGTGACATCATCACCTCTGGTGACGACAGGTCGTTCTCGGGTGAAAAGCCACGGGCTCATCGAGATCGGGCCACGGGGCCAAGTACAAATAGACGCCCTAGGGAGCTCCGAAGCTTCTTTCTCTTCTGATCATCTGCTACCTTGACGAATCTCTCACCCCCTCTACGAACAACCACTTACACCACCTCTATCCAACGACTTACCATCACAAACACCATCACAATGGCCACTCTCCACTGTTCGTCTCTCCTCGATGCCTCTGTGCCCCCAATGGCCGCTCTCCCGCTCTCCCGCTGACCAGATCCCCCCGATAGACCTCCCTCCCGTCAAGCCCTCGGCTATTGCCCTCGGCACATTCTTCAACCACGGTGTCGAGCTCGCTGTCCTGTCTCCCCTCTTCGGCCAGACCTACCAGCGCGCCAAGGCTGCCAACACCAAGGAGGAGTTCCTGCGATCCAAGGAGGCTAGCGGTGCTGCCCTTGCCTGGGGCTCATCCCTCGTCGGCTCTGCCCTCCAGAGCTACGGTGTCGGTGCTCTGATCAACGCTACTGGAACTCTCAGCTACAAGGGTGCCGCCTACCTCGGCTCTCTCATCTTCTTCGCCACCTCTGCTCCTGGTGTGAGTACTCCAATGCCTACGCTCCACAGGTGACTCGGACCGCTGACTCTCATTTCCAGTACATCTCCCAAGTCGTTGCCGAGAAGCGTCCTCTTGACACCGTTGGCGTCAGCCTGGCTGCCAAGCTCCTCGAGACCATTGGTCTCTCCGTGTTCCTCACCTGGTGGGGAACCCGAACCAACCCTTTTGAGTAAAGGATGGTTCGTGTAATCAATATCAAATAACCCATGGCGACGTCCTCTAAAGGGCTGGTTCGCCATGTAGTGTGCGATTAGGATTAGCAATGCTGCGAGCTGTCGAAGAGGAGGCAGCCCAGCTCTTTTGAGTTACGAGGAATTGCTGCTGGGAAACGGCTGGCTTTTATGTGTACTTACTCCCACGGCGCGCCTTTGAGTGCAGAATAATATAATCCTCCAAACAAAAGTGCTTATACTCCTATGATATGACTTGATGGAAGTTAAAACAGTGTAATCGCGCCAGCAATGCAAAGCACCTGGAAAAGTGGATCTGGTTAGGATATCACTCGCAGCAATCACTGACAGCATCGCCGGGCCCTCTAGGTACGCCAAGCTCTAGTCCATGTAGTACTGGCGGCACGCAATACGATGTGAACAGGATCAAGGCATGCCCATTGAGAATACTATGAATCATATCCCGTGTTTAATGCAGTAAGTACCTGAACGCCACCGTGCCCAATCGACCAAATATGTCGGGTCTTTTCTCTGGTATAGTACACCCAGATCATTCCACACCCACCGTTGCACACGAAAGCATCTGTGCACTCTCCTAACCCAAGCCAACCCAGACGGAAAACCCGAGTCCTCAACAGCGCACTCCGCAAGCCACCTAGGCCTTGGAGTCGCCCTTGGCCCAGAAGGACTGCTTGGTGTACTCCTTCTGCACGTACTTGACGAGGGAGGTGTAGCTCTCGCCAAAGCCCTCGCCGTCGTCCTCGCCGTCCTTGTCGGCGGCGGCGGCCTTGTCCTTCTTCTTGCCCTCGGGCTTCTCCATGATCATGACGACGCTGGTGGGGCGCTTGGTCTTGGCGGCGGCGCCCAGCTCGGCGCGCGACGTGACGAAGATGAAGGGCACGTTGTGGTCCTCGCACAGCACGGGGAGGTGCGAGATGACGTCCTGGGGGGAGATGTCGCCGGCGATGATGACGACGCCGGGGAACGACGTGTTGCCGGGGGCGGAGGGGGCCGACTTGCGGAGCGTCTTGACGACCTCCTTGACACCGCGCTTGAGCGTGTTGTTCTTGGCCGCTGTTTCGACACAATCAGGTCAGCTCCACAGCCACAAGAAGCAGGGAAGAGAAAGAGAGGGAGGGAGATGAAGAGAGAGCAGCACTAACCTTTGCGGATGGTCTTGTAGACCTTCTTCATGCCCTTCTCGTCCGCCACGGGGACGGCGAATGGCACCACGGTCTTCTCGAGGGGCAGCTCCTCGACCTTGTCCTCCTCCATCTCGGAGTCGTCGTCAACGGCGGCAGCAACGACGTCCTTGCTCTGCTCGGCGGCATCCTTCTGCAGCTTGTCCTCGAGCGCGGCGGCGAGCTTCTCCTTCTTATCCTTCTTGTCCTTCTTGTCCTTCTTGCCCTTGGACACGCCGGCCTCGTCGCTCCGCTTCTTCTCCTTCTTCTCCTTCTTGTCGGGCTTCTCGGCGGCCATGGCTGCGGTTCAGAGACGTTTCTCGCGGAGCTTCCAAGTCAATTGGCGAGAGGTGAGTACGGCAACTGTCGAGGCGATTGAACTCGACAAGAAAGGGCAGGGCCAATTGGTGCAGTGGTGTGATTTGGATGGTAGTCGCAGAAATCGGGTTGGTACTTTCTGCCTCTACTGGGACCGCCGAAATTTTTCTCCCAGGCCAGTCTTTTTTTTCCCCCGGCAGAGGCGAGCTGCGCACACGACCCGGTCAAAAGTAGCGCCGGCTCCGGCCACATCCGAGAATCACGTGAGCTAGCGTATGATGAGCACCAATCCAATCATGGCCGCGGGAATATCAATTACGAGTAAAGGGCCAAATGAGAAGAGACGATGTGATGCGGTTGTGACACATGAGGTTCAGCAATAGCCCGTCACAGGTAGAGCCTTTTGAGGCAAATCAAGTAAATCAAAGATAAGTACCACTGATGACAAATAAAATTGAGGTAATTGGCAGTCTATTGCATCCCTGGGTCTACGTAATGATGTACAATCGAGTCCCGAGGACCTCCCTATTCCCACACGTTCCTTAATCCGCAAACATTTATTCCTCAGAATCAGCAAACTCGGCACGGCCGCGCTTGGAGTTGAGGTACTCGTTGCTGCCTTGTTGTCAGTCTCATGTACTATGGAGGATCCTCGCGAGCCTGCTTCGTCCACATACCGCTCGGTGGCCCAGCTCATGATGTAGTAGCCGGCAATCATGGTAGGGAGCCAGTAGAAGATCTGGGACTTGGTGCGGCGGAAAGTGTTGAAGACCATATCGTGGCCAACACCAGCCCAGGGGTTCTGACGGTTGGCGGACAGACCGTAGGTGATGATACCTCGCTGCTTCTCACCACCTGCATCTTGTTAGCATTCGTATCGTCGTGGGGCAGGGTTCCAATGCTCGAATGAGTCGGCGTCGGCGGATCGTGCTGGCCAATGCGATGTCCACAAAGGCTGTTGGTCGAGCCCAGCCTGTCCTTTGTTGCAATCGCAATGGGCTCCCCAGCATCGTCGTCCATCCTAGTCCGTTGGTCCGTCGCGCGGCTCTTCGACCGAATCGGGCTGCATATCGAGAAAAGCGTAGGCACTCACCAAAGTGGCCCCAGTTGCCCAGGTAGCTGCACACAAATGTCTGTTAGCCCACGATTCCATTGCCATTGAGGCGCGAGAGCGGTTTTGCTGGCCGGAGCATGACGGGGAGGATGCGGCATGGGGAAAAGCCGCACCGGGAGCCGCCAGCCCACGGCGCACCGGGACTAGGAGTTGACGTACTGTCCGTTGAGAGGGTCGGCATTGCCGCCGCGGAGCATCTGAGTTGGTCTCATTTTGTCGGATTTGACGAGGGCGCGATCTCGGGTTGATGATGGCTCGGTGGATGGGACAGGGCGAGGTCAGGATTTGGATTTCTCGGGACGCTTCGCAGGTCGGGAAAACCAGCCCATCAGCCGAGCTTTCCCAAAGCGGCCTAGCTCCACAGCCTGCCCAAAATCTCGCCCCCAAGGCTCCAGTGCAGAGCAGAAAGCAGGTGGTGCGGATGTTGCCGGGCGGTTCCATTTCCATCAAGAGAGCTCATCATCGCCAGGAAAAAAGCCCCCCTCCAGGTCTCCCAAGCTTCACTCCCAGCACCACCCAACGGCACGACAAGACTGACTGACTGACTGACTGACGCCCCTTCGCTGTCGTCATCATCTACCGCTCCAGCGCCCCAACCAACGTGAGACGGACGACTTCTCGACTTGTTCGACGACTCCAACTCGAACACGATGGCGAGCGCGGCCCGGGCCCTCAACTGGATGTACCGCGCGGCGGTGCCGGCGACGGCTGGCTTCTTCCTTGCTAGCCAAGCCATTTACGACGTCAAGGGCGGATCTCGCGCCGTCATCTTCGACCGAGTATCGGGTGTCAAGGACACGGTGATCAACGAGGGCACTCACTTCCTCGTTCCCTGGCTGCAGAAGAGCATCATCTTCGACGTCCGCACCAAGCCCAGGAACATTGCGACCACGACGGGCAGCAAGGACTTGCAGATGGTCAGTCTGACCCTGCGTGTCCTGCACCGACCCAACGTCCAGGCTCTGCCAAAGATCTACCAGGTGAGTTGATTCCATCACCCTCCCCCGTCCGTCCCAGCCTTGAGCTGCGCCCGCTGACCAACCTCCGTCCTATTCTTAGAACCTGGGTGCCGACTACGACGAGCGAGTCCTCCCCTCCATTGGCAACGAAGTTCTCAAGTCCATCGTTGCCCAGTTTGACGCCGCCGAGCTCATCACCCAGCGTGAGGCCGTCTCCGAGCGCATCCGCGAGGACCTGACCCGCCGCGCCTCCGAGTTCAACATTGCTCTCGAGGACGTCTCCATCACCCACATGACCTTCGGCCGCGAGTTCACCAAGGCCGTCGAGCAGAAGCAGATTGCGCAGCAGGATGCCGAGCGAGCCCGCTTCATCGTCGAGCGTGCCGAGCAGGAGCGCCAGGCCAACGTCATCCGCGCCGAGGGTGAGTCGGAGAGTGCCGAGGCCATCAGCAAGGCCATTGCCAAGGCTGGCGATGGCCTCATTCAGATCCGAAAGATCGAGGCCAGTAGGGAGATTGCGCAGACGCTGTCGTCAAACCCCAACGTTGCGTACCTGCCCGGTGGAAAGCAGGGTGGCCAGTTGCTCTTCAACGTTGGCAAGCCCTAAGTGTAATGTGTATTGGAAGGGAACTCCCCGCTTATAGTCGGCAACGACGCCATTGTTTGTCGTGAACCGACATTGTATTTCTAGGAAGGGGTGTATCAACTGGAATGACAACCCAAACTCTCACGATTCAAATCTTGCTACTTTATCATGTTTAGACGCGTATATGCAATCGACGTACGAGTCTTGAGTAAGCGCAGGACGTTCTTTGAGAACATTTAGATGTAGTGTCCCAGCTCCCAGCACGCTTTGGTTCATCTCACCCGTTTGAGCTTGATGTAATACAACATAGCGCCTCTATTCCTCAAGAAATTCCTCCGTCAAGGCTCCCTTCTTGAGGCCAGCCTCGTCAGGACTCACAAACTCGCCATCGACCAGCCTCCATCCTGTTCTCTGCATATCCATCCACTTGTTGCGGACCTTGAGCCGCACCAGGTCTCCCGCGGCTCTAGCATCTTCGGCTGAGTCGTGTCCTAGCATCTTGGGGCCCTGCTCCTGCTGGATCTTTCGGCCCAGGTGAATATCCATAAGCATCTTTAGTCCGTAGCGGTAGGGCAGTCCCGCCTTGTGGGGATACAGGAGGATGGTATCAATCAGCGTGGGGTGGACGATGCGGACCGAGTTGAGATCGTTTTCCAGACCGTGGCCGATTAGTGGCGTACTGGGCGAGATGAGGGCAAAGAGGAGATCGCGAGCTACCACGGGAGACGAGACAACCTTGAGCTTCTTCTTCACCGGTCTAACGCCCTCGTGGTCAACCACCTTGTTAGCGTCGTTCAGGGACGGTTTCGAGTCGTCGGCCGACCAAGGTTCTGCTTGAGCAAGATCCTCAGGCCAAACGCCAGAATACCTCGAGTTCAGATCAAGGATTTCTCCCAGCGGTCTCACTAGTATATCCAGTAGCTCCTCTCCCGTTGGCCAAGCTGTCGCAGTCAGGCGGATGAGCTCGAGGCCATGAACCGTGTAGCCCATTTCACAATCAAAACAGACTGCACGGTCGGGAGGCACCAGCGGATTATCTGGAGTGCTTGCAAAGTTGAGCAGAGATGCCAGCCTCTTGGGGTCCGTCGTCTTGAAGACGTGGTGGTCCCCTGCATAGCATCCTACCGAATCTCCGACTTCTTGGCCGCAGCACTGGTACCGCTTCGGTTGCTTCGAACGGTCGCCAGGGGTCTTTGGTGCTATATAGGTCTTGCCCCAATGAAAGGTACAGGAGCCGCCAGAGGTCAGCGCTCCGTCCTCTTCCCTTCTTCCAGGGAAGACTTGGAATCGTTGCTGACAGCGATCGCATTTTTCCCAGCCTTTGGATGCCTCTACTCCTTCGCGAGCTTTCTGAATCACCTCGTCGGAGGGAACTGCGGAGACATAGCCGTGCTCGGCCAGCTTTGTGATGGGGGTGAGAAGCTGCTTCGCCAGCTGGATTTCTTGTGCCGGAGTCAGTCCTGTCTTGATTTCGGTAGGTTTGTCGGACTCCGGATTGAGCTCTCCCTCGTCCTGCATTGCCAATTTCCATTGCACCTCCCGCTCCGTCTTCCATTGAGCGACCTTCATCCGCTTATACTGCATGACTTTATTCTTCATGACATTGGTGTAGACAGCGGGTTTGTGAACGGCCGTGTCTTCCTCTTCATCCAGGACGCGAGTGATGAGGTCTTGGTCAGAAAGAACGAGTTTCTTAGCATCGCCAGATGAATCCTTCTTCAGCTCTGAATTGAGCCGTGCGAACTCTGCGTGAACCATCTTGAGCAGCCTCAGGCGGATTTCATGACTTGCTGGTGAGCTTTTGAGAAGTCGAGGATTAAGTGACTCAGCCTTTTTCGTTTTAGATTGTGTGAGCTTGGAGGAGGAAGGTGAGCGTGGTTGAGTGGTGGTAGATATAGGGGGTTTTAGTCTTGATGAAGGCGGTGATGCCCTATGGGCGATATCTTGGGTAAGGGCCTTGCGTTTAAGAGCCGGAGGGGAAACTGGGCGTGTAGTTGTTTTCAACTCCTTGGATGCCAAGGATTGCTTGTCACCAACATCTTTGGGATTCAAGAAGCTGGCTGACTGGGCTGCAGGCTGGGTAGAGTCGGTTTTGGCGCGCTTTCGTGATACCTGTTGATCTTGCGCCGCTTCCTCGTTGCTCTGTGGCCCACCATTCAGACTCACGACGGCGGGGGCCTTGTCGGACTCATGTCCAAATATGCAGTGAAACGCCGTACATTTTGCGCCGGCCGGACAGGGTATATGCTTGAGGTCTAGGCTCATTGTAGGGAGCAGAGGTACTTGAGGCTACTAGGCCACGGTTTCTTTGATGATTGAAGATTGACAAGTGACTGGGGCTGGCTTTGATGGAGGCTAAGGGGGCGAGGAATAGAAGAGACAAGGGTATCAAGGAAGCTCGTTGTGATGGGGATGAGATGAAAGACAGCTAGCGTGCTGCGGTTGCTGAGATTAAGGAGGCAAATACCAGCCAGCGACGTAGGAGGGTTTGCGGGATACTGGCACGTATTACCCCTGTAGAGCTTTGAAGCCAAACCTCACTCAGCAGAATGGTATAACGGACACCGTGCAATTCAAAATGAGCAGTTGATAAAGTGCAGTCTTACAAGAGTGAAGTTGCTTCTATGTATAACGAATGCCAGGTAATGAGGCTGAAGCCTGAGGCTCCAAGCGTTGGCGCTCAGTTGCAGGGGGAGGCGCCTGAAGCTCAGTGGCACCTGGACGCTAAAGCCACTGATGCAACGGGCCGTAGCCCCCGGGCGTCTGAATACCTAACTTAGATCCTCCTTAGTGCTGCCCCATTTTGGCCGATTGAGCATCACGGCGGGTTTGCCAAGAACTCTCCATATTGCCCTCTGATGTTTTCCACTGGGCCATTGGGGTCGATGTATGCAAATTTTGAGTAATCCTCCTCGTCTTAATATCCTCAAGGTGAAATATGCTAGTCGCAAGACTACCTATCTAACACCCCGAATCAGTGCATCAAACACTTACCCTGGGTAGTGGCGCGCGGTGCTTCAGTTGCCTGCATCCATCCCATCTCTAGCAGGCTCTTGTGTAGATAAACTTACAACCCTAATATCGTACTGGCAAACCCTTTTCTATACCTGAAGTAAAAATAAATGTTTGAATTGAACTCGTCATAGTTGGTAGCTCTCACAGCTCAGTCGGCTCTGACAGCTTGCCAACGTGAGATCCAAGAAGCCGGTGGGGTTCTCGTCGCCCCGAAACCCCGTCCCAACGGCTTTGGTTGGGGCTGTTATCTCCTGAGTCCGAGCCTGAGCCCGGCTCTCGGTGGCGCCGGCCGCACTTCTTTTCGTATTCCATGATCGCTTCTCACTCCCTTTTCAACTCGACACGATGGCCAACGAGACAACTGAAACCCCCGTCGACATGGATTACATTGGCGGAAGTCCCAAAGCCGAGCACCTCTGTGTTCTGGTTCACGGTGTAAATGCGCCCCTCCCCGTGTTCCCTGCAGCAACAACTTCCCGTCTCTGCGTCATGACTATTCAACCGCTAACATGGACGCCGCCAATTGTAGCTCTGGGGCAACCCTGACCACATGCGCAATATTGCCAAAACTCTGCGCGCCCAGTACTCGCAAGACGAGCTCTACTTCTTGCTGGCCAAGCAGAACAGCGGCAGCTTCACATATGATGGCATTGAGCGTGGAGGCGAGCGCGTCTGTGCCGAGATTGAGCAGGAGATGCGCACCATCGAGGACCGGGGCGGCAAGGTGAAGAAGCTGAGTGTGGTGGGATACTCGCTCGGAGGCTTGGTATCGCGATATGCTGTCGGCTTGCTTCATGCAAAGGGGATACTCAACACGGTTGAATGCATGGTGCGTCTTGCCCCGGCCGCGTTCATGGCTGGATCATGGAGATCGTACTGATGATACCTTCTAGAACTTCACCACATTTGCAAGCCCTCATCTCGGCGTGCGGTCACCGCGAAAGGGATGGCATAATCACATCTGGAACGTCCTGGGAGCGAGGACCTTGTCCATGTCGGGCCGCCAGTTGTTCACCATTGACAGGTTCCGCGACACTAACCGCCCCTTGCTCTCCGTCCTGGCAGACCCCAACTCCATCTTCATGTCCGGTCTGCGCCAGTTCAAGCGCCACACCCTCTATACCAACATCGTCAACGATAAGAGCGCGGTCCACTACACGACTGGTATCTCAAAGACGGATCCCTACACAGACCTGGATAGCGTCCGGGTCAACTACCTCAAGGGGTACGAAGACGTCATCCTCGACCCGCAGCATCCGGTTGTGCCGCTTCCGAAGCTCAGCAAGCCTTTGTCGCTTTCCTCTGTAGCGGCGACTGGGTTGACGTGGCTCAAGCGTGTGCCTTTTATGCTCATGATTGCCATTGTTGTGCCCATTGGAGTGATCGCGTTCCTCATCAACTCGGTCATCCAGACGTGCCGTAGCTCCAGTCGCATCAAGCTCTACGAGACGGGCAAGGCCGGCGTGAATCTGGAGGAGTACCGCATGCCGGTATGGATCAAGGAAATGCGCGAAGAGGTTGAGCTAGCGTATGAAACGCTCAACAACTCGCAGAGCCAGGAGTATCTGGCATCGGAAGACGAGGACGACGAGGCCCTGGATTCAGAGCAGAGACGTCTGATTGTAAGGGAGCGGAGAATGTCGGTGCCGTCGCAGCCTACCCTGGCCCTGGCCCCCTACCAGTTTGAGATGATCCGGTCTCTGGACACGCTGGGTTGGCGCAAGTACCCGGTTTGGATTCACCGGGTCAGGCACAGCCATGCAGCGATCATTGTGCGGATGGACAAGGAGACGTTTAGCGAGGGATATCTGGTGCTGAAGCACTTTGCGGAGGATGAATTCCTTGTCTGATTAGGTTGCCGAGGTCGCGTGCCACTTTTCTTTGCACTCAATCTAGGCTGATAGAGGAGTTTCAGTGGAGAAGGCGTTCTTCTTTCAAGTTGCAGGCCATTTCATGTTGATAGATAGTACAGATAGATCAATGGGCAGCTGCCTAGGTAGGTACCTTTCTAACAAGCCATTGTCGTGCCATGTCCAATGCTGTCGCGTGTTTCCAACTAATATCGGCGGAAAATAAACTGCATTGCCGTCTCTACTGCCGGCATCTGTGTTTCAAGATCGACTGATACTGGCGTCCCGGTATGCAGCCATCAAACCACAATGCCCCTCACTCATTGAGCCATTCTCAAAGGAGGGATTGATTACTGATTCCCTTGAGCGCTTCTGGCGCGTCATTGCAGCGATGCGGCTCTCTGAGACTCCCTCGGCGGCCCAGCCATGACGCCTACAGCTCAGTATCACGTGCCGTCGCCACCTGATGAGCCGACCAAGTGCTGCCTTCCCCGCACCACGGGCCAATCACAAGCTCGGCTTTGCGTGGTCCGCCAAAGAAAAGTTCGGTTGACCAAGCAAGTTGGCAATTGGCCGACCCGTTGCACTGCATCGCAATCATTCGATTGCTTGCTTCAAGGTCGCGAGATCCATTCGTTACCCCTTGCAACCTTCCCCAGCCTCTCCTCTTCTCCCCTCATCCATCTTCGCTGCTATAATCATCAGTCTTCCTCTTCGCGGCCCGTCACAAACTGCGAACGCCCTCCGAAAATCAAGTTCAGCCCGTGCTGGATCCTCATGGTTACCTGCGGCATCTTCGGTTGAGCTCCCGCAGCGCATCGCAAAGACTCCCAACATTACTGATACGCCTCTTCACTTCCAACTCTTGTCGTTCTAACCGCCATATTCGATTCTTACATCCCTTCCACCTCTGATATACCCGCGAGCAGCTGTCTCGCACCCTCGTCAACAATGGTTCTCACGCACACGACCAACCACACCTACTCTCATCCCTTCCCTACCGTCACCCTCGCCTTCTTCCTCCGATACTCGTCGCCCGCGCTCAATCCCTTTGCAACCCACGTTCTGAGCACCGACACCATTGAGAGTCATGTCGACCCCAAGACTCAGCGTCTGCACACGACCCGCATCCATCTGAAGAAGAGCCGCATGCCTGGTGCCATCTACAAGCTGCTGCCGACCAGCGTCACCGGCGGAGGAGCTGGCGACAAGGCCTCGTACATTCTCGAGACGAGCGTTGTCGACATCAAAGAGGGCTGGATGAAGTCCGAGAGCCGGAATCTCAACTTTACCGGTGTCCTATCCGTTGTCGAGAAGCAGCAGTTTAGCCTCCCCTCTGGCGATGGGCTGAAGGCGGCCAACAACGAGACCGACGTCACGACAATGGTCGAGTTCAAGTCACGACTGGGAGAAAAGATCCGGGGAAAGATTGGCCAGGCCCAAGAAGACGGCTGGTTCTCCGGCATCATGGGCAAGGGCATCCAGCGAAGCATCGAGAACCTTGCTTCCACAAAGACCCAAGACCAACTCGGCAAGAGCCGCGACGGCATGCGCTTGGTGCTGGAGCGGCTCCGCAACAACGGGGTCATTAGCGTCCTGGAGAATCTCCGACGAGAACGACAGAAGCAGCTCGTCTGAACTCGAGACAACATTGGCTCGAGCTGTAACAATGACGAATGCACCCCCACGAAAGTCGCACGATGCACATACAAGCTTCACGCGAAGACGAACAACTCTTGTATCCAAATACTGTATCATTATTTCTCTTCTAGCAAGGCGCTTAGTGTATTTTTCTAGGCCGAGGTTTGTCTTCCGGAGCCGAGATGTCTGGGGCAGAGGAGGAGGATATTGCAGGCTGAAAATGGCCCCGCTGGTAGGATCAACGACGGTCGCACCACCATGACATCTCCTCTCTTGTATTGAGTATCACAGCTAGCTTTACCATAGCTATCAACGGGATTTACGACTTCAAACTCACCCAAGTTTCCGCATTCGCCCATTGTAGATGACCTTTTGCTTGCTACCTATGTATCAACTACCGATGACGCTGACATGAGACTGGAAAGATGCGTCTGCTGACTACCCAGCCCAATCATAGGCCACAACAGAAGCTGTGTACACGTATCAGCGAGTTGGCGTCCACGTTATTGTGAGCTGCGGTATAATTGGGGAAACGAAAACGTGAGGTCATCCGTGCGCCGGGTTCTGAATCCTCACATACAGACCTAGGTACGTAGCGTCCGTGGCGTCGTAGGGCAGTGCAACCGTTGATCTTGGGGTCCATAGTAGCCAGCCGGTCGCCGTTGACTCACGCCGGCCATCAAAGGAAACTAGGTGCCCATTCAAACACCTATATAACAATTGAGCCACGGCAGTCAGTTCGAAGCCAATACGACTCGTCCCAAGCACCAATCCAGACTTCACGCATTATGGGGTCACCAAAATTGCAGCATAAAAGAGACGTTCTCGTCGAGAAAGCCATTGCAGCCCACCCAGACGACTTTGATGCGCTTCTCGATGCCATCGCGGAGCCAAGAAACTGGTTCCGAGGTAAAGGATGCATTACGGATATTGTCAACCGTTACACGAGGGGAGATCTGAGTCTGCCAGAGGCGGTGCAGAGCCTCTGCGAGCCCATCGAAAAGTCCTTTTCCACGGCAGAAGGAGGCAAGGCATTAGTGCATGCGGAGAAGACTGCGCGCCACCAACGAGACAACATAACAACGATCAAAGGCATAGAGAACGTCCAAGAAAGCCTGGACGCGTGGGGCCCCGAAGAGGACCTATCCAGCTTTACTATTACGGATCCGGATGCGCCCACAACCGAGGGGCAGCTTTGGTTACTGTACGACTCAATCCTGACCGTGGCCAGACGTGTTGCCTGGAACGACGATGAGAAACATCTCAGGCTCGTGAATCTCATGAAAGCGATCAAGGAACGACCGAACCCCCCTCCCTTTCCGAACATGACCAAGGCGTTGAGACAAGACTGGGTGTACCAAAGTGATGAGCTGTGGAGCCGTTTGGTCGTGGCTGGTCTCAGCGCGCGCGAAGCCTGGAACGATGTGCCCGGCTGCGGCTCCGGTTACTACCCCCCCGAGGTGGACTCCTGGGTGAACCTCAATGCGTTTATGGCCCGGCTTTGCGCAGCGGGCATCGTCAACTGGCACGACTTTGCGTACTGGGCAACGTCGGAGGCACTAGAGACGCATCTCGTCAACCTCGACGACCTTCGTGGCACCTCGGTGGCGGAGCAGGTCGAGGCGCATCTGAGGACGTTTTACGTCTGGCTGCGTTATGCCGGGCAGCTGCTGTACAACGATCGCAACGACAGCGAATACGGCCCGGACCTGGCAAAAAAGATTCCCCTGAACAAACGCGGCGATGGGCTACCCTGGCACCGTCGCCATCGGAGGGAGGAGGTGGGCATATCGGGCCAGCAATGGGAATGGTGGCGCATGCGGCTGGAGCAGATAGCAAAGCGAGACGAAAACACGGCGGAGGGAAGGAGGATGGCAAGAGATTGCGCCGATATCATGGGCAAGCTGGGTCCTCAGGAGAAGGAGGATCCGTAGGAGGCCAGATTTATACCACCGACTCTGTATATATCTGAGATGGTGATAGTCGATAGACAATACAGGATGCCCACAGTAATGCCGACAACATGCACATCGCTTTTACATTTGTGAAACTTTAATAATTATAGAAGATGATTTAACAGCCACAAGCTCCGACTCCCAGGGAATATCGCAAACTCGAAACACGTCCAAGCGGTTCAGACATTCAGACATTATGGTGAGTGCGAGTTCTTGCTTCACCCCATCCTGCTGGCTGGCTGCACTAAGTAACGCCAACCCAACACGGAATCACGTGCAAAATTACCTCACACAGTCTCAATTTGCGGCATTGCTCCGTTAAACACTGTGCAGAACCCCTCCATCGCGAGGGTGGCGGGGCGATGGCATCCATCATGTCGCTGAGTTGTCAGATCGGGCGCAAGAATTTACGCTAACTCTACAAGCCACATCTGATTATTCCTATAAGACTCGCAGCGATCATGCCGGAGCCAGAGAAAGTGTCGGTACTATTTGTGTGCCTCGGCAACATCTGCCGGTCGACGATGGCTGAGGGCATCTTCCGGGATCTCGCCAAGCAGCCCCAATACAAGGACAAGATCGGGCAGATAGATTCCTGCGGGACGGGTACGTAGAGGCGCGGACGCATGTTGGTGGGTGCAAAACAGCGCCTGGGATGCTCTCGTTTGATCTTCCGACACAAGGGATCGACTGGCTGACCCATCGTTTCAGCGGCATATCACACCGGCGATCCGCCAGACCCGCGAACCATGGCGACGCTCGAAGAAAACGGCATCACCGACTATGACCACGATGCTCGCCGGGTACGTTTCCGACTCGTTGTTGACAGGGAGCCTGTGCCTCCTAGAGTTGTCTGGGAATTGGGTAGCTAATGGGCCCTTTGCGGCGGCGACAGTTTCAAACCAGAGACTTTGATCGATTCGACTACATCTTCGCCATGGACCGATCGAACCTGTCTGACCTGGTACGACAGCAGCGCGGCAACCCGGACTCCAAGGCCAAGGTGATGCTGTTTGGCGAGTACAGCGGGGGCAAGCGACCCGAGGTGGTCAACGACCCCTATTACGGAGGGGACGAGGGCTTCGCAACGGCGTTTGAGCAGTGCTCAAGGTTTGCCAAGAACTTTCTCAAGGAGGTCGTGGGAGAATGAGGAGGACTGAAGAGGGGGGGGGGGGCGTAGGTGAATACCTAAGTGGATGAGGAATTGAAGCAGAAGAGCTTGGTATATACCCGGGAGTTGTTCTAGAGTATAGATATGGCGTGTCCGGAATAGAAGAGCGTCGCATCGCAACGTAAACGCTTGAAGGATGAAGTGACGAGACGCCATATCTGAAGCTGACATACGCGTTGGTTAGATCCATGACTGACAGCATACCGGTAGGCTCAGCATGTGGGGACTCGCAGGCCATGGAACCCCTGCGCGCAGACGGCAATCACATTGCTGCTGCTGTTAATGGATGGGCGAATTGCTGATGGGCGTCTTGCAGCCCATGTCAGCTCAGCCCTACACTGCAGGTCGCCTTTTGGGCCGCCTGTTCAAGCGGCCAAGCGATGGGGCCGGGGGAGATGAGGCACCATGAAAGAGGCCAGATCGGGCGGTCTGAGACTAGCGGACAATGTGGGAATAGCCGCAGTTGGTATGCATGTATATTGTGTGTGGTTTCATGTCGTTTGGGGCCTTGTCGCAATGGTAGAGCTGTGGAGTCTAGGTAAACACACACACACAGAGAGAGAGAGAGAGAGAGAGAGAGATAGACAGACGTTGTTTGTTGACAACAAGGGGGCGCGAAGCTTTGAGGCTTAGCCACGAACCCTGCGGATGGCTATGGCGGCGAGCACGTGGGAGAAGGCACTCACTTAGTGGGGAAGGAGCGGCCCGGAATGCGAAGAAAAGGTGCACTGGTTGCCAAGTCCCTGCCGAACGCTGGACGCTGGACGCTGGATGTTGGGTGCTGGAAGCTGGAAACCAGAGGCTGTAGGCATCCCCGCACCGGCCGGAGAGTTCTTTTTCCATTGAGGACAGCAAAAGAGAATACGGATAATCTGTACAGATTACATACCCCCATACGAATAGCAGTCAAGCCATTCGGAGCTGGCTGTTGTCGCGCGGCTAGACGCCAGACAGGGCTTGGACGGCGGGGATTGGCGGAGGAGAGCTTCGGTAGCCTGAGCCTGACGCTTTTGTGCGGGGCGCTCGCAGTGTGAGTGGCTCTGCTCGGCGGGTGAAGCCGTGTCATGTAGGGGCATCACAGCATTCACAGCGCTCACAGCACCCACTGCATGGATGCACAGGGGCTTCCATCACAGGCACCACAGAATGGGGACGACAAAGGCAACAACAGTTCGCTTCACATGGTTGATCAGCAGCAGACGGCCGCTAGGGAAGCTAAGCGGCCTCCATCGACTCGCTTGGCTGGCCTCCTATATATCTACCTAGGTACCTATCCAGCTCTGTCCAGCTCTGTCCAGCTCTATCCAGTTGTGCTGCTTGCTTCCAGGTCCCTACAGTACGGCACTTGATTAGTGCTGCGAGTGGGCCACTATCCTACCCGCCGCTGCCCCTC
>QUZD01000109.1:79635-239229 GCA_003693505.1 Pseudonectria foliicola
CCATCCCATCCCATCCCAACCTATCCCGTCCCAATCCCAATCCCATCTCATCTCCAACATAGCCCTGGTTGCCTTCCGGCTCCTTTGTCCACGCCTGATCCATCTGCAGCAACCAACCGTCCAGCCCAGTCCACTCCCCTACCTTGCTTATATACTGCCGCCTCCTCGCCTGTCCTGTCACGGCCTGTCTTTGAGTCCTGTTCACGTGTTTGAGCTGCGCAACATCTCTGCGGCCCTCCGACCCATCAACTGAACTGACCGACCATTCTCCTGCTAGCTACCTTAGCTACCTACCTACCTACCTACCTACCTACCTACCTTACCCAGGTAGCTTCCGCATACCTTTCTCCCTGCCTTAAACTAACCTAACCCGACCATCAACTCAAACACCCGCATCATGGCCGACCTCCAGGGCCGCAAGGTCTTCAAGGTCTTCAACCAGGACTTCATTGTCGACGAGCGCTACACCGTCACAAAGGAGCTGGGCCAAGGCGCCTACGGCATCGTCTGGTGAGCAACGAGTCTTTTAGTCTTTCTGTCCTTTTGTCTCTCTCTTTGTCTCTCTCTTTTTGTCTCTTCCTCTTTCCCTCCATCTCTCTCTTTACCCCGCTGTGCGCCGTGCGCTCCGTGCTGATGACAACCCCGCCTCGCGGGTTTCTTCAGTGCTGCTGTCAACAACCAGTCCTCCGAAGGCGTCGCCATCAAAAAGGTCACCAATGTCTTTAGCAAGAAGATTCTCGCCAAGCGCGCCCTGCGCGAGATTAAGCTGCTGCAGCACTTTCGCGGTCATCGCAACGTGAGTCGCTTCCCTCTCGTCGTGCCAACACATGCTGACTCTCCTTCGCCAAAGATCACTTGCTTGTACGACATGGACATTCCTCGGCCCGACAACTTCAACGAGACATACTTGTACGAGGGTGAGTGACTTGCGCTGCCCCCTCTCACAGCTCACCCACCCACAGCCAGCTGACCAAGCATGTAGAGCTGATGGAGTGCGATTTGGCTGCCATTATCCGCTCCGGCCAGCCCCTCACCGATGCCCACTTCCAGTCCTTCATCTACCAGATTCTCTGCGGCCTCAAGTACATTCACTCGGCCAACGTCCTGCACCGTGATCTCAAGCCTGGTAACCTGCTCGTCAATGCCGACTGCGAGCTCAAGATTTGTGACTTTGGTCTGGCACGAGGCTTCTCAGTCGACCCCGAGGAGAATGCTGGCTACATGACTGAGTATGTTGCTACTCGATGGTACAGAGCTCCCGAAATCATGTTGAGTTTCCAGAGCTACACCAAAGCTAGTAAGTGGCCAGGAATTTATCCCTCCTCCTCCTCTTCTTGGCACCAGCAAGCCCAAATAAGCTGACATCGAATCTCAGTCGACGTATGGTCCGTAGGATGCATTCTCGCCGAGTTGCTGGGCGGCCGACCCTTTTTCAAGGGACGAGACTACGTCGATCAGCTCAACCAGATTCTGCACATTCTCGGCACCCCCAACGAGGAGACCCTCTGCCGCATCGGCTCTCCCCGTGCCCAGGAATACGTCCGCAACCTACCTTTCATGCCCAAGAAGCCATTCCCCAGCCTGTTCCCCAACGCCAACCCTGACGCTCTCGACCTTCTAGACAAGATGCTCACCTTTGACCCTTCGTCTCGCATCAGTGTCGAGCAGGCTCTTGAGCACCCCTACCTGCACATCTGGCACGACGCATCCGACGAACCCGACTGCCCCACCACCTTTAACTTTGACTTTGAAGTTGTCGAGGACGTTGGCGATATGCGCAGGATGATTCTTGACGAGGTCATGCGCTTCCGACAGATGGTGAGGACTGTTCCCGGAACGGGCGGTATTGCCGGTGGCCAGCAAGCTGCTGCGGGTCAAGTTCCCATGCCCCAAGGCAGCAATCAGTGGACAGCCGAGGACCCTCGACCACAGGAGTACTATGGTCAGGCGAATGGCCTCGAGCAAGATCTCCAGGGAGGACTAGACGCTTCGAGAAGGTAAGGAGCCAGGTCCAGGTTCAAAACAAGCGAGGAAGCAAGCTCGCGGCTGGTCGGAACAACGTTGCGAATCGGGATACAAATGAGTACTTTGGATATACACAGCTGCCTGCTATCAAGAGGCTGCTACATGTGAGATTGGGGCCGTTGCGCCGCTCACAATAGACGATGACCGACCCAGACGCAACCCGGAAACGGAGTCACCCGATTGGTGACAAAAGGCTCGCTGCTATGGCTATGAACAAGCAAGAGAGCGTCTGGAAAGGGGGTAGTAATATTAGCGCGCACACACTTGACAGGTCACGGAATGAAATACTACCATTCTTCTATTTCAACTACGGGGCGCAAAGCGTTATGGCTTATTGGCGCCCATGCCGACACTTGCATGGTAAACGAGATTGATGTATGTATTACTGAGCTGGTGACGCTTCCTCCAAGAGACGTTTTGTGCACCCAGCCCGCGTTTGTTCAAGTGAATGTGATATGTACATGTTGAAGTTTAATTATGAACCTTTTTAGAGCCAAATGAGGGAAAGGGGGAGGGGGAAGGGGGAGAGGGAGTATGTGTACGTGCACACAATAGGCCGCCAGAGCTGGCGCATAGGTCGTTGACGTGAGTCGTAAAGAGGCCGTTGGATCGTGTCTCAGACGAAAGTCGTCCTGAAAAGAAAGCGGGTTTGGCGAATGAAACGCCAACGAGGTGATGTGATGTGGTCATGGGTAGAACCAGGGCACATTCAACTAGCCATAGAACCAGTACATGGTGGCGTAGGAGGTACTGTCATGACCAGCAGCGACGCATCCGTGGGAATTACCACCGGCGGTGACGACCCGGTAGACGTATCGGATGCCTGTGCTGCCGCCCTTGTCACCTAGGAAGAGCCAAGACACGGCGCCGGTGCCTTCGGGGCCCCTGCCGGCGCTGGGCGGCGCGTCCACGGCGTCCTCTTTCTTGCCGAGGAAGACCTCGCCGGAGCTACCAAGGTCGAACTTGGGAACGCCGGTGGCGGTAAAGTAGTGGTGGCCGACAAAGGGGAGCGGAGGTAGGCCGCGGACGCGGAGGGGCCAACTGGCCGTGAAGGGGTCGGTGGTGGCACCGGAGCCGGTGGGGTCGAGGTTGAGCGGGACGGGTCGCCGGTCGAGGATGGTCCCCGGGAGAGCGGTCCAGGCGGCTTCGCTGAGAGATCTGCGGCTGGTGCCGGGGTACAGGGGGGTGATGTCGTAGAGCATGGCGAGGGCTCCGGTGGCGGTAGGAGGTTGGCCGGCACCGGAGCAGGTATAGTTCTGGATGCCGAAGCCGAGAGCAATGTGCTTGAGTCTTACGCCGATGGGCGGAGAGGGAAGCTGGCGGCCTGCATCAGGGACGATTGTGTAAGTGATGGGTTGGGTACGCCGTTTTGGGGGTGATATGCTTACCACTACCGGTGACTGGGAGTATCGGCTGGTTTTGTGATGAAGCACAACCAGATCCATCCAGCCAGTCAATGGGAGAAGCCAAAGCCAAAGGGGCCGCTGCGAGGAAGAGGAAAGCTATGGGGAGCATGGCAAGAAATAGGACCCAAGCGCAGAGTATGAGTGTAAGCGGAGAGTGCAGGTCACTATGCAAGTCATGCGTCGATCGATTGAATTTGGGGGAACGGGAGCAAATAAACTTTTTGATGGACATGTATTTGAAACGAAAAGGGGCGCGGAGCAGCTGGGATAGCGTGGAGATTCATATAGAGCGCCGAGGGCTCGAAGCCGGGCCAGCTGGCCCAGCCGGGCATGACAGCAAATCGAGCAGCGGCGAGGTCAGCGGTGGTTGGAGTCGGCCAGACGAGCGCTTAGTAGCGTCGGAGGAATGCAGAAGCGGGAGACCAGGGGTGGGAAGGGTGGCACTACTGTGACTAGTATAAGGTAGGCTGGTGGTTATGCTCATGGTGTTGTTGGGATTACATGTGACGGGCTGCTGGTTCCTCTATTCTCTCTTGTTGCAAGCCGCCAGAGCTTGATGGAGACGATCAGACAGAACCTGCTCTGATATCAAGACATGTCCCCCCCGAAGATATTCAAGACACGAGGAGAAAGTGATTGAGGTGGCTGAAATTTATGATGCGGCCCACGAAGCGGCGTGGCTTCTAGGTCTGAGCGAGCGTATGGGTCGGATTGAAGTGCACTCTGCCATGGAGGGTCCAAGAGACATGGGGACAGGACAGTGCTGGCTCTCATTGGGCGAATCGAACAGAGGCTGTATGCAGCTGGGTAATATCATCAAGTAGTAAATAAGTAAGCAAGCCATGCGATGCGGGCGGTCGTGTCGAAGGCGGCCCTAGCGCCATGATACCAAGCTCCAACGAGGACAACGGTGAGATTATGAGGAACATGTCCGTCTCCGTTTCTTGCCGTTTCTCGAAACTTGTGTCTTTAAGCCAGAGTTCTTGTATAGCTGGGTCTTGGCGATTGCTTTGCCCTGGTATTCAAGCACCATCATGAGTAGTTGGACAAGTCGAGGGTCGGCAGAGTGGTGGCTGCTGGTAGCTTGTAAATGAGGCGCAAAGGCAATGGATGAAGAGGAGCCAATAGACCGGGCCTACGGAAAAGGATGCAAGTGGAGCCGGCGGCTAAAC
Source organism: Pseudonectria foliicola (assembly GCA_003693505.1). Lineage (NCBI taxonomy): Eukaryota > Fungi > Ascomycota > Sordariomycetes > Hypocreales > Nectriaceae > Pseudonectria > Pseudonectria foliicola. Next base: position 84,239 of record QUZD01000109.1, read on the forward strand.
GCTCAGAGCGGGACTGCTAAAAGATCCCTTGACGGGCACTTCTTTTGGCGCTGCCGCTTCACGCTTCCGCTTCCGCTTCCACTAAAATCCCACGCCATGCCTCTCTTTCCGTCCACGGTTTAGGCTGGCTCAGCTCGACAAGCATCCGCGCGGAAGTTGTCGAGAGATGACCAGTTCCCCTCACGCCAAGCATCCCCAGCGACGCCTGAGCACCGCTGTGCCGCGAGACTTTGCTCGTTGGGGCTAGGGCGAGGCCTTGAAGGACTGGACTTGAGCAGCTGGAGCGAGCCGAGGACAATGGCATCAGGACCGTCAGCTGAGAGCACTGTGAGCGGACATGGTGCGGTCGAGCAAGAACCCCATGTTCAACCGCGTCTGTGACGCACGCTACCCAACAGAGGCGCGCTAGCCTCTGGACTGTTGCATCAGTTGTTGCGCGGGCGCTTGACGGGGCATCGTGATAGGTCCGGCGGAACAGCCTGGGCGAGATGGCTGGGCGTTGGGACTGCAACGGTGAAGTTGGGTGTCATTATTGCGCGGCAAAGGTATCCGTACGGCGAGAGCAATCCCTGCCTGCCTAGGTACCTACCTACCTACCTACCTACCTATCTAGGTACCTTGGTCGGCGATATCAGGCTTGTCCTGTTGAGTGTGTAGTTGTCATGCGTCGGTAGCGTTGCTGAGCCGCTGGCTGGCATGTGCTTGGAATGATGGAAGACGCTCCATAGCTAACGTGTGGGAGCCTGTGCTTTCGACAGCCTGTTCGCTCAGGCCACTATACCCTTCATCCTTGCTCTGAATGCCACGATGCTCCGTCATGCCGGGATATCGTGGATAGATTAGACATGGCGGCATCCCCGTCGAGCTTGCGGCTTCTGTTGGCTGCGTCTGCGGGCGCTTGTTGGTTGACTCGGATGCGGTCAGATATGTTGGTCCACCTTGGCTCTTCGTGGCAAAGTCGACGCTTGTCACTCTTGAGATGGACGCAATGGTCCCCTTACAAATCTTCTCTACAGTAGAGCCGAGGTCTCGAGCGAGCTTTCGTTCCAGAATAGATGTAGTCCATACCAAATTCAGACCAGTTGTAGGGTCTAAGATCTGAAATGATTGACACACTCAGCGGGGCATGTAAACATTGAAGATATTCTGGCCAATCGCCGCCCATGTATGACCGCCATCTCTCAGCCTCACGCTCAGCCTTGCCAGTCACCAACCCTCATCCCTTGATTCTACACCACAAACCCAACAAGCATCCTCCGCTCAAAGGCTGCCCATCATGTCGCGCCGTGCCGCAAAGGGCGAGTACATCGAGACCGTAAGCTCCAAAGACATCGAGACCACTCGCCGGTATCCCTGATGAAGCCCGCTAACGCGCCCTGGCGCCCCCCTTCTAGGACACGGGCAACAAGGTCGCCCGCAAGGCCGTCCTGGTCGGCACCCAGAACATCATGCTTGGCGGCAAGACGGTCATCCAGCCCGAGGTCATGATCCGCGGCGATCTCGCCCGCACGGCGCCCTCGTCGTCCTCGTCCGGCTCCGCGGCCCCCAGCACCGCCGTCGCCATCGGCCGCTACTGCTTCCTCGCCCGCGGCGCCCTGTTGCGCCCGCCCGGCCGAATCTACAAGGGCTCCTTTACATACATGCCGCTGCGCCTGGGCGACCACGTCTTCGTCGGCCAGGGCTCCGTCGTGCAGGCCGCCAGCGTAGGCAGCCATGTGCACATTGGCCAGGGCTGCACCATTGGCGAGTTCGCCATCATCAAGGACTACGTAAAGGTGCTCGACGGCACCGTCGTGCCCGCGTCCATGGTGATTCCAAGCTTCGCCATCGTCGCGGGTCGGCCGGCGCGCGTGGTTGGCGAGATTCCCGAGGGCGGGTACGAAGAATTTGAGCTGAGAGACATGTACAAGACTGTGGGGAATGCTCCCACGGCGTGATGGCTTACCGCTGGATGTGCTGCAGGAGCACACATTACAGGCAGACCAGAGGATCAAATCGAGGTCGACGGTTGCCTTGTCCCCTGGAAATGCTACTCTACTGGGGAACATGACGGGCACAGGATATCCCGCTGGTCGGTGCAATAACTACCGACTGGGAATGTAGAAGGACACCCGGGATAACACCCCCCCCAACGAGCACATGGCCTCTGATGCTGCCATGGGCTGGAATCTGCAAATTGCAGTGCAATGCTTGTGTGCGAGGAGTTGGATATGGAGTTTAATGATACCCCTTTGGACGATCATCTCGCAGTGCCGCCGCATCAGTGACAGTGAAAGGAAATGCGCTGGAAACAACATGGATCGACCGCCAGATCAAAGGCAAGCGTGCCAAAGCAACGGCTGTCGCCATCTTTGCGAATAAATCATACCGTGATCAGTGGCTGGCATCCCAGCAAGAAGACAGCCCGACGGGCCAAGCTTCCACAGCTCTTCCAAAACTCAAAAAAGAGACCTGCTGCCCGGAAAGCTTAAGTTGTTGTCAATCCCTCCCACCCGCTTGCTCTCCCGGAAGCAAGCAGCCACAACGTTGTCGACACCAAAAGCTGACCATCCCTCCTTCGGTCAACCCGAACGCAAAACGGAGAAGCCTATTCGGTGGACCGAACCCTTTCTCCTCCCAGCCTCCCAGTCTCCCCCCCTCCTTTTTCCTGGGCCACAAGGGCCAGAACTTGCTGCACCCGATCTTCGGCACCCTTCTCCGCAATATGTGGGCCTCGGCCTCGCTGGTGGATGGGAGCTAGCTCCGCCCGAGCAAGCACACGACAATCTGCCGAGCCGAGTCATGGAGCACGTGTACACATTATTTTCAATGAGGAAGCCATTTTCACCTGCAATTATGGACGAGATTGCGTCGGTGATTAGGATGTTTGAATTAGAATAGTCGTGATCATCTTTAGTTCTGATTCAACAACTCTGACAGCGTAATTCTATCATAGAAGCCCGTTCTAGGCGTAGGATCGGAGGAGTCAGAGCTCGCACTCCGTTCGATCCAGATGCTGTCGACTGTCTAATAGTCCGGGGTATACCGAGAAAAGAAAGCGAAAAGGAGTAATAGTAATAACAATGAGGCTTCTTTTCCGCCCCCAAAAAAGAATAGGGAACAGCACTTTTCTCTTAGGCTGCCCAAAAAACCCCCCCAAAACGCCGTGCCTGGTGTAAGTCTTCAAATGCAAGGCTCTTTTATCCCTTTGCTCCGAAACTTTTTTACTTTTCCTTCTTCGTCTCTGTCGCGCCAAATGTACAAAAAGCCGTAATCGTTCGTCGTCATGTCGATGTGATGGTGGCAGGGTGGTAGTCGTAGTGGAGATTTGTCAAGGTGAGTACGCCATGTATGCAGTACCCGGTATGAGATGCATTGGTCGGTGTGAGATGCATCGCTCAAACTCATAGCAGCATCTGCTGCTGTCGCTCCTTCTCCTCGGCAAAGACCTTTCGGCTCATCTCGAGGACGCGCTCAAAGCCCTCGCGGCCCTTGACGGCGTTCTCCTTGAAGCGGTGCACAAGAGTATCCTCAATGCTGTTCTTGATGCGCTGCCAGCCGCCGCACAGGGCGGTGATGCGGGCGCTCTGGATGAACTGGGTCTGGTGGTCGCCGAGGGGTCGGTAAACGACCTCCTCCTGGACGTTGACGAGATTGCTCCAAGTGAGGTTCTGGCTGACCATGGTGACCGTCTTGCTGCTGGGGTCGACGTAGCTGGCCTCGTAGACGTAGCTGTCCTCCATGCCGCTGCCCATCATGGTCTTGATCCACTCGGGAGCCGACTGCTTGCAGGAGATGAGGCGCTCGGTTCGCAGGATGCCGGTGTTGGGGTCGACGGAGCGCGAGAGAGTGTCGACGGCGATGACATGCTCAGACTTGTTGTTCCACGGACCGTACTTGCGCCAGTTGGCTGTGGAAACCTCGTCCCACGAGTAGTCGTAGGTGACGGCGTTGGAAAAGACCTTCATTTTGTCGGATTTGTGGTGGTGGTGCTGATGAGGGAGGGAGGGAAAAGAAAGGATCGGATTGCGAATTGGGAGGCGGGTGCGCTTAAGGCGGAGTCAGACTTTTCCCGGTTGTCTCACGGGAAGGAGACTGGGATAGCGCCGCGTGCGGGAGTAAAAGGAGGTGTGATGTGTATGTGCTGGACGAATGCAAAGTCTTGCTCAATGCAACAATGCAGAGCAGGGTATAAGGATCGACTTTGGATATGGAACGAAAGCAAATAAGGATGAAGAATAGCTCTCCCCGGATCGGACGTGAACAGGAATTGCGGCCTTTATCAAGGGAGCAAGAGCGTGAGGATAAATTTCTCCCACATGTGAAAGGAAAAGGAAAAGTCGCTATCTCCGGGCGTGGCGACAGAGCGCGCTAGTGTTGATCAGGAAGTAATCTAGCCCAATATGGAATGGCCGCTCCAGAGTTTGCGAGAAAGCCCGGGATTTGCGACTTGAGCACGCGCTGATTGGCCCGGGCTGCAGGAAGTGCTCGGAACGGAGCTCTGGTGGGGAAGAGAGAGCGAGAGACCCAGAAGTCCCAGACTTCACAGAGACCTGAGCGGCTGAGCCACACGGTGGCGAGTGATCGGGGGAGGACGGCGGGGAACTAACCCGGCCGGATACGCCATGATTGACGCGCCTCTCCGTACGGGGGCCGATTATTGGGCTAGAGATGGGGGGATGCGCACGCCTGCTGGACCCTTGAGCCAAGATCTGGGGGAACAATTGCGAGTTCTAGCAGCTCGTGGAACCCTGGATGACCCGTCAGCCCGTCACTGATGCGTCGTACTGTACGGATTACAGTACATGCTCTGTAGAACCATCTTGATCTGATCGGGGGGGCCTGGGGGGCCCAAGATGCAATCTTGCAGCGCAGCGCAGCGCAGCGCGGCCGGCTTGGGGAGGTGGAATGGCACCTCGGCTAAGTATCCTGCCGCTGGTAACCTTGTCGCATGAGGTCACGTTTCTGGCATCTCGGCCTGCATGGCAGCGAGGAACTGCAGCTGTGCAGCTACTCTAGGCTCATGGCTCTCTCTCTCTCTCTACTTCTATGTAGAGTTGTAGAGTACAGTATGTACAACCATGGTTGACGACGTGTGCGATAGTGCATGCACCAGCTTAGCTTGTAATGCTTTAAATTCATTCGTGTCATGCAAGATCCACGGCCACGCCCATTTTTAGGCCCACGCACCCAACTCTATCCCTGCAGAGAGTCCGCCTCTCTCTCTCTCCCCGAGGGTTGCGCTGGCAACAAGAGAGGAGAATCATATCTCAGAGTCCTTCTTGCAAACGGCTACGCTCCCGCGTCTTGACACCTATAGTATTCACCTTGGGTGGCATCTGCTGCTTAGTAGTCATCGCCACGGCTGATGACCTCCTTCACGGTGGGTCGGATCAGAATGGTCTAGCCAGTAGTTAGCAGAGGGATGGATACAATAGGACCAGGCATCTGTTGATTCCACTTACATGCTCAAACTGAGCGGTGTACGAGCCCTTCTTGTCACACAAGGGCGGGTACGCCTCGACGATGCCGGCGTTGACCAGGTTGTTGAGCTGCGCCAAAGTTAGCATCTTGCGGACCGTCGCCCAATGATGGCTTGGGGATCAACTTACGCCGAGGAGGTACTTGTCCTGTCCCAGACGGTCCAGGTATCGGCGGCAGAATGGCAGGGTGCCAAAGTTCTTGTTGATCACGTTGAGCAGGTTCTTGGCCGAGCTGAGGCGCAAGTCGACGTGCCCGCCGTCGCCACGCTTCGCGTAGTGCGACGTCTCCATGTCATCTCTGACATAGCCGTTGCCGGTGCTGCCAAACGTCTCAATGGCGAACACGTCGCCCTCCTCCATCTTGGTCTGGTCGTTGCTCTTGACAATGGGCACGGCCTTGGTTCCGTGGATGCTGTAGGGGAGGATGTTGTGTCCCGTGAGGTTGCGGATACTCTTGACCGGGTACGTGACGCCGTCAATTTCGACCTCGTAGCTCTCCATGGTCTCCTGGATGACGCCTCCGATCTCGCCGACGCGAGCATCGATGCCCGCCTCGCGGATGCCCGCGTTGGTCGCCTCCTGGACAGCCTTGAGCAGGTTATCGTACTTGGGCTCGAAAGCCATGGTAAAGGCCGAGTCGATGATGCGGCCGTTGACGTGGACGCCAAAATCCACCTTCATGACGTCCTCCTGCTGCAGGACCACCTTGTTGCCGGCGTTGGGGGTATAGTGCGCGGCGCAGTGGTTGAGACTCAGACCACAGGGGAAACCCATACCGGCGGCCAGAGCGTCACCTTCGGTGAGGCCCGGGTGTCCAGTCAAGGCTCGCACGCCATCTTCGATACCCTCGGCGATCGAGGTCAGGGTCTGGCCGGGTCGGACGTTCTTCCTCGTCCACTGGCGGACTTGACGGTGGACCTCGGCAGCCTCACGGAAATCGGCGAGGGCATCGTTGTTGAGGTTGTCGAGGTGGCGCTTCTCCTCATCGGTGGTTCGGTAGCTGTTCTCCTCGCGGTACTCGACCTCCTCGCCCTTGGGGTAGCTCTTGTTGGGGAAGAGCTGGCTGATCATGACGCGGGGCGGGTCGGACTGGCTCGTGGCCTTCTTCTTCTTACTCTTGGGCTTTCTCTTCTTCTTCTTCTTGGCGGCACCGGCAGCGGCGTCGGGCGTGTTGCCCTGCGCCTCGTCGGCATCGTCGTCGGAGTCGTCTCCATTCTCGTCGCCTTCGGCAGCGGCCTTGGACTGGGCGGCCTTGCCGTTGCTCTGCGAGGTCTCGGCCACTATGGAAAAAGGTACGATGAGTATGACTATGTCGCCGACGACGTCGCATCCTGGCGGGGGCGGGTAGAGGGCGACGGGGAAGACATACCGCTGAGCTCCTTGAGAGCCTCGGTGGGGATTTGGGCGGCCATGGTTGGCAAAGTCCAGCAGACGTCTGAAGTGTCACGGAGAGGAAAGGATTCAATTCAATTCAAGCAAATCAGTGGAAGGGCTTGGACTTGACTTGGGCTTGGTGGGAGAGTAACCCCACCAGCCCACCAAAGAGGGCCCCGCGCCAAGAGCAAAGTGAGCAGTTGGGACTTTTTTTTCTCTCCCGGCGCCTACCCAATCAGCGTGCTCGCTGGGCGGCGCATTGAGCTAGCCGATGGGAATAGAAGTGGGAATGACGCTGACGGATCCTTCAAATGGTCCCAAGTCTGTGAAGATGAGGACATGTTCTGATAGCTTACGAGATTGAACTCGTAGGGTGATGAAGCCTGAGAGTGCCCTGAATCGAAGACCGCAGTGAAACCCTTGCGAGATCGACTCAGTGCCAAGTCATGGGCAACAAATGGTGGTATTAACCTGCCCAGCTAAGGTACCTTAACTAAGGCATCGTTTACATCTTCTTACAGCGACCCCCCACTGTACCTTAGCAGTCCCAACGGCCTTTGCATCCGCCCTGGCGCCACCCGTTGCGGCAGCTAATGGAACTGTCTTGATCGATTGCTGTTCTGGCATAGCTCTAACTCGGTATCTTTTCGAGGCCCCAATATCTATCTTTAAACACAGTAGGGCGGCTCATGGACATCTCAAAATAGCCATGAGCAAGGTGGCTGTGTGGCGAAACGAACATGGCAAAGATCGTATTCAAACCCATGCTTTGTTGCTTCCCAGTGCCCGTGGTGGCCGCCTGCGAAAACCTTGCGAGGACCAAGATGCTGGTATGTACTGTACATACATACCAGGTAGAATACAGGCATCTTGCATCTTCACAAAGCCACTTACAGAGCGCCTTCAGCCATCCAAAGAATTGAAAACCCACCGTGCCATTTGGCACGTCAAGGAACTTGGATCTTGATGAGACACGGCAACCTGAAATCGCTGCAAGAACAGGGGTTGTGACCTCATGGGCGGTTGGGCTGCTAACGAAGTTCGAGTTAGCGGCGGTGATCCACTGGAGGCCTTTGACAGCCTGCTCCCTGACGAAATGCTTTGCGATGCCCGGTAGTTCCAGCTATTTCCTTGCCTCTCTTCGCTGCTCTCTGTGGAGGCAAGTCTCCTTCCTTACTCACCAGAACACGACGCAGTGCTTCTCAGAAGCCACTTGGACAGAGACTAGAAGCAATAGCTAGGTAGATACCTACCTACAGTAGTAGTCGAGGCCAGAAATCGTCGTCGACTAGGTGGCGCAGTAGATACCTTCTCCACAACGGGCTCTTTGGCTGTTGGCATCTGCCGTTCCAGCCCAGCATGTTCGTACAACTGTCCAGCAGTATTTTCTGTCCGTCTTTGTGCCTGTTCAATTTGTCCCAACTTAAGCATATACGTAGCGCCTTCGTGCCGACTTGCCGGGCTGTTGGGCTGTGTCGTCTTGGCCTTGCCTTGTCCAATACTGGCGCTTAGATCGTACCCTTATATAGCGTCACCTTTTGCCCCCCCGTTGCATCTTTGATGGCGCTGGCAACGTTTCCCTCTCCTCCCACCAAAACTTGACGACCCAAGCTTGACACATAGTCAGAATCATGGGCAACCCATCCAACGAGAGCGCCTACTCGCCTACATCTTCAACTCAGCAGCCGCACCGCATTCCTCGACGGCCAGTCTCTACCATCAGAGCTCACCGCCAGCGGCCAAGCGAGACAGCTTCAGCTTCAGCTCCAGCACCAGCACCAGCTCCAGCTCCAGCTCCGTCCGATATCCCTCCGCCCTACTCCGAGTCACCGCCACCGGGACAGGCGCGGTCGTCGCCTTCGGGTTCCTTCGTCATCGACACGACGACGCCCCCCGACTTTGATGGCGAGCTCCTCACCAATAACGAACTCCCCTCGGCCGAGACGTTGAGGAGGATCGAAAACTACGTGGTGCTTGATCGCGATGGCAAAACGCACCCCTTTCGAAGTCTCTATTCCGGCAAAAACGTTGCTCGCCGCGTGCTCGTCATCTTTGTCCGACACTTCTTCTGTGGCGTAGGGCAGGCCCTCACGAACCCTACACGCTTGAAATCAGCAGCTGACCATTTCTTCTGCAGAACTGCCAGGAATTCATCCGCCTTCTCTCCGAGTCCGTCACCCCTGATGCGCTACTACAGCTGCCGGTCAGCACCTTCATCGTCGTCATCGGCTGCGGCGACCCCTCCCTGATCGACATGTACACGGCGGAGACGAATTGCCCCTTTCCCATCTACACAGACCCTACGCGCTCCCTCTTCGACGCCCTAGGCATGTCCAAGACGCTCGCACTGGGCACCAGGCCAGCCTATATGCGTAAGAGCATGGGGCGCAGCATCGTCGACAGCATCTACCAGGGCCTGAAGCAGCTGCCGGCCGGCAACGCCCTCAAGTCGGGCGACCACCGGCAGGTTGGCGGCGAGTTTCTCTTTGAGCCGCGCGAGCTCGATTCTCCAGTCCTGTCACCGCGAGACCTCGCCAGACCCCGCCGGGGCGCCTTTGAGGAACCCGACGATCCGACCGGGCCTCCTGAAAAGGGCCGGGGCGATGGTGGCGACGAGGAGAAGAAGGTGACGTGGTGTCACCGGATGAAGACGACGCGTGACCATGCCGAGATCCCCGAGCTTGTGGACGTCCTGGGGCTAGATATAGGTGCAACAATACGGTCAAGGAAGGGTGTGGGGTTGAGCATGGCCAACGATATTCGGAAGATGAGTGCAGAACGAAGTCCTTCGATGACTGATCTTGCATGAGGCTGGTTCAGACATCCTTGGCATCACTCTTGATTTGATTTGGCTCTCGGGGTTTTCTCCTTCCTTTTGTTTCATCTCACAGCGTCGGAGTAGGGAAGTCTTTTGTTGATTATGGGATCCAATCACCTGGGAGATTCTGAATGAGAGCGTATCTCGCAACTGATATAAGCGTTGTTGATGTTTACTGCTGCTATTGTAACTGGCGTCTAGTGGAATGCGGCATGTCGCCCCAAGTATGCAGCTTTTTACATGTGACCTTGCTTTCATCTTTTCTTATTCATGAACCCAGCTTCCGTCCTCGCGACTCTGTATGACCTCGTCCACCTTGAGCCGATTCTGTATAATGTCCTCGCCATTCACCAAATCGTTCTCCCGCGCCCTCCTATCTCCCTCCTCCAGATCCTTGACTATGCCCGCCCGCACATGACGCTCACGAAGCCGGGCCCTCGCGACCTCGAAATCGACATGGACAAACCACACCTGGTCCAGCTCGGCGGCGGCATCACGCCACACGTCGCGGTCCAGCGCCACATAGTTGCCCTCGAGCACGACGATGCGGTGCGTCGGCAGCACGGCAATGTCGCCCTCGCGCGGGTCCTTGACGGCGTGGTCAAACGAGGGCGCGAGGATGGGCACGCCTGCGACGGGCTCCGTTCGCAGCGAGCGCACGAGGGTGCGGAACTTGGGTGCGTCAAAGGTAAAGGCGGCGCCGCGGCGGGCGTGGGCGGTTGCCGGGTCCGGGAGCGCCGACAGCTCGGCCCGGGTAAGATGGAAGCCGTCCATGGGCACATACGTGGCAGGCAGCGGCGAGGAGGGCGCGGCGGCCTCGGCTTTGGCGTTGAGGCGGTCCGTGATGATCTTGGACAGCGTCGTCTTGCCTGTGCGTGGTGTTGTGAGCGAGATTCACTCCGGCTTCCACAGTCACCGGGGTTGGAGTGACTTACCTGAGCCGGGAATCCCAGCAATGCCAATCACTTTGAGGAAAAGCACGCATTAGCTGCAGGCTACGTGATTCTCTCAATAGACACAGCTTTTGACTTACACAGACGTCTACCTGGAGGAAGCTGTTCGTACAACCGCCATGCCTTGTCCACCAGCCTCTGTACCTGGTCATCCATGATGCGATGCTTGTGATGCACTGATTTGAAAAAGGATCAAATGGGAATTCTTCACAATGCAAAGTATCCTAAGTTACGATGGAGTCTGTCAAGAAATGGGAAGAGTATCTCGTCGGGTTTGTGCTGTCTTCACATAGTGACTTATTAATCGACACCCCACGTTTAAAATGCCCCTCCCGCGAGGCGCATGATGTCACAGGCCTCAATATTGCGACGCGCTTCAGGGTAAATCCAATTGCTTTCATATTGATAAGGCTCAGTACCACTGGCTCAAAGCAAGCAGGTATCTTGAATTTGCCGTATCGGAGACTTCACATAATTATCTCGTCCTGTTAAACCTCAACAGGATATAAAGGTACGCAATTCATCTTACTAGACGGCAGAGAGACAGCTCCGCTACCATTGTCATCGCAAGCAAATACCTAGCGGAGCTGAACATCTTTTCTACACATTCAACGATCTGGGTTTTCCATCCCTTTTCTAATGGACAGGACACCCAACTCGCTCATAACTTTTCCTACTTGTGGCTGATCCAATTAGTAACAGAATCAGTAAACCGGTATTTGAAAAGAAACTTACAACATAAAACAATCCTATAATTGCATCGCCCAAGTACTGGATGGTGGTCCAGTCTGAGTCATGCGGGCTTTCGTTTAGAGGACCGAACTTGGCCTTTCTACCTCGGCTGGTTTGAATCTAACGAAATTGTCAAAGGCGAAGAGGAACAAAGTACGGCATATCATGACTTACCTTCAAGGCTTTGGCGATCCGGTAGACCGGGTCTTGTTTGACTTGAATGGCTTCAATTCTTTCCCCGTTACACCCATCAATGGGAAATGACGTTTTGACATCGTCTGAAAGGCCGCAGAACCCCATTGTGTGATTCTTTTTTGAGTCAGTAAAGTGAAAAGACAGTCCCCTCAACGTGTCTGGACTCGTTTTGAAGTCAGACACCCAGCCCACGATTTCGACAAGTTGGCCAAGGTCTTTTCCCTCCGCTCCACCAAACAGAGCACTGTAGCGGACGCCCGTGCTCTGTTTATCTTCGTCTTCAGTATCGAGGCCGTTCGCTATGACGTCTTTTTGTGGTATTTCTGGTTTCCAGAAATACTGATTTCGAAGCGGTAAAGGCTTCACAGGATTCTCCGTCGATTTCGAAATGCTTATTGCTACAAGCTTCCAGGCCTGGAAAGAATGTTAACCCTTTTTCGCGATCTAGTAGCCAATACCCAGACCCTTATGAGGAGAAATGGGCAACAGGATGGCTCACTGGGGATCACTTACGTCAAACTCGGCTCTGAGGGCCAAGACCCTTCCACTGTTCTCGGCCAGACAGCGCTTTGCAGTTTCTGCAGAGTCGCCAACCCAGGGAGAAACTTGGTTGTCCCCGACAATGGCAGCAATAGCCTTTAGGCCCCTGGCGTCGAATGCTACGTGAAAACCTTTGATGCTGGGCCCAGAGGCATCGCCAGACGGAGAGACAGAGACAGGCACCTCTTGGCCAGGGTGAATATACCCAAGGCCTTCGTCGGAATTCTCTCCCTTGAATCGAAGCCCAGAGACAAACGTGCCTCGATTCAGCTTCACGAAAGATATCCAAATGCACTTCAGGTCAGACGGAATCCTGGCCACTCGTATGCGAAGCGTTCTAGATCCCCTGTAGAGATGCCGCCTTGTTTCGCTCTGAGCGAAGCCAGCCCTGTGCCATTGAGTGGAGTCCTTGTGAGAGAATGGCTCAAAAAAGGTTTTAATGGAAGAACCATGACAGAAATCGTCCATTTGCGCCATACCATCCCTGAGTCTCAAGGCTAGGTCCCAGATCCTTTTGCGATTAGCTAGACCTGGGACCTTTTTGGAGATGGAGGCAAGGCAATGGTATTTGGCCTTCCATGACCGGGGCCCGGAATAACAAGCCTCAAAGATGTGGTGGAACTCGTGCCCTTCAGAAAATCTCGAGGCCCAAAACGCTTCTGATAGTGCAAGGTTGGCAAACGTAGACGATACTAGTCTTAAACAATACACGTCTTTTGTGGCGAGGCAACTGACTATGTCTTGTAGAAGCTCTTCTGGGAGACTCCTAAAACAGTCGTTTCCTCTGTGAGCACACGGGGTACTCTGGTCACCGGCTGATTCATGTATCCTTTCAAGTGAATGTTGGATCGCAGGAATGTTCATGGGATCATGAGACGAGAATACACCCCGCGGAGAGTCTGATAGCAGGACGGAGTATCGTAAAAGGGAGGTCTCATTGGGGTAGTCATTGCCCCAGTCTAGTCTTCCATAGTCGTTGACGGGCAGAGAGAGGCATACGTTGAACAGGTGTCGGGCCCGAGGCTCAAACACCAGGGTGAGGATGCTCCAGCAAAAAGAGTGAAACCCAAAGCCCCAGTATTGCAATCTGTCGGTGGAGCGATTTTGAGTCGACCATCGAGGTAGAGAAAGGCTGATGATGGAGCCCGGGCCGCCCAGGTCGGGGTCATCGTACCATTTCTTGGAATCTCGAGCTGCAAGCCATAGTCCTTCTTCGTTGCGCTTACCGATTCCAGAGACCCTGGCCTTGTCCCATTCTTCACCCTCAGTATATACTAGATAGACATTTCAGACTCTGCTCGAGGTGTATGTAGGGTGACAAGGAGTGAACAATACTCACTGGCCCTAAACTCCTCCATCCATGCCTTCCCAGATTGCGGAACAATGGGAGCGCCACAAAGAAAGCAAGGCGAAGTGGCTCCCATATCAATCCAGCAATGACGAAAAGAACGGAGCTGAATAGCTATAGATAGTATGCGGGAGAAGGCGCATCCGAAACTCGACCCAATCTTCGATCTGAGAGCAATTGATGCTTGTATCTCATGACGACACTGGCAGATCTGCTTTGTGATCGCTGCAGGATAAGCTGACCTGAGTTCTCGGGCCGGTTCCGGGAACGTCCCAAGACCACAACGTTTTCCTGGTAAACCAACCTGGGGCCTGGCGAGACGGTAAGTGCTTCAGCTGCACTTATACAGCTACTGTATCTGATAAACAATAAGCCTTTTATCACAGTAGATGGGCTTTGTAGTGGTTTATGCTTCCACCAAACCGCAACTGTCGGTGCCACAGTAGCCCATCGAGTTTCTTGGTGGGGCCGCTAGATTGGGAGCCTGCAGTTTAGATTTCTGCTCAGCGACACTTCCATCGATCGCCCTTCTACGTACACGATCCTGGCCCATTTTTATCACCTCACTCCCCTTTGCGTATCGAGACAGTGAGCCTTGCCATGGATAGCGACGAAGAAAACAACGGCCTCTTCAATATTGAAGTGTCCGACGCTTCTTCCGACGAGGCCGAGAAGAAGGCAGCACGCCGCACCGGCCAGTCTGAGGACGCCTGGAAGCAGGTCCAGCGAGACTATCAAGCCAAGATTGAGAACGGAAACGTGAGTCGCTGTAATCTCGCCGTCTTCCTGGCCGGATGACTGACCAACGCCCATGTAGATCTCTCAGACGATCAAGCTGCCGTTGGGGTCCGACGCTTCCAAGCAGGATGTCCAGCAAGTCGTCCATGCCGTCGAGGAATTTTACTTTTATCGGCGCTACAGCGATGCTGCAAAGTTTGTAGCAGAGGTCCTCTCGGAGAGTCACGGACTTGACGACGACACGCGTAGCCTATTGAGCACGTATCAAGAGAAATGCCAGCAAAAAATGAAAACCTTGCCATAAATGCAACAACAAGCGCCGTCCGACGACTTCTCACGCTTGTGAAGCACTGAAGATAAAGTACCGGTTCAATCTTGGCAGAATCAAACCCAGTGAATCCAGTAGAATCTATTGGTTGCCTTAACTCGATCATTGCATAGAATCATGGGATGATCGACTCCTCTGTTTCTTGGGGGCGCATCACTATTTCACGATCAAGGACCCCGAACGGTTCAAGCAAACATTTACATGCTAGGTCTGGTCCGCCGGGTAGTTACTGTGTGCTCCAAGCTATCTATCTATTAAGCCAGTCAAAGAAACTTTTGCTCATCATTAACACCTAGATGGGCAATTCCGCCCCTCAGCACGGCACGACAATGTCACGGACTCCTCAGAAATTCCCTGCGAACCTTCCCTTGAATTCAACCGGCCTATCGGCATACTTGGATGCACTCAGCCCCTGTATGTTTCCTTTCTTGTTGCCAGGCACTGTTGTTTGGGATGGTGGCCCAGAAACAACCCCTTCCATCTTGGCATTGTCCCAGACGGGGTGCTGGTTCTTAGACGTAGCCCAGCGGGAATGCGCCAGCCCTTTCAAGGGCTCTCGTTTGCTAGCTTCATTTGTCGAGTTGGGCTTCGAGCCTGTGGGGTCAATGTTCACCACTGGAGGCAACGCGTTCCCCTGGATTTGCGTTATCGCCTCTGGGGTGTATTGGATCCGTACACTTCGAGGGGGGCTCTTCATGGCGTCTATTAGAAGAGCGAGAGACGGCCCTGGCGGAGGGGTTGCTTGCGCGGTGGACGTGGTGGGTTGCCGCCCAATCATCTTGATTTTGAGGTCGACAAAGTTTCGAAGCAATGCAAGCAGATCTTCCTTGATCTCATCTTCCATGTCTCGCATGAAACCATGATGAAGCCAATACTCGCTAGCAGCTTCCTCGATCCCTTTTATCGCCGGCTCGATGAGCTCATTTCCAATGTTCATGGCGGTAAGCACTTGGTCAACTAGGCGGATCATATGGGAGGCTGCGGAATCCAATGATGGAACAGGCTTGCCTTTGACGATCTCGAAATCGTCCATCTGAATCAATGGCTCGTGCGAACAAGCCGGAATTAACTCAGCCTTTCGGCTCTCCAGCTGGTCCGGGCTTGGGCTAATCGTTTCACACATGGCTTCGTTTTTCTGAGTGTCATCAACAGCTTCCTGATTTGCATAGGACCGATGGTGGCTGATCGCCGATAGCTGCAGTTTTGCTAAGGTATCTTTGAAGAGGCCAGTTTGTGTCAAGTCAGCAAATTTGACTCGATATGCCTCCTCTCCAGCACGGAATTTCAGCCAGCAAAAGTCCCCCTTCAAGAAAGCAGGCTGAAATTCGAGTACGTTCTGTACAAGCTTCGGTTTTCCTTGTGCTATGAAAGTGACTGTAGCTTGGTTGGATCTTAGCAGGAGTTTGAGTTGAAATTCCGCCTGAAGGCGCAGAGATGGATACGGCGGAAGTTCCATCTCGCAAATTCCGCCGCAAACTTCGACCTCTTCAAGTGACTTCAGGTTGGACGGGGGTGGGTGAATGGTACACTGAAGTTGAGTGGAAGCCTTTGGCTGGCCTTGAGATGGAGATCTCTCTGTTGTGCAGGAGGAGGATGGCATGAAGGCCGTAGAAGATGTGGGAGGACCCCACACGGTAGTAGAAGGCGTTAATGGGGGCGTTGCCAATTTTCTAATGTTCTGGACACTGGTCGCCCAGCCTGGTGTAGGAGGTTTGAAGTTGACATGCCCCACGGCCCTTCCATTCGGCATTTGTCCATGCGTGTTGGGCTTCGCTCTTTTTGGTTGGTGTGCCACTGGGCCGAGTCGAGGCAAAGAACTACGACAAATATGAGAACCATGGAAAACAACGCGATACAAGGAATAAAGCTTACTTGTAATCGTTTCCTGATTCCAGAAGCCGCTTGGTGAACGTTTTAGCCCAGGGGCGCGCGTCTTCCATCGACAGACCATCTATCTGCCTTGCTTCTTCGTCGTCGATGGTGACTGAAAAAGTAGTCAGCATAATGCTTAGCAAGACCAAATCTAAAAAAGCTGTGTCACCAGTCCATTTGCTGTTCAGTTCCTTCTTGAGTTGTGGCGCATAGTGCTGTGTGCCGTTTCTTCCCTGAGGGTCGTACGAGGGTCCACGCTTCTCTTCGGAGCTCAGAGGAAGCTCCTCTTGACGGAGTCGACTCAAGTCGGCCTATACGATGATTAGAAAGACGAAGAAGCAATGACAGACTCCAAACAATGCAAATCAGGGTGCAGGGTTTGGGCGAGGAAGACAACAAATGTCGCGAGTGAGATGAGGGCAGGGAGCCTCGCTGTGCAGTATAATCATAAGGTAGCTTACCAAACAGGCCGCTTTGACACTGTCTAGCTCAACGGTGCCTTGGTTGGCCATACTTTTTTACGAGTTCAGTCGCTCACGGTAGACTCTAGGAGATCTCACCTCGAGTCAATGTGGTTGAGACGCTCCCGGAGGGAGTCGGATGCTTGTGGTGAATGGAGAGCTGCATGGGTAGATATCCCGCAGTGAATTGAGGGAGAATCAGAAGACCGAGCAAAGAAGAAAAGACGAGACGCAAAGAGAACACAGAGTCTTATTGACAGCGATGATAAAAGAGGCAAGGGTCACATGGTGCAGTGAATCAGGCATCTACCTAATTCGGACGAGCAACCTGGACGTGGGATCCTTCGGAATGAAACCAATACAAAGCCTTTGAAGATGGCATTCACAGATAGTGCTAGGCAAATTTCTGACATTATCCTACATTATATCAAGACATGTATAATGAACGGCAATTCTGATGAGGAATGTGAGGCCATCAAGGATGGCAAAAATCTGAGTTCGAGGACTATTGGACGGTAGCTAGTATGAGGACTTGAACCACTGGAGTGCCCACTATCCTAGGGTTAGGCTCCAAAAAACTTCGAAACGAAACTCTCCAGTGTTTCCAACTTAGCCTGCTGGCCCGACTGCCCCTTGGCCTCGGCAGCTCTAGCTTTCAGGTCCGCCGCAGGTGCAATATCGTTGGGCTCACCATAGTACAGGCCACCAGAGTGCTGGCAGAAGCCAAACATGCCCTTGGTCGTCTCCATACCACCGTTTTCGTAGGTCTTCATATCTTTCCAGTTCTCGATTGGCACATAGCGGGACTTCTTTCCGGTGACTGCTACATGGTTAGCCCTCTGAATGTGTGGGGAAACAATGACCCCGAGAGAGCTTGGTGAATATACCTTTCTCGAAAGCTGATGTCAGCTTCTCGAGGGTTTCGCTTGAGCTGATGCCCTGGACAAGGCGCCCATTATACTTCTCTGGAGCGAGAAAAACGCCATGAATCAGATCACCATAGTCGTCACCGATGGCGATGAAAGGAACCTCATCACTGCCTCCCCATCGAGGCATGTGCAGGGTCAGGTATCCCTCGTCATCGGTTGTGAAGGGAAATCCACCCACTGCTGGGGCTAGTTCTTTGACCAAGTGGTTTTCCATATACCACCCCGGGCTCACAACATTCACTGTGTCAAACTTGTTTGAGTTTTTCGCATATTCTCCGATAGCATTCTTGTCTATAATGAGTTAGCGATGGGAGAAGAGGATTGTTATACGCCCTATTCATACCGTCGAATGCCGCAACCGGAATTTCACCGTTTGTGATTTTCGATGCAGAAGCCATGCCGCTGTAGACGACGTGACGAACACCAGCTTCGATGGCGGCGTCAATCAGCCTTTTGCCAAGGTCCGCCTCAGTGAGGCCGCCAGGTTGGTTTACAGCCTATGTCTCACACGGTCAGTGTAAGTCCTATCTCCCATCACGGAGGAGATACTTACGGGATCGTCCGAGTTGGTGTTGATAAAAACTCCCCAACTGCCTTTGAAGGCCGCGACGGCTTGATCGTAGGCAAATCCATCGGCCTTGACAACCTCGACGTCTTGGGAAGCCAGAGCCTTGGCCTTGTCGGAGTTTGGGTTACGGGTCGTGGCTCGGAGCGAGAAAGACCCGGATTTGTTCTGTAGCAGAGAAGCAACGACACTTCCGCCTTGAGCACCGGTGGCTCCATAGACGGTGATGATTTTGGAAGAGGCCATTGCAGTCAGGTTGACGAACTCAGAAGCTCAGTAATAATAGTTGAGATGATTCGCAAGGCTGAGACTCGGTGAGACCTGGGGTGCTGTGAGGCTGTGACGGAATTTACAAATAGGAGGCAAACTGGTCATCTTATAGATGAACTGACGACTGGTGTTGGTGATGCTGGTACGCCAATAACTCCGTACACAACTTCAGTTTTCTTATCATGACGACTCCTCATCCGTCAGGCGGTGGAGTTGAACGTCGACCCCTCTGCAACCTACGTAATTCTGCAACGTCAACCACACGGTAGGAATGGGCTGTTGTTCGCCCGTGTACAAGCTTGAAAGGCTGCCAGAACAGAGTTTCCCAGGTAGCTCTATTTTGTCATCACTCACCGATGCCACGCCGTCCGCGGACCAGCGAGCGGCTGTGGCTTGGCGCTAGAGCAACCTCAAGGCAGTGGTTAAACTCGCAGATTGGAGCAGAGTCGATTATTAATTCAGCCCTACCACGGCAAGCTGTCAACATTTTGCGGAGTTTGGGAAGTGAAGCGGAATTGGAGCATCACGAAGTGGGCCTCAACGGCCAAGCCGCAAATCCGGAGGTCAATGTGGGCTCACTCCGCCATCTAGGTTGGGCTATTCCGCCGACGGGAACGGAGTCGGGACCTCTACGTGACCGAGCCACACGAACTGATTGTAACTTGAGAATAGACTCTGCTGCTGTAGATAATAAGACCGCACTGGGTTCCGTGTCTTGAGGTTCTGTCCGATGAAGTCAATGTGAAACATGCGGTGCATGTTCGGACGAGCTTTGTCGACAAAGACGCTGCATTCCCTAGGGACGCCGTTTCCTGCCTGTGTATCCGTGATTCTCTTGCGAATGCAGGACAACCACGGTACCTCATGGAAGTCCATGCATGCATGCTACCTCACTATGTTCTAGTCAATTGCATATCTCTAACATGGCAAACGCTACTGTCTCCATGTTTGCGATCGCCTACGCAATGGCGTTGCGCTGGATATCTTTCGGAGATAGGGTGATGCGCACTCGCTCTCTGAATCACATCGGGATGAACCTGGATGCCCTTGAACGGGCACCTAGTGAAAAGAGATGACTATGCAAGGCGTTTTTGACTAAATCGAGGGAGGGTAGGTCATATTAAAACCAAATTGGAAAAATTCCATGATTATTCCGCGAGCTCGAGATCAGCCTCGATGTACCGATGAGGGCTAGAAACTGAGTTGC
Source organism: Pseudonectria foliicola (assembly GCA_003693505.1). Lineage (NCBI taxonomy): Eukaryota > Fungi > Ascomycota > Sordariomycetes > Hypocreales > Nectriaceae > Pseudonectria > Pseudonectria foliicola. The sequence continues at coordinate 104,031 of QUZD01000109.1, forward strand.
CAAGTCCATTCGGGTGGATAAGAACACACAGAAAGGTTCCTGACAATGTCTAGTTGAGTTAAGCCCTGGCAGCTGTGGTACATCATGCAAGTACTTTTACTGGTATTCCAGTCAGCCTTGCCCATACATGCATGCATGCATGAGCTGAGGAATAGTACCTTAGTCGGTAGTGCGGTAAGCTTGATGAGGCAGTTTATTGTGATGTACCAGGTGAGTTAGCCTGGGGAACGCTAGGGAAACGCCAGTGCTGGGGCAACTGATGATCATTGTGGGGCAGGCTTGGGGCGGCTGATGGGCGTTGTGGCGCAGCGACGTGTGGTCGGCATACGAATGGATGGAGTTGGTGGCGTTTCTATCATCTGCTACGTAACTTAAGTTATGTATCCGTCTGTCTATTCGAGAATTAGATCGGTAGAATGCTACTGTGCTACTAAATGGCTATTTGTAGATTCGTAGTCTTGTCCCCACGATGGGCTGTGCAAGTAATGGGTTCGGCCATGTTCATATTGCAGCGAACAATTAGAACGTTGCGTTGAGGCTAAACGCCTTGTACGCTGTGGCTGCACGGGTCACGCCGGTAGACATGACGGCTTGGCTGGACCGGACTGGGCTGGAAGTTAGCTCAGGACACGACGCCGCCTGTTGGATTAAGGAGCGGCTGAGTATTGGGTGAAAAAGGAGAAATGAGAAGAAATAAGAGCGAGGGTTGCCAATATCTATCCAACTTACATGATGACTGCACTTGCATGGCTGGGCAGTCAACTTCTTCCCTCCCCATCCTGCTCTTCTCTTGTGACTCCATTGTCAAAGCGGCGGACGAGAAACCCCTGTCATCAACAAGACAAGGCCGTGTTCTCTCTCACAAGCTAGCGACGTCACAGCTGCCAGAGCCTCCTCCACTCTCCCCCGCCTAGCTCTCCCTCGATCAACAAACGCCAGCCGACACCGAGGCAACGAAGCCGTAGGCTGCCGCCATTCCTCTCTGCAGTCTACCTAAGCTTAGGTACGGACGGATTACGGCTGCACGCACGCTGAAACACGGCTTCCCGCCAAGTCAAGCCAAGGAAGGGGGCGCTTCGTCCCTGGAATATCGCTCGCAGCCAATCTTGCCCTCCACAGCAGCTTTGAGCCTCGCCGATCCCTGCTGCAAGGCGCCTTTCTGTGACCATTCCCAGCACCTTGAAACCCGCTGTCCTACGTGACTGGCTACGTGACTGCGTCGCTCCCGCAACGCTCCCGCAACTCTCCCATCCCACATCACACGCAGCTTTCTCCCTCTCGACTTGCTGTTGTCGCTTCGCTTCGCATCGCATCGCATCGCATCGCATCGCATCGTACCGCCTTGCACCTCCTCGAACCCGCTAGCCTGCGCTTGCGTTGTTCTACAATCCTGCGCCCCTTGTTTCCAATACCTGCTCGATCGAATCAAAGAGCGGGACCCTACCTTGTCCAGGTCTGAGTCTGGTCTTTGTTGCGACACCCACGACGCCGCATCCGCATTTGAAACCCAGCATAACCAAGCAGCGCTGGCACAACACCTCTCGCCCATTTGACGCACGCAAAACCCCTTTCTCCTTGAAACGGCCGCTTCTGGTGCGCCAACCACTTCAGCGACCATGTCGTACAATCGCCTAGGCAAGTACTTCCCTGGTCGCTCTACTGCATCGCTGTCCATCCATGCCCTACTCTCCTTCCCATGTCCCTCCATGTCCACTGCCAGCGACTCGTCGAATGCTGGCAATACACCATCTGCCCTGTACTTCATCCCCTCTTCTTGTTCTACCCTGGGCCATTCGTTCTTTCGACTTTGGGGTCTCAGCCAGATACTTGCTGCACTAGCTTGCGTGGGCTTGCTATTGACGACGCGAACTATCGTGGCGGAGCCCCAAGTGTTACGTCTGCAGTTACGAGGCAGCGATTTGACAGCCCCCCTCGCCGCATACTTCCCCGATGTCGCTTTGAAACACATTTGTATTTGCCTGGTCGAACCCCGTCTAATATCCAAGTCGAGCAGACGACGATTACTACACCGACCCGACAATGGATCCTCGCCGGGGACCATATCGTACTCCCTCTCCAGGAAACCCTCTGCAGCAGCATGGCTACCAACTCGAAGACCATCCTCCACCCCATCCACATCCGTATGGCACCCATCCTGAGCCGCTTTCCCACTCGCGGCTCGATATGCCCATGCCCCCGGAACACCGATTTGCCAGTCCTGGCGACCACCTCACGTTCAATGCGGCTGTAAGTTTTGCCATATCATGACTCCCCTCACTTCCTGCTGACCATGACCCTCTGCAGCAATCAGTCGACCACATGTCCGGCTATGGTGGGAGCCATGTTGGAAGCCATGCCGGCGAGTACTCGGTAACCCCCGAAGCGCATCACGATGCCTACTACAACCAGCCTTACGAACCGAACCCTCTCGACGGTCAGGCTTATGACCAGGGTTACGACTTTGACGATCGCCGACCAATGCTCGCTCATCAAGAGTCCGATGTGCCCAGCGAACCATACCAAGACCAACAACAACAACCGACACCAGGACCGGGCATCCAACGGTACAAGACTGTGAAAAAGGTTCTTCTGTATCGTGGCAACTTGGTTCTAGATTGCCCAATTCCTCCAGTTCTAGCGCAGCAAATCAACCACGGCGAGCGCGACGAATTTACGCATATGCGATACTCCGCTGCCACTTGCGATCCCAATGACTTTTACGACGAAAACTTCACCCTTAGACAGAAGCTCTTCAGCAAACCTCGACACACGGAACTATTTATTGTCGTCACCATGTATAACGAGGATGACGTCCTCTTCGCCCGAACGATGATGGGTGTCTTCAAGAACATTGAATACATGTGCAATCGCCCCAACAGTAAGACCTGGGGCAAGGACGCTTGGAAGAAGATTGTTGTCTGTGTGGTGAGCGATGGACGTGCCAAAATCAACCCTAGAACCAAGGCACTACTCGCTGGTATGGGTGTGTACCAGGAGGGTATCGCGAAGCAGCAGGTGAACAACAAGGACGTCACGGCCCACATCTACGAGTATACTACGCAGACTCATCTTCAGCTCAAGAACAACGTTGTCTCGCTTGTTCACCGTCGCCAACCGGTCCAGATGCTTTTCTGTCTCAAAGAGAAGAACGCCAAGAAGATCAATTCTCATCGATGGTTCTTCTCGGCTTTTGGTCGAGTCCTGGACCCCAACATTTGCGTTCTCTTGGATGCCGGTACGCGCCCTGGCGGAAACTCCATCTATCACCTCTGGAAGGCATTCGATCTGGAGCCCATGTGCGGTGGTGCCTGCGGTGAGATCAAGGCAATGTTGGGAACCGGTGGCAGGCATCTCATCAACCCCCTTGTGGCCACACAAAACTTTGAGTACAAGATGAGTAATATTCTGGATAAGCCTCTCGAATCTGCCTTTGGTTTCATCTCGGTTCTGCCTGGTGCCTTCTCGGCTTATCGATACGTTGCGCTTCAAAACGACAAGAATGGTCAAGGTCCCCTTGAGAAGTACTTCCTGGGTGAAACTCTACATGGTGGTAGCAGCAAGGTAGGTCTTTTCGAATCAAACATGTACCTGGCCGAGGATCGAATCCTCTGCTTTGAGCTGGTTACCAAGAGGAATTGTCACTGGATCCTGCAATACGTCAAGTCGGCCAATGGCGAAACCGATGTGCCCGACACGGTAACGGAGTTGGTCCTGCAGAGACGCCGCTGGCTCAATGGCTCCTTTTTCGCCGCCATCTACGCAATCGCGCATTTCCACGATGTCTTCCGCTCCGACCACTCTGTCCTGCGCAAGTTTGCCTTCTTCGTCGAATTCGTCTTCAACACTATCAACATGGTCTTTGCTTGGTTTGCCATCGGAAACTTCTTCCTGGTCTTCAAGATTCTCACAAACAGTCTGGGTGATGATAACTTGCTGGGTAGAACGGGAAGCATCCTCGGAACTGTTTTCCTGTGGCTTTACGGTGCCTTTTTGATCACCTGCTTCGTCTTAGCCATGGGCAATCGACCAGCGGGCTCTGGTAAACTCTACTCGGCCATGGTCTGGTTCTGGGGTGGTATCATGATGTATGTCTACTCACGTCTCGCCTTGACAGAATGCTCACTAACAAATCTGGCAGATACCTCATGTTTGCGGCAATCTTCATCGCTGTCAAGGCCATCCAAGCCGACATCAAGAAAAACAACGGGTTTAAAATGGACCAGCTCATTAAGAACAAGGTCTTTTACACGCTCATTATCTCTGTCATGTCGACTTATGGACTCTGGCTCCTTGCCTCCTTAATCATGTTTGACCCTTGGCACATGGTTACTTCGCTGGTCCAGTACATTCTTCTGACGCCAACCTACACCAATGTACTCAATGTGTATGCCTTTTGCAACACACACGATGTGTCATGGGGTACCAAGGGTGACGACAAGGTGGATAAGCTTCCTTCGGTCAATACAAAGGACGGCCAAGGAAAAACTGATCTCCCCGATGAGGGCGATTTGAACGCACAGTACCAGCGCGAGCTTGCCTTGTTCAGCACCAAGTACGTCGAAGAGAAGAAGCCACCGACGGAAGCCCAGCTCCAGGAGAAGCAGATGGACTACTATCGTGGTGTCCGAACGGGTGTGGTTCTGATTTGGATGATTATGAACTTTGGCCTTGCTGCATTGGTTCTCGGCGCTGCCGGTCTTAACAAGATCTCACCGGGAGGCAAGAGCGAGGAGGAGGAGAAGTTGGCACGATCCAACCTGTACCTCACGATCGTGTTGTGGAGTGTGGCAGGGCTAAGTGCTTTCAAGTTTATTGGTGCGATGTGGTTCTTGATTGTGCGCATGTTCCGTGGTGTTTGAGGATTTGCATGTACGCCTCGGATTGTTGGAACAAGCCGCTTACTGTTCTTTTTCGGTTTATACCCTCTTATGATGAACTAGATACCGTGAAGGGACTAGGCCAAGATTTGATACTGGGATATCAGCATCTTCGTGCGCTCGACTCCTCGAGAGGTCAAGTCCAATTGGACACGATCGGTGTACGACTGGAAATGGCGTTGGTTGAGGTTCTTGAATGTGTACATGTATCTACTAGGAAATGATTGCGAAGACGTTTTTAGCCATGCGAAGCAAAGTGCGTGAGTTTTACGATGTGGCCCAACAGGGTGATGTGACGATACGGTGCGGTGCGGTGCCGGCCGGTGTCATTGTCTTGTCTGGCAAGTCCGGACCCACAATAGTCCGGGCGACCTTTGATCAAACCGGAGTCTCACGGCTCAATGGTCAACTTGGGACTTGATTCTTTCACCCAACATTCAAACATGTCACGCGCGCCGGCGCTGTTTCAAACACTGATCCGGACACACCACATCACGTCGCGGAAGAAGCTCCAGCGGGTGAAGCGGGCGGCGGAGCAGCTTGAGGTGGAATACGTGCTGGTGCGCAGCGGCGGGTCGCCAGGCATCATGTTCGCCGAGGGCCGGAACTCGGACGGGCTGCAGGCGTGGGTGGCGGCGGTGCAGGCGCTGCGGTACAAGGATTTCCGCTGCGTGCAGCGGGTGACGCCAGCGCCGGGGGCCGGAGAGCTGAGGGCGCGCGGGTTCGATGAGAGGGAGTCGGTGGATGCGATTCGGAGGGAGATGGAGGCGAGGGGCGTTGCGGAGTGGTGGAAGAGGGGGATGGGCTACGGCGTGGATGGGTGAGACGCTCGAATACTGTCATCGATCACGAGCATCACAGGGTCCAACGGTACCCTTTTCAACGACTGGCAGGGGACACATTGGGGCGAGGCTGGCCACTGAAAGATATCTGGCACCATGGCCGATCAACTTATTATGAGTTCCTCTCCTTCAACTGCTCATCGACATCCTAGCCCTTCTTCTCACCTGCTCCGGGATGTGCCGACGATATACTTGCTCTGTTCGACGAGGACTCGCCAATCGCATAGTCCACCGGCTTTCTCTTGCCAGTGATGTCCGCAAACATGCGAGATACAACCCGCACGATACTTGCCCTGCTCTCGTACACCGGGAACACGATCACTCCAAAGGCTGTGCCGAAAAGCCAGATGATGCCAACAACCACCCAGCCAGTGAAGAACTTCTTGCTAAAGATGTAGCTCGACCCAAACATCGGCATGGGCCAGAGGATGAGGAAGCAGAGCGTCATGACGATTGTCAGAGTCCGAGCCCAAAAGGCTGCTTGGTTCAGCTTCCCTTGCTCCGCCTCAGTCATGTCGGGTAAGGCAACCTGACTAACAACTGATTCTGGGTCAACGTTTGCGGCGGCCGCCGCGACGTCGGAATCGTCGGCTCTTCGGATGCTACGCATGGACTCGTAGTCGTACTTTTGCGATCCAAAGGCAAACGTGAGGACGGGAACAAAGACAATGGGACTCAACAGCGCGGCGACGTTGCCCGCAAGCATCGGGTAACTGGCCCAGCGTGTTAGCAATCGTTGGCCTATGCGTATCGATGCTGGACTTACTTGGCACCGGTCGAGTCGACAGTGAGCTCCCCGTACTTGGACTTTGTGGTGACAAGCCACGCAACGAGAGCCACCGCCAGGCCCAGTACGGGGGAGGCAGCGGCGGCGACCCAGTTCTGGCCCTTCCACAGAAGGGTCAAGGCGCCGGGGATGACGGCAGACGAGATGATGACGCCCATTAACAAGTACAGGTATCCCATACCAATGCCGGCGTAATGAAGACCAGTGGCAAAGGCAGCCATGACCAACGCATACGCCATGCAGGTCAAGTGGGAAATCCACACCAAACGCTTTCCCTTGGCCTCAGGGTTGATATAAGCCTGGTAAATGTCATAGGTTGTAACGGAAGAGACGGCAATGAGCTGAGCAGAAAAGGCCGAGGTCACAGCCATGAAAATCATGAGTGTCGTGGCGACGGCTCCGCCGTAGCCCAACATCTTTACCGCAGCATACGGCAGAACCAGACCGGCCGTGACGTCTTTGGGATTGACGATGCTATCTCCCTGGAGAGCCAAGGCAGATAACCCCAACGTCGTGGCGCATAGCCAGGGAATTGCAAACCATGTCAGGCCTCCAATGACATATCCTGGAAAGGCGTGGACTGGGCTGGCTGCAATGGCCTTGTTATAGTATCCGTTGTCGAGGAAGACGGTGCCGAAGTTGCCAACCAAGTTGATGACAAAGAAGATGGCGCCCTCGCGGGATCGCATGGTCAAGTAGCTCCCGCCAGCGTTTCCTTCTACCGGCCTTTGCTCAGCGACGACTGTGAGAATCTCCCATATCTTGCCAGGGGAACCCAGCTGGTCATTGACGGCATATGCGTTGAAGGAGAAGACGAAGATGACGACGATGATGACAATCGTGTGCAAGTAGTCGGTGATAAAGGTGGCCTTGATGCCTCCAAAGATCGTGTAAGCCTAAGTGTGGAAGCGTCAGTATCAGCCTCGATGGTCAAAGAGAAGAAAGGGCTAGGATCGACGTACTACCACACCAACTGGGAGCAGGAAGCAAGCGGCCACGGTTGGCATTCCCGTCAGGGATGTCATGACAGCAGCTCCACCGGTCAACAGCATGGCCGTGACGAGGACATTCGTCATGAGACAGAAGACGATGAAGACGCAGTGGACAAGAGTGCCGTAGCGGGCTCGTACGACCTCGAGAAACGTGTGTGCGTTGGGCGCTCGGCGCTTGAGCTCAATGGCGAGGGTTGCAAAGAGGAGGATCTGAACCGTAGCGCCTATCAATTTATATAAGCACTTGTAGTTGTTGGACGAGGGGGGAATAGCATCATACCAGCAGCATAATAGAAGGGACCCGAGACGCCATATTTGTAGGCGACAGTCGTGGACTGGAGCAGAGTGGCCGCCCATGTCCAGGAGCTCACCACTGCAGAAGCTACTAACCCTGACTTGACTGTTCTACCGGCGGTTGAGAACATTTCCGAGGTTTGTAGTTCATTTTGATATCTGTTGATACCCGTATTAGTCGGCTGCATCACACCCCCTCTGTCTCTGGCTCGCCCATGCATACCTTTTGAGAGCCCAAGTGATGAATATCATGACTAAAGAAAAGGCAAGACCGAGACCAACGACGATTCCATAGCCAAATCCTTGACCAAGAGGCGGCGTAAACTGCGCTTCGATGGAAGCCATCGTTGGGCGAGGATGGATATACTGAAGCTGCACTGTCCCTGTATGTCGAATAGGAGATCGTCCAGCCAGCCTTGCCAAGCTGGAAATGTAGTATATAACGGGGAGTCAGGGTCACTCTACTGCAGGGACATATGACTTGAGCGCCATCGGGGCTATTGCGAATTTATAGATTCCAACGTGTCGATACCGCTTTGAGTGTCTCCCATAGCTCACAGATAAGGGACGGCATCTCAACAGATGCAGGCTCAAACTGCTCATGATTTGGCTATCTTGACCACCGTCGAGTCCTAGAAGAGCATTTAGCCACTACGGAGGGAAGGGAGACAAATGAAAGGCCATACTTTCTGCTTATCTTGAGTACACATGTGCATGTCCAAGCTCACACTCTACTAATGATCCTTCGCGTAAATCGGCGGCTACCGAGCTGCAGTCGGATCGCCTTATCAGACCCCCCTGGTTACGTCCGCATTGGAATGCGATTAGCTGCATTGAGCTGCTGGAGATAAGAATGGTCTATCAAAATCAAGATGCAGATCTCTCCCTACAGCGATTGCCCGTCTTCTAGCGATTGGGGTTAGATGACTGTATTACGTGAATGCCCCCCAAAAAGCGCCATCAGAGGTGATGGAGAGAGTGGCTGGCGGCCCGGACGGGTTTGTCGTCGGGAGTCACAGGAACATGGTTCAGTCGGCGCCGCCCATACTTGTGGGGTAATCTAATTGATTGACGAGTACAGATTACAATGTGATATGATACACAAGGGAATCCTCAGAGTATGCTGTGCCTGGTAGCATCTTTGTTGGTTAATCTGGCTACTCCATAAGCTTTTTGGAGAGTATTGCTAGTTTGGTATGCGTGACGGGGCAATGATGGTTCTCGCACCGAGCACATGTTCCCCCAACCGAAGCGAGAAGCAGTTATAATCGTACACTCGAGGAAGTGGCTTTGTTCATATGTACATCAAGCTCTTTTTATTCTTTCTAATTCTGGAACGTTATATACTCGGAAAAGGATACTGATCACTTATCTGCCTTGTCCTTCGCCAGCATCTTGGGCAGAAGAAGGTCATTGTATCGCCAGATATGGGTCTGGAAGGGGCTGTTCCATGCGGCACCGGTCCACCACGTCGATCGAGAGCCCTGCAGAGAGTACAAATCTTGAACAAAGCCGGCCTTGAGCTCCTTGGCTGATGTGCGCATGTGCATTGGGCCGTGGTTGGCAAATGCCTCGAATGTGAGCTTGGTCGACTCGGGCGTCCCGACAACACGCCCTTCCACAAGCTTGTCGAAGTTGGCTTGGGCTAATTGCTTGGCAGCCTCGAGGTCGAACTCGCGATCACCGACTAGCATGATACGAAACAGGTCCTCCTCCTGCTGCGCCTTTCCGAGCCAATCGAATCGAACAGAAAAGTTGGAGGTAGGGAGAGCAGTGTGGTGGTTGGGGGCCGCGGCTTCGGGGAGGTTGGTCAAGGAGTAGCCAGCAGGCAGTGCTGGGTTGGTTACGATTCCAGCATAGATGCGCGAGTAGTCGAACTTGGAGAAGACGCTCTTTTCCTTCTCAGAGAGATCAAAGGGGGCCAGGTTACTCGCATATGGCTCAATGGAGATGAGCAGGTGCTTCGCTTGAATCTTGACGGTGCGACCACCCGTAGTGGCCACACTGACCAGGACGCCATCATCACTGCGGCTCGACTGGCTGACAGTAGATGAGTATAGGACATCCTTGCCGAGAACCTTGGCCATGGCCTCGTAGATTTCAATGTTACGGCCGGAAGCAGGGACAAAGGAGCTGGCTTTGCCAATAAAGGAGCGGGCCAGGTCAACGTTGAAGGCTTGCACCACCCAGATCGTCTCGGTCTTCATGACGTCTCCAACGCCCATACCAGTGACTGAATACACGGTAGGAACGGCAGCCTCAATCCCGTGCTTCTTCACAAAATCGCCAAAGGGCATCAGGAGGTCCTCGGGGATATTCTCAGGGGTCGGGAACTTGTCCCAGGTGGGCAACAAGATGTCTTCCCATTGACTCAACAACTCGACGTATTTCGTGAGCGCTGCGCTCCGGTCTGCTGCTGCAGGAGAGGAGTAGCTGACGTTGTTTCCAGTCTTGAAGTCGACGTATTGTGTGGTTCGTCGGGCACGAGAAGGGGCAGCCGTCTTGACTCCTAGGCTGTTCACAAAGGCCTCTGCGCCGTAAACTTCAACAAACGACTGGACGCCATAGTCGAACGCAACACCAGCAGCTTTGTCGTCAAAAGTGTCAACATGGCCGCCCTAGAGGGTAACGTTAGGGGTCATGTTCACTTGGTCGTCTACTATCTAGAAGAAACTCACAAGTCTATCCGCCTTTTCAATCAAGATGATATCTTGACCGTGCTTCTCGCGTAATTGGAAAGCGGCGTGCGCTCCGGAAGCACCTCCTCCAACGATGATAACATCCTTTTGCACTACTCCATTCGCCGCCGAGGCTACAGTAGCCACAGACGCTGCCACCAGTAGCCTGGTGAGTGATCGTGTGATGAAAGACATGGTTTCGGTGAGTTGAAGACCGAGAATCTCGCAATTTGAGTCACTGCTCGAGCTGGGTGATCGAGGCTTCTGTTTGATAATGGCGCCGATCAGCTGGAGTATTTATTTGTCCAAGGACAGAATATAGCGCAATTGCCATTGTCTTTGATACTCCACCTTTTCATGTTCCTTCACCAACAAGCAGAAATATTCTCACCATAGTAAAGAGGCCGTTGGCTCGCCTGATGAGGGGTTGTGGGCTGGGATCTCATCATCCCTACACGGTGGCACCTGAGGCAACTCCACAAACTTGGTGACATTCTCCTACATGCTATGATATGCGCACTCTGCGCTTGACTTACGAGAGCTATTGAGACACGGAGTATCTAGCACCCTTGCTGCCACTAGATGTAACCCTTGTGCGGCTTTCCGACGTCCTACGATACAAGGGTCTGGATTGTGGGCGTAGAGTGTGGAAGCCGGGCCATCCGATCAACTCCTACATGCCCTCGTCACATAATGGCACCGCAGTCTGTCCACACGTGGCACGGCAGGTTGTTGATGGACGATATGGTCATCGTGGACGGAGTTGTGGAGGTGGGTCTTACCAGGTCTTGCATTGACAGAAGCTTATTGCGAGATGAACACCAGCTGGCTGGGTTGATGATTGCTTTTTTTCTCCAACTCAGACCAACTAGCTCCCTCATGATTGCTTGTCAACTTGAACGAACCTACCATTTAATCCTTTGGGTCCTGCTTGCACAAGTCATGTGGGACCTTCACTGAATGTGACGCTGGGCCAGCATAGACCGTGACTGATCGTCCAGATCAGCGTCTCTCATGTACAGTACAAGCAGGACATCAACAGGCACAAAGGTATGCCTGAACGGAGAAACCCATCTTTCAGAGATCGGATCACACTGGTAGCGGCACCACGTGGGCATTGGCCAAACCATTGCACCAACCTGCAGCGTTCCCATCCACAGTTCTATAGCGCCGGGATATCATAGCAAGGTGCTGGAAAGAGCCTCTCTCATGACACCTTTGGGATAAAGAATATCATATATGCAAGCTACTGTCTTGGCAACGGACCCCATGAAGCATGGTGGGCCTTGAGATGAATAGGATCAACCGGCCTGCCACCGTAATTCCATCGTGCTGGTGAATTATACACGGCTGCCTCGAGTAACACCCTACTTTCGGGTACGTATCATGCTAGGCTATCATCCAAGCCGGCGATTGGACTATTTTGGCCGTTCTTCCGAGTGCTGCCGTCGTATATTTTTGTATCAGGTGAAGTGTCTAGGTGCGATATGCTAGTCGAAACGTAGTGAAAGGTCAACTGCAGAATCAAATATCCCACGGTTAGCTACCTAGTTCAACGGAATCTTTAAGCAAAGGCCTTTTAACGTTGTGCTGGATGAAGTCAATGATATACCAAGGATTGCAACGGTGATGATCTCGTTGCCCAACTAATACGCCGGGTATCACGACCCCAGCGGCCGTGCCCGTCCCCAAAGCAACCTTGACGTTTAATATGGAGGGAGGATCATCGAATCCTTGCACTTGGTCTTTGCGAAGCTGGAGCATGATGATGGGCATCGGGGATATCCAATCAGTCTTAGTTCAAAGTTACGAGGTTGCTGGATGATAACTAGTCTCTGCTTGAGCACCAAGTCCAATCTTACTTTACAGATACCTAGGTAGACCTGCATGCCCTGATTTCTGCATCTTTCAACTCTCTTGTACGATGATCTGATTTGAGTCTTTTTGGCTCCAAACTTCCTCCTCATTTTGTCCTAAGCCGTGATAACCCTGTAGTATCGGAAGCGTTGCGGCGAGAATTGCAGTACCCTGGCAATACAACGTTTGCTGTATTCTGTGACACGCTTGCTTGTGGTTGTGACCAGTCATCTGTGGCAAGGGGATTATCAGGCCATGCCTCTACTGTAAGAAGACCGCTTGGCGAGTGACAAAGCCAGGGTATGATTCCTTGAGTGGGCCACCGTAACTACTCCATTTCTGCAAGAGACCAAACAATCCTTTGATGTATTGGTCAGTTTGTACAGATTGCACGCACAGTATTCGCTTACCTTGCTTCCCTCCTCAACGAGGCGAAGCCAGTGGCTTTGCTGAACTGAATGCCAGGTACGGTATATTCTACTCAGTTCAGACCCATCATGGCCAGAATTGCCGGTCAACCTATGTTTGCATCCGCTCGCCTGGTCGAGTTTTTTATACCTGTTACCGAACTCAACCATGTTTGCCATTCTCGCACCCTGGATGTTCCACTCTGCCAAGATCCCTGGTGGCCCGCCTTTTGGGTAACTGTTACCAGCAGCGGCCCCTCTTGTAGTGTCGATGCTCCTGTAACCATGAGGTACAGTAGCATGCCCCCTACGTTCTCTGGGAAGATCTTATTCCGTCGACTCACGGTTACGGCCGAGTTCACTTGAGGGTGTAGAGAAATCCGAATCTATCTTCTGCGAAGGATGGCGCTATCTCATGGATGCTCCTCAATAATGGAGAAAACCCGGCCGCTTGCTTCGTCTATCCCTGAGAAGAAAAAGCAATAACCTTCACCGTGCAGATTCCCTTCCCTAATAGGCCTACATCTTGCCCATTCATAGCAGCTTCTGCTGCTTTTTATGCTCGAAAAGCCAATGTGCGGACAGTCATTATCATCTGTACTATGCATATCATGAGTGGTCTCTTTCCACCCTGATCACTCAACTTGTTTTGATTTGCTTTTTCGGACAAGCAAAACCCTGGGGGAGTCTGTAATCATTAAGAAAGCAGTTATTCTCCCCAAATTGCCCGTTAGTCCACTTTGCTCTGTGCAGCTGTTCTCCGACATTGGAACAAGCCTAACAACATCACAGAACGCCATGGCTGGGGCCCAGCCGGTCGACGCCAAATGGGCGGCAGAGTCTAACCTGCCTCGGATTATTGGAGTCACTGGGGCGTTTCACATCATGGCACTGATCATGGTGAGTCTACGGTTCTACGTACGAGTAGTACTCAGCAAGACTGTGGGACGAGACGACTGGACAATGTTGGCAGCAGTGGTAAGCAACGAAAGCAACGACCAGAGTGTCCTGTCGGGCACTGTGAGAGGTTCACCTACTTACAATCTACATTGAAGCTATGTGCGCTTGGTGGTTGGATCATCTTCCTCATTCTAGGGAAGTATGGTCTGGGCCGGCATCAGTCAATCATCGAACAAAGTGACATGATCCAGTTCCAGAAAGTTAGCTTCTGGCAATCCATCATTTCCGCGTCCGCAGGTATTGGTCTGCTCAAAATATCGATTGCTCTCAATCTCTTACGACTCAGTCAAAGCAGATGGTTTACATGGTCATTGTGGGCGAGCATTGGTTAGTTATCATACTGGGGGCTTCAGCAATGACACGATATCGACGCGAGTCAAGTCAACGGGCTGACACTATCTAGCCTTTGTTTCAGCCTACAGCTTCATGGGGATGATGACGTTCTTCCTCCGCTGCCGTCCCATGGCTGCGTACTGGGACACGACTATCAAGGACAAGACGTGCTATCCAATTGGACTCTTCATCACCTTCTCGCTGGTCAATACTGGTAGCTATCACCTTGAGCTTTCTTTGACGGCGAAGCTGATTGTAGTAGGTTTCAACATATTTACCGATATTCTCTTTGCGACCTTTCCAGTACCTGTCATTTGGGTTCTCCAAATGAAGCTTCGAACTCGTTTATACTTGATCGGTGTTTTAAGTCTGGGTTATATGTATGCCATACAAAAGACTTGCACCTGGTGTATGAAACTGACATCTACGTCGCAAAGAGCAGTCATCATGGGCATCTTGAAAGCAACACATCAAATCAATCTGCCAAAGGATCGAGATAAGACCTTGTGAGTGGGCCATGGCATAATTGCGCTCCTCTGCTAACAGCATCTACCTGCAGCAACCAGTGGATTCAATTCTGGGGAACGTGAGTCTTTCGCAGTCAGAGGCCTATGCCGCATTCTCTCCGCTAACTCTTCCAAGTCTCCAGCTCAACTTGGGTATCATCGCGGCATGCGCCCCGTCTCTGAAGCCACTGCTTTCCAGAGTCCTCAATGTCCCATCCTACTACTCTTCGAACCCCTATGGATCCCGCTCCCGCCGAATGTCCAAATCCCGCCGTGCAACTCTAGGCCGACCTCCAAATAGTCACTCTCTCCCATCCTACAATCGAGACTTTGAGCTGGGCGACAGACGCCTCGAGGCGCGAGGGGACCATGCCGGGACAACAATCACGAGCGTCTACAAGACAGGCAGCGACCTGGAGCGATCGGGCAGCGAAGAGATGATACTCGCAAACGGACCCTCCAAGGGGGGGATCATGCGTACAACCGAGGTAACTGTTTCATAGTGGAAGTTGGGCTTGATATTGTGACACGTCGGGTTCGGTATTTGCAGCGTAAATGGTGGCGCATGGCGAAGGTCATTTGGGAAACAACTCAGGGAAAACATCTTACTTGGAGAGCATCGATGTCAATTTCAGCATATGACTCGTTAATGCCACTGTTCTATCAATTCTACCATTTAGTCAACTTCAACTCCCAATTGCCTGGCATACTCTTCTCCATACTCAGATTGCCATCTCCAAGCCCCTTTTGTGGGAGTGGCGGCATCATCCACTCTGCCCACCCCTGTCATACCAGCATCAACGTGGGGGTTGAGACTGGAGGGGGAAAAAGTCCCATGCGTCAACTCTCTTCATACTGCATAACCTTCCGTTCTTGTTGTCGGCCTGACTTCCGCTCTACAGGGATGTTGCGGCCGGATGAAACCCCTGCTTATCCATCTTGGTTTGCGGAGACACTCTATGATCCTAGTCGTCGTGGGAACAGTCAGGCATGCAATGCACGCTCTCGCTGTCCAGGCCGATTCGCGAGCTTTTCCCACGAGTTGAGGGCCCGCCTTAGGGAACAGTTACGAGGAACCTCGATTTTCATCCTTGCATAGATAGGTACCGTACCAATTCTCGCCGCATGTGGCACAATCACCTTGAATATTCCATGGACACGATATACTGATTCCATCTATAGCCTACTTCCGCAAAGCCACTTTCCGTCTACCCTCTGTTGATCTCTCAGCGGCTTCCCAGGCTTAGAACGGGCCTTCTAGACCGCCAGTCTGCGTAGTCGATCGAAGCGTGGCGTACCCCAGCCCGTCACCGGATCCCATCCATTGACAGCCTCGAACCCGGCATCCGGGATGATTGGGGCTGTTTGGTTCATGAGGCTTTTTCCTTTGCAGCCGTAAGACCTACCCTCTGTGATACTGCACGAGGGTGACCGTTAGCAACCGCTTCGCCTACGTGAAATTGGGGGGAGAAAGGGGCTGCAACATACTCGGTAAAGGCCCTGTTGCCTACTTTGTAGATCCAGGGGTTCAAGAAACCCATGGCTGGCTTGCCCTTCTTGAAACGCTCGTTGTTGAGGAGAGCAATCATGGCTCCAAAGACTGGAGTTGCGGCGCTGTTTCGCTGTTAGATGGGTTCGTGTGGTACAGACAACGTTAAGGAGGGGTCTGCGTACCTGGTCCCGCCCGTTCTTTCCTGTATCCCGTGATTCATTATTTGATGTCCATCTGCCAGCGCGGCCACGTCTGGATACGCTCTGCCTTTGTGGTTGTAGTATCGCTTCCACTTTTGTCCATGTTTCTTGAGATAGTGTCCGACGGTATGGCTTTGCCAGCTTGGTCGCGAGAAATAATCCGAGAACCCGCCGCCAGAGCTTGCCTCCTGTTCGGGAGCCTCATAGGTAACCTCGGGTCTGTTCCCTTGGGTACCGCCTACAGCTGTCACGTAGGGGCACGAGGCCGGGAACATCGGCATGAACTTGGTCGTGTTTTTGCCATCGTTTGACATGCACGAAAGGCCAGTGCCAAAGTTACCGCTGGCGACGACGACGGAAACACCGCGAGTACCCAGTTGGCCAAACATGTCACATACTTGCTTCGCGTAAGGTCGAGAGAAGTGTTGCTCGTTGACTCCGTACGAAATTGAGATGACCTGCGGCAGCTCGTTATCCGGGAGATCTACCAGATAGGAGGTAAAGTCGAGGAAGGGCTCAACGCCGTATCCTTCTCCGTAGAGGCTACAACCGTGTCAGTCAGCGTCATATGCAGCGGCCATTGGGTGGCGAGAAACTCACTCAAGATCAGGGATGAAGTTTTGGCGCTCTATTCCTCCCACAGAGATAAACTTGACGGGTATCCCGGGCGCCATGCCAATAGCATACTGCACATTGAGATTTGCCTCGCCGCTATAAGCCCTATCATCTTGTGGATTCTCGCCTCCGTTGACCAAAGCCACAGAGAATCTGGCGCCTTCCTGTTCCGGGGCGAATCGTCGCAGAAACTCCTCGAGCTGATCATATTGCGCTGCTTGCTATAAAGAGTAAAGAGTGTCAGTATCCATATTTCATTCAAGGAGTTTTCAAACTAACATTGCCGAATCCAGCGATGCCGTAGAGCGACTTGCGATGAGCCTTGGAATACTCTTCTGGCATACGGTACAGCTTTCGCAAACATGCAGGCGTCAGCTGATCTTTGCATTTGTCCAGATCGACATCGCCACTTTTGCTTCCTCCCTGTGTCGCTTTGTGATTATCGTGGCGTGGCGACCGCTTCGCGATGGAAGGCTTCTTTACTGTTTCGAAAAGGGTGGTCGGTTGAACGGTGGCGATGTGGTTTTGCAACTCCTCGGGCACCGAATATTCTCTCGTACGCACCAGCTGCTCCTCGCCGCGGGCAAATACACCAAAACGAGTGCTCAGCAAGCCCTCAGCCTGGCCGACAGAAGCTCGCACATGGATCCACTGCCCTTGGTCTCGGACTTGGTGATCAGGTATGCCAGCATCCGAAATCCAACGTCTAACGGACCGAGTGGCCTCCTGGGATGGGGTGAGAAGCGCTTTGGCCGCATCGCGGGAGAGATGTTTGCCGTAGTTGGGGTGGTCTGGGTCTGAAGTCTCGTATAGAGTCCGCTCAAGAAGCTTACGGTCCTCGGGGTTCAAGCCAATGGAGAGGTCGATAAGCTTGTCGGAGGCCGGGGAGCTGACTTCGGTCCATCCTGACGGGACGTCGTCAAGAGACTCAAGCGCTACTGGTATAGCACTCGCAAAGGCCGAGATGACGGCCAGCAAGGCGCTCAAGTGGGATTTCATTCTCGCGTGATTGTGAAGTTGGACTCGATCGCTTACAAGTCTCCTGGTAGAAGTGTCCTCGTAAAAGTGCACTCGATGGTTGTTTCTGTAGCTATTCGGAGTTGGGAGGAGTTGTCAGTCCCTTTTTATATTCATTTAGGAGAGTTGTCTTCTAAGGCCTCTTCTCACTTGAATATTTCATCTCCCTCGGTCCAGCTCATTCTTGTGCTGCAGGCTGAATTCCATGTCATTCTGAAATCCTGGTGTTGCGGAACAATACTAAGACTTTGATATTGTTGTGCCACGTCCCACAATCAACATAAGCAGCAGAGCCGACAGTCTCAGTCACTCACCCAAGCGCAAGCAATACCTACTATACCAGAACTGGCTCGCAGGACGTTCTTTGGGTTCTTCCTTTCTTGGGAATGGAAGCTTGGCATGCTTGACACAGATCCTAGCTTTGAGAGGCGTGGAGCGAGCGGTTCCTGGAAAGCCATCTAGAAGGGGGCGCACCAACTCATTCTTGCTCACCGATTGCTCGAGGGGAAGTCCAAGAAGCCCCATTCATATCTCTGTAGTCTCGGTTTGACTTTTGACGATGGTATGGTGTTCAGGCTGTTCATACACTCCAAGTGTCTGGGAAGAGAGATCACGAGACACTTTTGGTACAGACAGAACGTCTGGTGCTACCACACACCAGTCTGGCTTTGAAAGGCTGGGAGGCGGTCCACGGGACATCCGATCCAGTGAAACCACGAACCGGTGCAGTGGAAGAATTTCTGGGAGCGTCAATCAAAGTCTTGGGATTGTCACATGTAGAAGACTACATTCTTGAGGTGTGGTGCCACTAAGAAGTCGTCCGAATTCCAGTGCTGAGTTGAGCAAGTGGGCTTCGGCGTCAACTTTCTCACCAGCTGACGACCAAGGCGAACTTGTCCATGATGAACCATAGCGGGTGCCCAGAGTACTCGATTGTCCTGGACTCAATGCGAGGAGACAGGCAGCTGTAGATTATGGATGCCAATTCCTGGCCTGGAGCTCTCACTACAGTAGGTCATAGCAGCCGGTATTCTTCAACGGTGAACTGTGTATACGGCGGAACGGCCGAGGTGGCGGCATTCAACTTCTTCTGCTGCTCTCTAAGACAGAGACAGACTGTCATCCTGGGCTGCAAAGGGTTCACATGCGCAGACACCTTTTGCACATCTTCAGCATCGTCAGTGCACAACTCTAGCAAACAATCGGTTGCTTGCTCCTTCCAACCTCCTGAGATCTGCAGCAAACAATATGTACAATACAATACGTAACGCGCGCTATGTATAGTACAATACAGGCTCCAGGAGGATCCACTTCAGCCGCAGGCAGCAACCAGCACTCCATTGGCCCATTTCTGCCAGGCAGAAGCCCAGCCAGCCTTTCACCGCCTGGACACATCTCTATAAAAAACGGCCGACCTGCTCTCAAGCTTCGCTTTTCTCTTTTCCCTTTCTCCTTAGCTCTCTTTGCCTTTTGGCTTAGATCAAGTGTAGTATCTGTTCTTTTCAGTTTAATCTCTGAAAGGTCTCTACTGAGACCAATCTAGATTATTCCTATTTTTGGCTGCCGGGTGGTTTCCTCTGTGCTTGCACATGATCCCACTCACAGTGTCCCTGGTATTACACTGCCTCCAGGTGACGCGAACCTACACGGGCTCAAATTTTCATTGCTTTTCCAGGCTTGCCTGGGTGGTGAAGAAGATTCCGACACTGATTTTACTTGCAATTGCTTATCGAATCCACCAAATGCCACGCACAAGTCCTCCTGATGTGACCACGAAACAATGTTCTTTTTTAAACTCTTCTGTAGTCCTAGCAGTCATCACCATGTAGTTTCCATCAAACTCAACTACGTACTGTAGACCACCAAATCCTCGGTTACCCTACCATTCCTGTGCTGGCCATCTCCAGGCAAAAAAACAAAGTAAAACAAATCCCATCGCAGCAGAGCCTCATCCTCCATCATCACTTTCTCACCACCTCCACCGCCACCACAATGTCCTCCGAAACACCCCTCCTCGATCCCTCCATCTTCGCCCACCTTAAGAGCAAGCTTGAGGAGGAGATCCAGGTCCGCGATGCCTTGACCCAGATTGTTCAACGCCTCGAGCGAGCTGTCAGCGCCACTCAAGGCCTGCTCTCCCGCGTCCACTCGACTCCTCGTGCCCGATGTCAGTGTTTTTTTCCTACCCTTTCTGCCTGCTCCTTGGGAGAATAGGCTGTGGAGCACCATTTGTTCCGCCCAAACTCGTTGCTAACAGACCTCTTGGTAGACTCTACGTTGGTCACCCAGGTCGAGGACTCCATCAAGGAGCAAGTGACCATTGTCGGAGAGCTCAACGAGGTAGCCTCGCAGCACCCCTACTACAAGTCAGCCTCGCACACTCCCCTTCCCCAGCATCCCCGTCCAAGTCAGCTAACACATCGGCCAGGTACAACAGCAAGTGGGCGCGAGCCGTCCAAAACGCCATCGGCACCACCGTCTACTGTGCCTGGCTCGGCGGCCTGGGCACCGACTCCCAGCCCGGCGAGCTGGGCCGTCTCCTGACCCTCGAGCAGGTCGGCGCCGTCTTCGAGGTGCCCACCAATCTCAAGGATCGCGACGCCTTCCACCTCACCATTGAGGAGTATCTCCTCTCCCTCACCGACCTGACCTCGGAGCTCGCCCGCCTCGCCACAAACGCCGTCACCCATGGTGACTTTGAGCTGCCCCTCACCATCTCCGCCTTCATCAAGGATCTGTTTGCCGGCTTCCAGTTGCTGAACCTCAAAAACGACATCCTGCGCAAGAGGGCTGATGCCGTCAAGTATGACGTCAAGAGGGTCGAAGACGTAGTGTATGATTTGAGCCTGAGGGGCCTCATCAAGAGGCCTGGAGAGACTGACACGGAAATGGCAACGGCCGAGTAGACATTGCAAAAATTCGACGTCACGGGTCATAAAGGGAAGATGATAGTTCTCTAAGCTCCAATGCCTGTGCACAACGCCTTTCTTTCTGCAATACGAAGGAAGTCTCTTCCGGCATCCTTGCTACCGCTCAACCCAGTCCTACCTATGCATGCATGCTATTCTGTGAACGAACCATCAGGTTACAATAATATACAGTACGTAGTTGATCGCCAAACCCATTCCCAAACACGTTCGGTCAAGTAGTACAGATTGGCCAAAACCTGCTGAATGCACATGGCAACCCAGCGTATCCGAGCAAACACATCGTGCCACTCAATTATGAATCATGTCTAAATGTGCATTTGTCTCCTCTGGCACATTTCCCCTGCAGCCAAAATGTACACGGCTTGGTTCCGATCAGGGCCTTGTTGGCCGGCTTGTGTGGTGGGAGCGTCCCTCTCTTCCTTCGGGCATCCTTGCCGTCTCTATCACCCTTGCCTAGGTGCTCATCGCCGCGGTCCCAATCTTGCTCCGCTGCTGGAGCGGGAGGCGGTGGTGGTGGTGGTGGAGGCGCAGCCTGTTGTCCGCCCTGGGCCATTTGTGCAAGCATCATGTACTGCTGGTACGAGGGATCATTGGGATTCAAGTAGCTCTGCGCGCTGCCGGCTGAGGCCTGGCCTGGCTGCTGTGACGGCTGGTTGATTGCCGCAAGGATCGACTGGAGTTGTCCATCCGGAATCTGTGGTTGCTGTGCAGGAGCTTGTTGCGCCGGCTGCTGACCACCTGTCATTTGCTGGAGCAACGCCATGTACGGCGCATAAGCCTGTTGCTGCGCATAATAAGCGGCCCAGTCTTGAGCGCCTCCTGTCGATTGCCCCGAAGCTGCATTGGAAGCCGCCAACAGCGCATTGGCCTCGGCCTCTGCCCTGGCACGTTCTTCCTCTTGCTTTCTCTGCTTGGCTGCAAGCTCCTTGCTATACCCCATCTGCCATTCTCGGACCTTCTCTTCGTCGTGTAGAATCCATTCTGGAGGCGATGTTGCCGGGAATGGTTTGTCTGCGAGACTCCTCGCCACCGTTTCAATGGCAAGACCAGAGAGGCGGACTATGGGATCGGCGTAGTGGTGGGTGCGCCACACATCAGCACCGCTGGGCAGAGGCTCGTGCCAGTTCTTGACCTTTTCAGACCTAAGAATGAGCAAGGACTGCTCCTCCGCTGTCTTCCCCACAACCAGGGGTAAGCTATCAAGTATTGAAGCGTGTCCGTTGTGCACTGTGGCCAGTGGCTGGGCGGCTTGAGACGACGAAGACGAGCCTCGCAGACTGCCGAGGATTGAGTCCAGCCGATTTGAAGGGCTCTCTTTGGCATCTAGACGCTTAGTCGCAGCATAGAGAGCTCCGTCAAGACCCATCTGCTGCGTATCCCGCCATCGGAGCTGAATCTCTTGGAACTTGGCATCATCCGCAGGCAAATGACAGCTTCTGACCTCGACATTCTGGACCTTCTCTGGGGGTGGTGACTTGGGCGTTGGTGGGATGTCGTCGGGGTCGGTATAGATGACCATCAACTCCCTTTGCTCCCTCTCGTGGATCGCTTGTTGCTCGGCTGTAGAAAAGGTGGCCTCGCCGCCACGAGTGACATAATTCTTGCTCCGAGTCTGCGACGCAAGGCCTGAGAAGTCCGTGGCGACTGGGCCCAGCCATGGCTGGTAAGGAATGTCGTCGTCCTCCTCCTCTTCCGCGGTAGCGCGCTGCTTCAAGACCATGCCCTCGGACCGGTCGTCTGCAGCATCACGAATCATGTTCAGCGCCCGACCTTCGTCCTCGGAGTCCTCTTTCTGGAACACTTTGACTTGGACTAGCTCACTTTCTGGCTTCCAAGTCACACGAAGCTTGCGGCGAGCTTCTTTACGAAGCCGCTTCGCTCTGACTTCTGGTGCTTCTGATGCATCCTCGATGCTCTCCTGTTCTTTGGGCGCGGGAGCTGGAACCTCAGCCTTCGGCGCATTGATTGAGTCTAAGAGAGAGGCGATGCCAGACAAGGCGCTCGCAGAAGCAGAGGCAGCCGGTTTGATATTCAGCTTTGTTGCTGCGGCCCTAGCCTGCTCGCTCTTTGCCTTATCGTCGCTGGTTTCTGACTTGGGGATGGGTTTGGCCACGGGGCGAGCCTTTCCGGGGAGAACTGACGTGGCAGCCACCTTTGCTGGATTGGCTTTTGACGCGGACTGAAGCTGGATCTTGGGCTGGGCAAGCTTCTTACTAAGAGAGTTGCCGCTGGATTCTACCGCAATCTTCTTAACAGTCCGCAAATCAGATTCATCATCTCGGCCTCTCTTCGTTGCCAGGTGTTCCGCCGTTGGCTTTACGGAAGCCTTTGCCCTACTGGCCGCGGATGTACCAGTATATCCCGTCGCTGTGTCAGGTTCTGTAGCCTTGAGAACCTTCTTCACCTTGAGCGAAATGTCCCGCACCAGTTCCTTGATCTCATCATCACCTTTGTCGGCGAACCTCTTCCGGACACTGTCAAAGTTCGTCGTTTCGGCAATCTTCTTGGTCATGGGAAAATGCGTAAATAGCTCGAGTACAATCTTTGGTAGTTTTCCGGAGAAGTCTGCAGATTTGATGCACATGATCAGGGCGTTGATAAGACTGAGCACCAATTTTTGGTGGCCACCGAGATTGTCGATGACGGCATCGTCAGCATGCTCGAGAGTTGCATCCAGAGCTCGATACAGAGCCTGTCTCCTCTGGGTGAACTCCTGTCGAAGCTTAGAAATTGTGGCCTCGGCGCCCTTGTCTTTGACCGCTTGGTCGAGATCCTGCTTCGCCTTGTTCATTTCGCCGCGTAGCTTGATGAAGAAGTCGCCTGCTTGTTGCACTCTTCCAGCAATCAGAGCGTTGGTCCGCGGCACTTCTGTCTCGATGTGAACTATCCCAATGGCATCCCATGCGGCTGCTTCGACTGGGTCTGCAGGTCGTGTCTCTGGACGAATCTTCAGGTCATTAGTAACAGCTACTTCCTTGGGCCTGTGCTCCAAGCTTACTGGCTTGGTCCGTTCCTCCTCTTGCTCCTTCTTAGCCTTCTTTTCCGCTTTGTTTTTAGAAGCCTCATCAGACTTGAGCTGCTCCTTGAAAGCATCTGCACTACATTAGTGTGTGAAACGATCAACTCTAGACCGAATAGAACTTACGAGGATACTCGGTATATTTCGGTCGGCGTTTGCCCAGTGCCTTCATGGAACGGTCAAACTCATCCAGTGATAACTTGGCCTCAATCCGCCTGTCATCCAAGCCACCTTTATCCGGCGAAGGCCTGTATTTGCTAGTAAAGCGGCCTTGAACCTCGCAAGGTAAATCGTAACCGAGTTCGGGGACCATTGGCCTTGTGCTTCGAGAAGGCAGAGCAACAAGAGGAGCTAGCTTATCATAGCTCTTAGGGGCTGGAAGTTTGGTGCTGCCATCGAATACGAGATGCGGGAGGCCCTTGATCGATGGCTGTTTAGCTTGGGCAGCTTTGCTACGCTTGTTGAAGTGGGCAATCAATTGAGCCTCCTCAGCAGATGGAACAGGAGGTATGAGGGCATCAACCTCTTCCGCCTTCTTAACTTGAGACTCGATGGGGGAATCCACCCGTACAACGGCGGGTTCAGGCGTGGGTGCTTCTGAGGTAATCTTTACTGGAGCCCGCTTTCTCTTCTTTGCAGGAGGCTCAGCGGCGGCGGGCTGCGGTGTTCCAGCATCACTCTCGATGGACTGGTGTTGCAACATATACTGGGAACCAGGTGCGGATGACGCGGGCGATGAGGCTGCTGTGAAGGCCGGCTGCTGGTGAAGAGGTTGCTGGAAATTCTGTGCAGTCATGCCCTGCGGCTGTTGCGGATAGCTCATGGGCTTCTGTGTAACAAAGGTAGGCTGCTGGTAGGACTGATTCTGTTGAAAGCCTGGCTGAGGGTTGACTTGGGCGTGATTCGGCTGTCCATTGACTGAGCCATTGACTGGAGGAGCAAAGGCTGCAGTCTGGGGATAAGCCTGTTGGCCCTGTACCGGAGACGGCTGGGGCGGCCGGTTGAAGCCGTGTCCTTGTGGGAAGGAGCCTGGCATACCCTCAAATTGCTGGACGGGCGTGTGGCTTTGCTGCCGGCTTTGTTGGGGTATCACATGAGGCTGAGCGAATTGCTGAATAGGGGACTCGAAATGATGTTCGTTCTGGGGAGCGAAAGAGTATGCGAACCCTTGCGCGTGCGCGTGAGGGTGGTTCTGCACCTGAGCAAGATGGCCCTGCTGTCCGTAGAGCTCAGGATGAATGTCGCCGAAGCTGGTATCCATTACATCCTGGGCAGGTTGGGAATACTGCTGGCTCAGATCGTGGCCGGCATAGGAGCTGGCTTGCTGGGTCGGCGGTGAGCCATGGAGGCTACCGGCGAGATAGGCGCTGCCCTGGTGCTGGGATTCAAAGAAGTTGGAGGCGGAGGCATCTTGCGGGTTGATGTGGCTGTTGGAATAAACAGGCTGGTCACCGATGGGTTGCGACCATGATTGATGAGGATCAAACTGGTTGTTCTGGCCAGCGAAGCCATAGTTGGCCTGCCATTGCTGCGACTGCTCCTCGGCGCCGTTCTGGCTTGGGTTGGACCAAGACTGCATATTGCGCGAGGCTGCGGCCGAGGCCACGGCCAGTGCTAACAGGAATCAACTAGTTGCCCACGGGTGGCTCTAAGACTAATGCATGCTGTCAGCGATCATTGCCGTGTATCCTGGCGTGAGTGACAGTAGATGGACGTGGAAACAAGAAAAGGCAGCGCGTGAGGATAAGCCTGGTTGACATGGGGGTGTCCCACGGCGGCCCAGGGGGCGTTCACTTAGCCGCCAATGTCCGGGGAAAGAGCGCAGTAACAAAAGTGAATAGTCAAGGAGTACTGACACGCTAGAATTACGCCGTGGAGATACTTGCAAAGAGGTCAAGCCTGCTAGCGGTAAAGCGTCGGCTATCACGCAGTGAACAATTGATCCACTTCTCAGGAAGCGTCGTAGCGCTAGTCCGATTAGGGCGACTGGACAAGGGTGCGGTGGTGAATGAAGGGAAGCAATCTGCAAGAGGCGAGCAATAGGAAAATTATCAGCAAGTCTGCAACGTAGAGGACAAAAGAAAAAGTGTGGTGGTTCGTGTGTATGTTTGTGTTTAGATGCGAATGTGACGAGATCGATGAAAAAGAAGGAAGAAGTGGCCAAGTTTAGGGGGCCGTGATGAGAGTGCCCTTTCGCCTGGGCTGCGAGAGCTGCATCTTGAAGTGGGTGGCTTGGGATTGTGTCTGGCATGTGGTCGGACAAGGTCTGGCTGCACAAGCTGGGAGCTGGGAGACAAAGAAATTCAAGATGATAGAGCTCGACGACCAGAACTAAAGCATCTGTCTTTGTCAAAGTTGAAACATCCGGCAACCCGTTAGGGGACTGGGCGCAAGAGGTGGTTGTATCCCAAGCCTGGACTTGAACTGGACTGAGCTGGTCGCGGTTGGGTGGTGGTGGTGGAGGAAGCATTATGACCCAATCTCCTGCGCACCACCCCGACTTGGCCAGATAGCTGCATGGCGGTCCATCAGGGCAACAGCGCAGCGCAGCACCGCGCCATGAGCTGTGGACTGAAGTCTTTTCCCTCTCTTTTCCTTTTACCACTTGCCAGAGGGGTGGAGAGCTTAGAAGAGCATCCAGGACACATCTAGGTTCGCCAGGTGGCGGGGTTCCCGATGTCGCCGCGTCTGCCCACCCAGAAGCACTAGGCTCCAGGGCTTATCAGCTCTCCCTGCTTTGCAGAGAACAGAAACACCTGGAAGCCTCCCCCTTGGGAGCGCGTTTCCACGGTATCATCGCAACCGCGTCGTCCTGCAATTTAAAAAGCCTGCAGGAGACGGAGTGGTTGCGGTTCCATTGTTCATAGAGAAATTCACAGATACATGGCTGCTGCTTGGATTCAAGACGATGACAGAACTGGCTGGCGTTGGGATAGGTGGAGTGGTAGGTAGAGAGAGGTAAGGAAGGTTGTTTGGGGGCGGGAATGGAGGATGAGGATGAAGCATACCCTGCGACTGTTGGATGAAGGCGTTCCCGAGCTTTATCTGTCCTGTTTACCACCAAAGACGCGCAGCACGTGGAATCTTTGTCCTATTTGTTGTGCGCGCAGCTGTTTACAAGATGCTCCAGCGTGGCCCCTTTGCGGAGAAGAAAGAAGGAAGAAGTCACAAGAAAGCAGACGGCGTAGCGTGTCGCTTGTCTGCAGGGCGCGTCGAGATTAGGCGCACCGAGATCTGTGAGATCCCAGGCGTCGAGAGTATCTAACGGCACGCGCTCCTGGCGAAGCTGACGCTGCGGGTTCCTGCGGGCTGGGAAGAGGCGACTCGAGGTTGATGATGGAGTGTCGTCAAGAGTGGGAAAAAGTTGGCCCTGTTTCGAATGGCTGAATGGCTCGACGGGACGTGACAGCAATTCATGGCCCCATTTGTCAGGCACGCACATCCCTCCCCGTCAGGCACTCGTGGCACTCGTGGCACTGCCTTGAGATGACTGCCAGAACTGCCCCACCAATAGCTGTGGCGGTGGCCAACCGCGTGCGACGTCTCGGCTCTAGATCGGTCCGTGCCTGGCAGATGATGCTCAGTCCTCATGGGATGGGGCGCATGCGTCAGGATCAAAGCAGCGGTACGTACTTTTGAGTTGAGCTGGCTTGGCTTGGCTAGATCCAATGGGGGGTCAACTTACTTGGGGAAGCTCCAGCAGGAAAGGGAACCTTACCTTGAAGCATCATAAGCGTCGTGGCCTCAGCTGCATCAACCAATCCTGGGCTCAAAGCAGTTCCCGTTGCGCGCAAGAGTTCGACAGATACATACAGCCATTTCTCTCTACTTGAGCTGCGCCATCTTCCAATTCCTTCTTGTCTTTTCCCGCGCGCCCATCCCCAGACGGGGAGCATTCACAGGTTGGAACTAGCCATCCCGCCATCACCACCACGACACACCACCCTGGACGAGTTGGAGCTGCGCAGCATCGAAAGCAACCATGGCGAGCAAAGGGAACTCTCTGCGCGATCGCCAAATAGGTGGGTTTTAAACATGAGCAGTGCATCTCTGCACGAATTGCTACTCACAATGTCTTCAGCTTCGCTCAAGAAGATCCTCAACCTCAACGAGACGGTCGAATCCAGCGACACCGACGAGGCACATGCCAATGGTCTACTCGCACCAGTTGCACCTATCCTTGACGCTGACGGAAACCCCATATGGAAGGTTTTGGTGTTTGACGATCTAGGACGAGATGTCATCAGCAGTGTCATGCGTGTTAGCGACTTGCGATCGATGGGGGTGACGATGCACATGTTGGTTGAGCCGACGCTGTCCATTTCTGCGCAATCGTTTGGTCTAACTGTAGTTCTGCAGGCACATCGGAACCGCGCGACACGCTATCCCCGATGTTCCAGTCATCTACCTTGTCGAGCCTAACGAAAAGAACCTCCAAGGCATCACCAATGATTTGCAGAAGGGGCTTTATTCGCCCGCCTATATCAACTTCCTCTCCTCTCTCCCCCGTCTCCTTCTGGAAGATTTCGCCACGCAAACTGCTACGGCAGGCACATCAGAGCACATTGCACAGCTCTTCGACCAGTACCTCAACTTCATTGTGGCCGAACCTGACCTGTTCAGCTTGGGAATGCAAAAGGAACACACCTACTGGGCGCTGAATAGCGCGTCAACTAGCGACGCCGAGCTTGACCGAGTGGTGGATAGAATTGTGAGCGGCCTGTTCAGCGTCATTGTCACAATGGGTATGTGATAGATCCCACTGGTATGTACGATGGAGAGAAGGCTGATCCGCTTACAGGAGTCATTCCCATTATTCGATGTCCCAGGTCCGCCGCCGCCGAGATGGTGGCAGCGCAACTCGACCGCAAGCTGCGAGATCACATCCTCAACTCAAAGGACAACCTTTTCTCGACCTCGCGACCTAACGCGTCCGCAGGAACTCCTTCTTCCAGACCAGTTCTCATTCTCCTTGATCGCAACGTGGACCTAACACCCATGCTATCACATTCGTGGACGTACCAATCCTTGGTGCACGATGTCCTCAATATGAAGCTCAACAGGATCACAATCGAGACCCCAGTGGAGGAGGGCAACCCGGCCAAGGGGACCTCGAAGAAAGCGTACGATCTCAACTCGAACGACTTCTTCTGGTCCAAGAATGCCAGTGTGCCATTCCCACAAGTTGCGGAGGATATTGACGCGGAATTGACCAAGTACAAGGAGGACACGGCCTCCATCACCAAGCATCACCACATAACTGACCTCGAGGATCTTCAAAACGATACAAGCGCCAGCGCCCAGCACCTCAAGGCGGCAATCACACTACTGCCCGAGATGCGAGAGCGCAAGGGCATCTTGGACATGCACATGAATATCCTGGCTGCGCTGTTGACGGGCATTAAGAATCGCCAGCTCGACAACTACTTTCAGATTGAAGAAAACATTGCCAAGCAAACCAAGGCTCAGATTATGGAGATTATCAAGGACAGCAACAAGGGGACGGAGCCCGTGGACAAGCTTCGGCTGTTCATCATCTGGTTCCTGAGCACCGAGCAGGAGGTTAACCGGGCAGAGTATGAGGGCTTCCAGACGGCCCTTGCAGAGGCGGGTGTGGATGTATCGTCTCTGCCGTATATTCGACAGTGAGTGCCAAACTTTGTCGTGTGTCTTATCTATACTAATCCTATCCAGGGTCCGGGCCACGACAAAAATGACACAGCTGGCTACAATCAACAACAACTCGGGCCAGCAAGCCGCGTCCTCGGACATATTCGGCCGCTTCTCCTCCATCTCTTCACGTCTGACAGACCGCCTCAAAGAGACGGGTGTGCCCACCGGCCTGTCATCGAACTTTGAGTCTCTCATCAGCGGAGTGAAGAACTTCCTTCCTGCAGATCGTGACCTTACCGTGACCAAGATTGTCGAGTCCATCATGGACCCATCAACGGCATCATCCTCGGCCATTGCAAAGACGGAAAACTACCTTTACTTTGACCCTCGCTCTGCCAACGCCAGAGGTACCATGCCTCCGCCCAGTGCGGTCAGGTCTGGGGCGGGAGCCAACCCACCTGGGGGCATGCCCGGCTCGCAGGGCCCCGGCCAGGCGGCCAGCTTCGGGCAACGGAGACAAGGATTCAGCGACGCAGTTGTATTTACGGTTGGCGGTGGCAGTATGGAGGAGTATGGGAACCTGCAGGAGTGGGTGAGTCGGACAGGAGGAGACCGGGCGAAGAAGAGGGTCGTGTATGGTAGCACGGAGATGGTCAATGCTGCCGAGTTTATTTCGGAGGAGCTGGAACGGCTAGGGAAGGAGGTTTCCTCGTCCTAGAGGCAGGGGATATAGCGCGAAATCTAATGTATTTGAACTACTCTGGCGTCTAAATTGCGTAACATTGCACTGAAGGCATGTGTAATTTGGGGAGAGGAAGTTATGCATCTGTGCGTTGTTGACAAGACCGGTTGACTCCAACAATGTGCTTGTTGGATGGAACAGGTCAAACATTACCAACATGATCCTGTACCAAATCGGTTAGCAAAAAGACTTCATTCCAACACTGCCTACGTATATCAATGACCTTTCCAATAGACAAGAAGAGGCAGTAACTCATCTGGCTTGACGGTTGCGTCAGGTTGAGCGACTACAGGGTAAGTCCCTAGCGACGAGCGCAGCCGGGAAATCAATATTCCCCGGGCACCTAAACTGGCACGACTGGCCAGTGATGGTGCACGATTGACTGAAGGGCATAGAAGTACCAAGGTACTAAAGTACAGCAGCGCCTAACCGCCAATGGATGCTGTGGCAGCAGGCGGACTGTAGGTACCTAGACTACCTACTCAACTACCTACTACCTACTGTACTGCTGTAGCAAAGGGCGTCTGACTGAACTCGGCGCAAAGGGCTGTCGTGGGCAAATCCTGTTCCCACCACCCCTTGAGCTGCCCTCCATTGCTTGTCCTTCTCCTGCTTCTGGCAACACCCAACGCGTCCTCCATTTCGTCTCGCCCGCACGGCCACACGCAACACGGGGCATCATCATCATCATCATCGTCGCCCATTATCCGCCGAGTCTCAGTAGCATTTCATCCGTTTCCCCTTGCTCAACTCACGCGCAGTCCCGTCCCAGAGGGAGAGCTTCGCATTCCGCTCCGACATCGCCTCGCCTCGTCATGGCCGAGTCTCCCGTCAAGATCGAGGGCGGCTCTGCCAGCGCCGCTACGGACGCGGCGGCGGCGGCTGCTGCTGCTGCTGGTGGACCCAGGCCCAGCGCCGGCTACAAGTCCTGGAAGAAGAAGTATCGCAAGATGCGCATCCAGTTTGATGCCAAGATGCACGAGGGCGAGGAGCTGCACAAGCAAGAGGACAAGGCGTTGGCGCTCGTCAAGCGGCTGGCCGTGGAGAATGAGTGCGTCACCTGCCATCTCCAGGCTTCTGCCTCCCTTCCCCCATTGTGTCGCTAACATCCAATGTGTCTAGTCGCCTGTTGGACCTGTTGCTAGAAATCAACAACTCACCCCAGATCCCCTCCGAGAAGCAGATTGATGTCGCCCTCGAGCCCTCATCAGAGCACAAGGTGCTCATCTCCCAACCGGATCGCGACCACCAGACCAGAAAGGTCATGGCTGCCAAGAGACTACAAGACCTCCTCAGCGACGTGCCGCATTCATCCTATCACCACGCCAAGGAAACCCTGCCATCCGTCATTGACGAACTCAAGCCCCTCGAGGGTGAAACACACCCTGCCGACTTCCTGTCCGCCGACGACGTCGACAACTACATCTACCACGCCGACGTTGCCGTCGACCCCGACACTCACATCCCGTCACTCGCTCCCCAAGCCCACCCGAGTAGTCACCATCCCCAGCACCCACACCTCAAGAACCCGACCAGCGTGACCAACTGGTTGCGGAAACATGCGCCCAAAATCTTTCTGCAGGATGCCGAGGGCCACCACGCCGACGCCGACGACGGCGAGACCGGGCACGGGCACGGACACGGACACGGGGGCGGGCGTAAGACGCGCGGCGGACGCGGAGAGCGTGGCGGCCGGGCGAGCACGAGGGGCAAGCGGGCCAGCGTCGCCGCAAAGGGCGCCTCCGGTGGCGGCGCCGGCGGCGACTGGGACGTCAGCATGGACGACGACGCCGAGGTCGCCGTCACGCCCGCAACAAAGGGCAAGCGCAAGAGGGACGATGATCCGGGCTACAAACCTAGGGGCTCCTCGACCCGGCCGTCCAAGAAGAAGCGTAAGAGCGAGATCGAGGGCACGCCCAGCGTTCGCAAGTCCAAGAAGGAGACGCTTGCTGCCTCAGCCGCTGCGGCCGCCGCGAGCAAGGATGACTAGTACCTTGCTGCCGAACCTGCTGGGAACAGCTGTCTCGTCACCTCCCACCTCCCACGTTTCTCTCTTTCCTCTTCCTCTCTCCAACACCACCTTGCTTCTTTTAATGATTCTTGTGTTTCAACAACGGCGCGCTCCTATCAGACGGCGTTTGTATCCCCCCTCCATGCGTTGCATGCCTGCATGGTTGGGATATCCGGCCGTCCGGAGCCCCGTTTCGGGTCGGGTCAAGTCGGGAAACTCGGGCATACGGCGCATACTCCTCTTTTCATGTGGTCCTCAACAACCGAGGTATTCTATGTATTTCTTGTAACAGCTAGCTAGACAAGGGTGGGCAGCGAGGTCGCATGGATGGATGTGCGATCTGCAACAGTACCAAAAGAGAGACGTCCCACTACACCCTGTTGCCCGTCTTTGCATGTGAAGTTTGGTTACCTACCACCCATACAGCCTATGGAGACGAGGAAGCACCAAGGTCAAACGGGCCCAACGCCGAGAAGCAAGCCATATGACTCTACGATTCATCACAGGGCGAGGGAGTAGCGGTTTGTAAAAAAAAAAAAAAAGTATAAAGCTGGACAAGGCGGCCCATCTGATCGCATATGTACGTCGCTAGCCAACAGATTCATCATGCCTTCTATCTACAGTCATTTATTCGTCCTTGTTCGCCTTGCTTGCTTCAAGACGAGTTGAAAACCCACCCATTGGTACTTGCTTCTCCATCAGTTGACTTGCGCCAAGAGGGTAACTACACTCTTCACAGGGAGAGAGAGAAACAGTCCCAAGGTGCTTGATGCCGACAAGTGTACGTGCAGCCCAAGCAGGGCACAAGAGAGGCAGCCATGACTATTGTCGCGGAGCTCAATCGATGTGCAGTGTGGTCTCACGTCAATGGCTGGCGTCGAGGGGGAGAACTCTGCCATGCACCCTTTCCAGGTGGCTCAGCCATGGTTTGGGCTTGGGTGAGAACACCCCTGAGCCAGGCGGTTTGTGAGACGAATGAGAGGTACGGCTAGGGAGCGAAAGAGGAGAGAAGAGTATGGGAAATTTACAGCTTCTCCTTGAGGGTGGACTTGAGGCGTCGCTCGACGGCGTCGAGGTACTCGTTGGTGGTGACGTAGTCAGAGCGAGCCGTCTTGCCGCAGGCGAGAGCCAGGTCCTTGGTCATGATGCCGTCGACGTCGACGGTGTCGATGCAGGCCTTCTCGAGACTCTCGGCAAAGGCGATGACCTCGGGGGTCTCGTCGAGCTTGCCGCGCTGGATGAGGCCGCGGGTCCAGGCGAAGATGGAGGCGATGGGGTTGGTCGAGGTCTCCTTGCCCTTCTGGTGCTCGCGGTAGTGGCGGGTGACGGTGCCGTGGGCGGCCTCGGACTCGAAGCTCTTGCCGTCGGGGGTGATGAGGACCGAGGTCATGAGGCCGAGGGAGCCGAAGCCCTGGGCAACAATGTCGGACTGGACATCACCGTCGTAGTCTATGGGGTGAGGCGTTAGCAAATGTTGTTCCACAGTCACAGGGTCAAGCGACCCGGAAGAGCAAGAAGGCATAGCTACTCACTCTTGAGGGCCATGATGTAGCCACCGGAGCTCTTGATCATTTGGGCAACCATGTCGTCGATGAGACGATGCTCGTACCAGATGTTCTTGGCCTCAAAGTCCTTCTTGTACTGGGTGTCGTAGATCTCCTGGAAGATGTCCTTGAAGCGACCATCGTACTTCTTGAGGATGGTGTTCTTGGTGCTCATGTAGAGGGGCAGCTCCTTGGAGAGGGCAAGCTTGAAGGAGGCGTGGGCGAAGCCGGTGATGGACTCGTCGGTGTTGTACTGGGTCTGGGCGATGCCACCGCCGTTCTTGAACTGGTAGACCTCAATCTCCTGGGGCTCGCCGCCCTCGGGGGTGTAGACCATGGAGAGCTTGCCGGGGCCGGGGAGGACGGCGTCCTTGGCGCGGTACTGGTCGCCGAAGGCGTGGCGGCCAATGATGATGGGCTTCTTCCAGCCGGGGACGAGGCGGGGGATGCGGGGGATAACAATGGGCTCGCGGAAGACGGTGCCGCCGAGGGCGTTTCGGATGGTGCCGTTGGGAGAGAGCCACACTGGTATAGGTTAGCAGGGAGGGGGCCATGGAGGGCATATCAGGCGAGGGAAAAGAGAGGACTGACTCTGCTTGAGGTTAAACTCCTTGACACGGGCCTCGTCAGGGGTGATGGTGGCGCACTTGACGCCGACCTGGTACTTCTTGATGGCCTCGGCGGCATCGAGAGTGACCTTGTCGTCGGTCTGGTCGCGGTACTCGAGGCCGAGATCGTAGTACTTGAGGTCGACGTCGAGGTAGGGGTGGATGAACTTGTCCTTGATGGTCTGCCAGATGATGCGGGTCATCTCATCGCCGTCGAGCTCGACGACGGGGTTCTTGACCTTGATCTTGGCGGCGGAAGCCATGTTGCGGACGCCACGGAGGGACTTTGTCTGGAAAGCGCCAAAGGCGAGGGGAGCGATGGGAGCAAGAGGGGCGAGGCGGAGGCGGGCAGCTGGGCGCAGAGTCGACGAGAGGAGGAGTCTCGGAGCGGCGGCGATGGGCATGATGGGCAGAAGGGGGGACAAGAGGCCGAGAGCGGGCGCCTATATAAAGGTGGTGGTGGTGGTACTTTGCGGCGTTGCGGCGTTGCGGCGCTGCGGATGAGGAGACGGGAAGGGCGGGGAGAAGCGAGGCAAAGGCCCAAGGTTCGGGAAAAAACCGCTGGACCGAGGAAGTTGGCCGGTTATGCTAGAGCCAGTTCGGCTGTTGATGATGCGAAACGGGCCTTGCGACGCTGCGGAAACGATTGTCAGCCCAGTTCCTTGACTGCCCAATGGCCTGTGGCCTGTAACTTTGTTTCTGCTCTGCCCGCCTCGCCTCGATTTGACTCGACTCGACTCGTCTTGTCTTGTCTCGTCCCGTCCCGTCCCGCCTCCTCTCGTCTCATCACTGCCTCTTGTGGATGCTCATGCTCTCACTGCCCCGTCTGCGACAGGCCATCTGCCATTTTAACATTTGACGGTTGCTCCGTCCATCATGCAGCCCCCCCGCGATTGCGCGCTGGCGGGCGAATGGAGACAGGCAGCAGCAAGTACCGAGGCGCAGAGATATAGAGGAGATACAGGGAGCGAGAGAACAGACAGGCGGAGAGACAACAGGCGAGGTTGTCGTGAACTTACTTACTCAGGCAAATAGATCCGAATCCACGTGGCCAATTGGCGGCTGAGGTGCAATGACGATGGCGGCAGTGACGTGATGACAGCAAGACAAGTGGTTGGAGGGAGAGGAGGAGAAGAAGAAGGAGGAAGAGGAGGAGGAGGGAAAGAAGGGAGACAGACGCTTGGGATGATTGAATGAATCACTCGCTCGCTTCAGCTACTGATGAGTGTTTTTTACCCTCTCTACCTGGCTCGTCCCACACAAGCTGAGCTTCCCCGGCCAGCTTTTTACTCAATCCCATTGACTACAACTACGACAGTACACGTCCTACCACCACCACCAGCCTACAGATTGCGGAGCTCGAGATGCCGTCGCCGCCAGATAAAGAAGCGCCCCCAGCCATTCCTGTCCTATTCCCGGCGACTCCCCAGATCCGACAACGGAGCTGTTGCTCCATCTAGCCGCGTCAATCAGCGCGCCCATGGTACACTAGCCCCAGCCTACTGTAATGAGCTACTGTAGGTACTGACTGTACTGTAACTTGAGTTGTATGTAAGGTAGCTGTTGGCAGCTCGACAAAAGTCCATCCCAGGAATGCTGCAAGGCGGCACGGCATGACGCACAGAAACGTCTCGGATGCCACCAGCATGCTCGCGTGCATCATCTGATGCGGCTGCTTGCGACTAAGCTCCTGCAGGCCGGGACACCCACGCCATCGAACAGAGGCCAATGTCTTACTGGCCTCTCGCTCGCCCGTCCGCTTTGCTCCGAGCCCGCCGGCCGATCTCCGTGCCCAACCTCCGAGTCCCCCTCCGAGCTCCCCTCCGACTCTCCTTCCACCAGCCCGATGCCGGCCCTCCACAACTCTGACGCAGTAGTAGCTCGCGGAGCTTGCCGGCGGGTTGGATGGTGACGGGAGGTACTGCACATATCATCTACAATGAACCAGTCCTGGATAGGCCTGGACAAGGGACCAAATCATTGAGCCACTACGCAACATGGCAACGTAGAGATGATGCGAAAAAGCCAGACCCCAAATCATAGACCTGTTATTCCTAATGGTATACCTTCAAGCACTTTCGTACATCATTACAGAAGTCGAAATGAGTCGTCTCATACATCGAAAATTTCCCCGATGCCTTCTGTCCCTCCCCGGCGATTCTCAACAATGTCCAGCCTCCACCCTTCCCAGTGCTTGAGAGATCGCTTAATCTCCTTGATCCGCTCAATACGCTTCTTGGCCTCCTCCTCTTGAGCCTTACGGAATGCATCCTCGTCAAACTCCATGTCGTCGTCTGCCAGGAACTCTTCGTCTCCACCTCCAGCCAGTGCATTTAGTCCGCTCGTAAAGAAGTCACCGATACCACCACTGGTGGCCGTTCTCTTATGAGAGGAGCCGTGCGCATTCCCGCCAGATAGGTCGACATCCTGGAATCCGGGGCTGGTTGCTTCCAGCTCGCGTCGCTTCTCAATCCACGCGCCACTTCGCAACTCGTGAACCTCGGCCTCGAGGCCTCGGATTCTCTTCTGGAGCCGCTGGCGTTCCTCATCCTCTAGCTCATCTACCCCTTCGTCATCTAACCCACCCCCACCTTCTGTCGACTTACGACTTCGAAGTTTCGAGTTCTCCTCTTCGAGTGTATTGGCCTTTGCTTCTGCCTTCTCCTTGTCCTTTTTAAGTGCTTGTAGCCTTGAGTCTTGCTCCTTGTGGAGCGTTGTCAGAGCTGTCACCTTCTTGTCTAGCCCCTCAACCTTCTTCTGAAGCTCGTCACGAAGGGCCTTGGTCTCTTCAAGCTCTAGCTCCAACGTCTTGAGCTTTGTCTCGGCGCTCGTTCGTTCGCTGCCTTCGCGCACCGCCTTCTCGGCAGTCCGATCCAGGTTGCGTTTGATATCCTGGAGCTCGCGCTGGGCCTTTCCAGCTGCAGCTTCCGCTCGAGCAAGCTTCTCCTCCAGAGCGGTAACCTGCTCCTTCTCCGACGAGCTTCCGGTCTCCTGACGCTCAACTCTGGCTTTGAGCTTCGAAATCTCAATCTCCATTGTCTCGATTGTCGCCGACTTAGAGTCGAGCTCGGCCTGCACATCGGGGGGCGGGGCAGCCATCGAGATGGAGGGACGGTGGCCATGCCGGGATTTTTGTTGCTGCAACTGAGAATTCTCCCGTCGTAGGGACTCGAGCTCACTCTTCTAGATTACTTGTTAGTCGCTGCCATCTCTAAACTCTTCCCTGTTCGGGTGGGAAATCTTGCCAGTTGAGCGACCTCGTCACCCTGCTCGGGCTTCTGGGACGATTCCTCGCCATCTGCTTCTCGCAAATCGGCTAATTCTTCCTCGGCCCTTTGTAACCGCTTCTCGGAGTCGGCTGCCTCCTTTGCCAGCCGCTTGTTCTCCTTCTCGAGCTCCTCGATCTTGGCCACATGCTTTCGATAGATTTCGGGTGCCGTGTCGCCCTCATGACCGGGTGGTCCAGGGGATGGCGAACCAGCTCCTGAGCCGGCGCGGAATGAAGTTGATCGCATCTTTGATTGATGCGCCAAAGAGGGCGGCGCCGCAGGCGAAGGACTCCTCTCAACGCCATCCTTGGATGGTTCTTCGGGCTTTTTATCGGCCGCTTCTTCCGATGGCTCCTGGGCAGCTTCCTCGGGGAGGCCAGTCGCCTTCTCATCTGCGTTTTCGGTCGCGGGGGCATCGGCGGTGTTCTCAATGGCGTCGGCTGCGCTTTCAGTGGCATCGGCTGAAGTAGTCTCGGTAGCTTCTTGCTTGGATTTCTTGGAGCTAGACCCCTTCTTGTTCTTCTTCTTTAGTTGATCGACCTATCGTTCCATTGATTTAGCCAACGTTCCCTAGGAGGAGGTATACCAACGAACCCGCTTCTTTGCGGCGGCAAGCTTCTCCTGACGCGCCTTCTCCTCTGCGTCGGCCATAGTGCGCTAAATCGTCTGGGAAGCACAACTTATCGAGTCTTGAGCAGCGGTATTGTCCGCTTTATGGGAGAAAAGGTCTTGACCAGGTTGTTGATGTATTGTAATAGTCTTGCTGGTACAGATTACAAGGGTCGCATATCGATCTGGGAGCTTAGCTGGCCTGTGCAGGAGGCGCCCAATGACGAAAGGGGACACAGTGTAGAAAGCCCGGAGACCAGTATTCGCACGCCATACATTGTCCCACCACAGCCCTCTCTGAACACTTCGAATCAACCCCTCCTAGAAACGAGGAGTGTAGGGGACATTGGCTCTGGACAACATTTTATTGTTGCGTTATGGAGAGATACGGCAAGGGAAAATGCTGCTGGTGTCCCACTGGTACATAAGCGCGTCAAGTTGATATTGTTTCGGACCTGGCAGCTGGTGGCAGTCATCTTCAACTGTCTGACAGGTGCCAACGATGATGGTCGATGCCTCCTTCCACATATACCAGCTGGCTTCGAACTGTGTAGTACATGCCAACGCCCTAAATTCTTCTAGGACAATCTTTTGCATTCAGATTTTCTCTCATTATAGATCATCTTGTTTCTAAGCTTTCAATTCTCTTGTCCTTGCATATGAATTGGACCGAGGGTACTCTCGCTCGCCACTCCCGACGAAAGGGCTGGGACAAGGATGCCGCTCGTCAAAAGCAATACTTTGCAAAGGCTCGCGCCCGGAAACATGAACGCCAAAAGAGAACAGGCGCCAGTACTGCCTCCTTTATCCCAGACTACATTCCACGAGCTACAGGCGCGGTTGCTCGTCAACCCCCTTCTTCGTCTCCTCGTCGCCCAGGGTCCACCAGCTGGAGCAGCCGACACCAGCAAGGGATGAGAACGCAGGGTCAAACAAATCGGGGGTCAAAGTTTGATTATGCTCTTGGCAAACAATCAAACCATCATATTTCTGCAGTTCATTCTGATCAGCCTGGGGAAGATGCCCCTGCGGATTTGCAATCAAAACGAAGAAAGCTTCTCGAAAAGGCTGACTGGGCGGGAGTTGGACTTCAGAAACCTGTCAACCTTGCGTCTCTACGGACTACGAACCGTGCCTCGATTGGAGTCCGTGGGCCGGAGGCTCCTCAGAAAAGCCTATTGGCTCGAGTTGCCCGAATGCGAAAGTCTGAACATCGAAGCATTGCCCGCAAGAAGAGGGATATCCATAGAGAGCAATCTCCAATGAGACTTAGGATCGGAAACGAGAGTCTTCGTTGGAGCAGACGCAGTCACTCCGTCAGAAGCCCACTTCGCCATTGCGAGACATCACCACTGATCGAAACACCCAAATCCCAACAGACAACAACCATCTCCTGCAATTCATCTCATGACATAACATCGGCACTCGAAGGTTCTTTGCGAAGACCGTTAGTACCCAGCCTGCCTTATGGACGGAGCAACCCAAGAGGTTTTCTGCTTGTTGATTCTCGGCGTGATGCCTCTAACTCTAGCTGTTCACCAAGCGTTCAGCATCTCCGCAAAAGGAAAAGATGCTCAGAAAGCCCTCGATATGTTGTCCAGTCTTCCCCGAGTTTTATGTATCATCCACAGCCCACACGTGAATCAAATCTCGCCTTTCTTGACGTCCAATCCCCAGATTCAGATATTGCCAGCAGTATTGTAGCTAAAGTTGGTGCTCACAATGCCTACTTTGATCGAGTTACGAGGGATGACATCAATTGGAAACGATGGCTCTCATCTAAACTGGAGGAGGAAAATCGGGAGACCGCAGCTCCTGCTCAAGAGTCCTCCCCGTGTCCGAGGCCTATTACCCCCGGAGTAAGCCAGTACTGGTGCGGCTCGAACGCCCCGTCACCCATCATCGAGAACGGACCTACTGAGTCCGAGAGGTCAAGGAAATCATCAAGCTTAGTGCTGGTAATGAATGAAAACCAGGGAAATGATGGCTTACCTACGTCGCGAAGCAAACTTGAAGCCTCTGACCCCAAAGAGGTGGCAATCGACGAGACTAGAAGGTCAAAGAGCGATTTGACTTTACCATTTACGACATACATGCCAAAGCTACCAGACGTCCAGGATTTGATGGACCTTCTTCGTGAGGAGGAAGACAGGAGTCGCCTGGCCAGTCGCTGCACTAGCGAGGCAAGGACGATATTAAACCAGGGGGACGAAAATGAAGACGAAGACGAGATGTGGAAGAGGTTTGTCTTTAATGAGGATAGCTCAGAGATCAATCGCCTGGCGATGGAGGAGGCGCAGCAGCAGACTCTTGCATCGACGTACGGTGGCATGGAAGAGACATCTACGCATGACGACCACCAAGGCGTTGCCATTCTAGAAGAGCAAGTTGGCTTGAAGGCTCAAGATTGCTGTCAAACATGCGACAGCCCATCTACCAACGATACTGATCATGCCACAACGATTGCCAGCACAAGTGTTGTATCAGCAAAGAAGTTTTGCGCACCGCAACTCTTCATTGGGAGACTGGCTAGCCTCAAGTCCACAGGCATTGATGGAGAGGATACAAAGCCACCTATCTTGAGCAGAGGCAAGGGAAGGCGGAGAAAACGTCGAGAGAAGGGACGGCCTGATTTCCGCTCAATACCAAACTATGATGCAGACCCGATCGAATGACACAATGCCATCGGGCTGCAGCTGACGGGATCGACGACGATCAGGGATTTTCTAGGACAGCTTGGGTCTGTGTCAGCCGGGCTGATCTGATCTGCCAGGCTCAGTCACACCATGTAATCAATCACCTCCATTCTAAGCCTCAAATCTGTCCTGGTTGTGATTCATACTGAGGCGTGAGAAGTAGTGTACTTTGCATCTAGAGTAGCCTAGCACGGCTATAGTACAAAGTCAATTAATAGTGTAAATTCTAGTAGCAAGCCAGTAACCCATAACCCAGCAACAGGCGACCCAATACAGTCTCTATCCAGAACCAATTGTGGAAGGAGAAGATAGTCCAGCCAGATCTTGGCGCACATAGTACTGCAGAATCCTGACTGACGCATCAAACAGTTCATCTCGTCATATCATTTCGGTCATTTCGGCCAGTCGTGATTTCCAACGCCCAAAGCAACAAAAGTAAAGCAGAGCAGAGCGTCAGAGAGGATGATCTTACCCGTGATCGCCCCAGCAGGCAGCAGAATAAATCACCTACTGTAACAAATACATGGATAGCGCCCTTGCGAGGCAGGATCATGTGGAGGATTGCAGCGAGCTTGCAGGGCTTGGCCACCTTCTGGAACAATTCCATGGATTGATTGCCACATTGTCTGGCTGTCGAGGTGGGTGGGTGGGGCGCTTCACCCAAGATGCCCCCGGTCTGCCTCGGCTGATCTGCAGGCCATGTGAGGTAGGGCGGGAAGAGTGTGGTGTGCGGTAGGGGACAAGGAAGTAATTGGCAGTCTGAGAAGCGAATCCAAACTGACCGAGTGCAAGGGAAGCACCGATGGGCAAACGCCGTATTCTGTGTTGGTGCAAGATTGAAGCAAGACCGGGTGGAAGATTGAATCCCATCTTGGCCAATGGTCGAATGGCTGGTGTCTTGAACTCGTCGAAGTCACAGACAACGAAACCAATGTTAAAGCTAAGGACAGACCAGGTCGAGCTTGTCAAGCAAATGGACTGGTGCGTTATCTCGTGATACACTACCAAGCCTACACGCTGCTGCATCCATCCATCCCCTATGCCACTCTGCAAAGAGGTGAGGACAAGGGGAGGTGGTTTTCCTGGCAGTGAGTAGGACGTTGGGTGCAGCTCGACCACAGGGAGACCTAGTACTCAAGTGTTTCGCCGTCGGCGTTCCTTGCGCTTGGTCTCGCAAGAGGTCTGACAGCCGGGGCACTGGTAGCCCTCAAACTTGATGTATACACGAACGAGACAACGCGGGCAGCGCCACCAGGTGGAAGGGAGGTAGCGACCCTCGAACCATTCTTCATTGATAATGTCGCCCCGCTTCTGGAGATCTTCCTTGTGGTACTCGCGCAGATGATCCCGGAAATGGTCGCGACGATGGAAGGGCTGGCTGTTGCGGCTACAGCGCTGGTAGTCGCACCGGTACGCATCTTTGGCTTCATCAGGTGCGTGTGTGTTCTTGTAGTGGCGCTGGAGGTCTGCGCAGCGTTTGAAGGGGCGAGCGGTGCAACCAGGATGGAGGCAGTAGACAGGTTCAGCCGTGGAGGACGATGGAGGACTATGTAGATGATGTTAGTATTAACCTTGACCTTCCCAAGGGGAGTCGCCAGAACTACGGCAAGGGGTAAACGCACTCTTCGCCTCGAGGTACGGTAGAGTCATCAGTACCAACAGTCGAGGTGTAGCAGTACTGTTGCTGATAGTAGAGGCCTTCGCGGTTGTCCATGGTTGCAGCATTCGAAGCAGGCGTTGTGTTTAGAAAATAGCAGCCGTTGTTGTTGGGCGACCCATAGTAGGAACCCTGGGAGCTGCCGCCGGAGCTGTTGTAACGGGAGAGGGGCAATGACCGGTAGGCTGGCTGTTGATACGGAGGCGACGAGTGCTCTGAGGTCTGGTACCAGTAGGCGTAACTGGAGCTCATCTTGAATTACGATAAGCCTGAGCAGACGCTTGGATTGAATCCGGATTTCAAATCGATAGGATGAGCCTCTGATAAGAAAAGTGGTGGAAAGGGAAAGGGCAAAGTGGTGGCAGCCAGGAAGGGCAGAGATATATATGTATGTATGAGGAAGATGAGGCGCTCAGCAGGTGGGCGAAGCAGTTTCAAGAGAGGCAGGGCTGCAAGTGGTGGCCGCTTCTCTTCTCCAGAAGGAGGCGTGAAAAAAAGGTTGGAGGAAACAACAATGTCGTAACCCACGAGACGGAGGGACAGAAGATTGACGAAGCGTGCACGGGAGGTGGTCAAGAGGAGCAAGGGGAGAGATGTGCAATGGTACACTGAGTTGAAGCATGAGGTGGAAGTCGATTCCCAAGCCGGACATTATATGTTGGGCAAGCAATGAAGGTGAAAGCAAGGGGAGGTGGTTTGTGCGGCGTCAAGAAGGTCAACAAGGTAAGGCTCAAGACGCACATTGGTCAAAGTGAGGCGGAAGATGTAGATGGGCATGTTCATGTTACCTGGGCACGGGGAGGGAATGGAGGCGCTGCCGTGTCTAATCAGCCATGGCGCGGTATCTATTCCGACGCATCTTGGCCGGCTCTCCTCGGGAGGTTGCATTGGAGGGCTTCTAGAAGGTCACTAGGGCGTCAGAGAAGCCGACTAGGCTATGTAGCTGGACTCTGGAGTTCCGCGAGGCATCGGTCGGCAAGCACCTGGGTTGTGAAGGCGGGTCCCCTGAAATACAAGACATACGTCGTAGTAGGGGTGGTAAGCTGCGGCGGCATCTGTACAAGACTACCCATGTACGTATGTAGGCACATGCAGACCTAGGAGAGGTACGCAACGCACTCTTTGATTAGACCGTGATGTCGGTGTGGTGTTTTGGGAAAGGCCGGGGTTTGTCGTTGGGGGCGACGATTGGGCCTTGATCCCGGTTCGGAACCAGGTTGGATTGGCCCTCGACGAATCCTACACAACTTGGTCCCGAGGGATGGTGAGCGATGCACTGGCATGTAAGTGTCCAAGATGGGTGGTGGATTGCGGATGGTGGATGATGGGTGTGGGTGGGTGGGTAAATGGATGGATGGATGGATGGGTGGATGGATGAGTGGATGGATCAACCGGCAAGCAAGCGCGTCAAGAGGTGGAGCCGGGGATCGGCAGATAGGCAGACGGGTTGTTGGGTAGCTGTAGGTATTGTACAGTAGGTAGGTATGAGCTCTCGCCAAAGCTCTTCGCGGGGGCGGTGTC
This sequence comes from Pseudonectria foliicola, assembly GCA_003693505.1. Lineage (NCBI taxonomy): Eukaryota > Fungi > Ascomycota > Sordariomycetes > Hypocreales > Nectriaceae > Pseudonectria > Pseudonectria foliicola. The sequence continues at coordinate 148,107 of QUZD01000109.1, forward strand.
GACGATGGCCCGTGGAGCTGCATGCAGAGTTGCGTCAACAAAGGCCTCACCAATTGGAGAGAGGGAGAGAGAAAGAAGCAAAGGACGATGGATGCATCAGAAAGGCGGGGCAGGGAGACGACACAGCCGCGTCTTCAAGACACGAGACAGGCCAGCGTTGAGCTCGCTCGGCGACCAAAAGCGGCAACGGGTGGATGGAAGTCGGTAGTGCAAATGGACAAGAGAAGACGAGATGAGATGAGATGAGGAGAGAAAAGAAGAAGAGAGACATGGCAATGGCAATGGCAATGCAATGGCCACAGGCAGACAGACAGGCTGACAAGTGTCAACTTCTCAGGCGGGCAGTGGCAGCGCAGCTGTTGACAGCTGTGGCGGCGAAGCTGGCTGGGATGCGATACCGTACAGATTAATCTGTAGAGGTCCGCAAGCTACAATAGGTGGTCGATAGTGGCAAGTACCTCTGTGGCCATTTGGCGTCTTCTCTCCTCTTCTCTTGGCAGTAATCTGTACAGAGAGTACAGTACACCTAGCGGCGACACAGCTATAGCACAGCAAAGGCGGAGCAAGGAACAAGGGACTACAAGCTCGTCTCATGCAAGGATCTATTACACGGACAACGGCAATTGGCAGCATTGCCATCTCAGCCTTCTACGTCTACTGCACATACATGACAGCAGCTGCGAGGCATGGCTCGGTGACGAGAATGATCGAACCGGCTTTGGCCCACAGGGAGGATGAATGAATGGATGAATGAACGAATGACTTGCAGACTGTGGTGGGTTGCTGAGCACTGCATGCCTCGATGTGGCAGTACAGTAAACAAACCCAAGCTGCCATAGTACGGAGTAACTTGGCCTTGGCGCATAAGCAAGGTACAGGATGTACAGGATGCCTGGCGTACTGTACCAGCCGTGATGCTACTGCAATGGCTTACAGACACAGTACATAGATGCAGTGCCTACCGACCGACGCAATCAGCAGCCCAAGAAGCGGCTCAATCCAGAGCTGCCATTGGGTCGCTCCCACCTGACCCTACGCAACCACCACAGCTTGGGCGACCTCGCCTACTTTGGTGCCTGGAGGGCACTGCCCCCCTGTTCGTCCAGAGGCCAAGGTCACGAACCAACTCTGAGGCGCTAGAGGGGCTGTGGGAGTGAGAGGAGGGTATGTAAGAGGAGGGGGGAGGGGAGCAGGAGAGGAGCAGTGCAGTGCAGTAAAAGCCGAGGGCGAGCAAAGATGGCTGCTCCCGTTGCCGTGTGTGCACTTTCGGTGACGGAATTGGGGGCGGATTGCTCATTGCTCCCCGATGGCCTGGGAGAGGATGGGTTGTCTTGGTTGTCTTGGTTGTCAGCCTCCAAGAAAGCCTTACGGCATCCGCCTTGTTCGCGCGGCGCCAGCACAAGTGGAAGCCCGCCGGTGCCGGAAAGAGAACGCCGAGACGGAACCAAACCAAACCAAACCAAATCAAGGGGGGGGGGGGTTATGATGGATGAAACGGCCCCGTGAGGGAATTCCGAAGTGCCAGAAAAAGCAGCCAGCCGTCTTACAGCTAGCAAAAAGGGAGGCATCAAGGCATCCTGCATAGCAGAGTCCTGGAAGCGCGTCATGTCATGGGCGCGATAGTGCACGGTGCAAGTTGCAAGGATCGGATGGTGGACAAGGCGGAGAGGCGGAGAGGCGGAGAAGCAAGAAGCAGAGAAGCAGAGAAGCAGAGAAGCAGCCCTGGGGAGTGGAGCCCCTGTGGCACCCGGAGCGGGGCGGCGGTACGTGATTCTCGAAGATTGCCTAATCCGGGGGTGCTGATTGTCGATTGCTGGATGCTGATTGCTGGTTGCTGGTTGCTGAGAGGGCTAAGAGGGCTGACGATACTACTCTGCGTCTGCCATTTACAGCAGTGCAGTAGTTTATGTACCGTGTACAGCAAGGTAGCCTACCGTCCAGCCAAGATAAGAGGTGTCACTACCTAGATACAGCACGGCACAGCACGGCACAGTCCAGTACAGTCCGGTACAGTCCACCTTGCGCTGCTGGTCCTGGTGCTGGTGCTCCCTCGGAACTCCCTTTTCTCTTCCCCGGCGGCACATCCCAGGCGAGGCCAGAGACGCCAGAGATGCCAGAGACCACATACATGACGTATCACGCCTCCCGGGAGCTTGGACGTGTGATCCAACCCACCCTCCACAACCACGTTCACAATCACAGTCACAACCACCGCCACAACCACAACCACAACCACAATTACAACTTCAACCTCAACCTCAACCTCAACCTCAACCGCGACTGCAGCCAATTGTCCGTTCGCCCCCCCTGCGGCGCCGCGATGTGCACTAACTGAAGATCCGGGCCCGTTGCCCCGTCTCGTCTCGTCTCGTCTCGTCTCGTCTGATCCCACCTCACCTTGTCTCGTTCCTGACCAGCTGGTCCGCGTGTTGATGTATTGTTTTCGTTGTTGTCGTCGTCGTGGCTTGTTTCCCAGCTGCCTATTCTCGTTTGCACAATCGTAACGGTCAAAGGTGCTCCAGACCGTCGTCCATCGCGATCCGAACCCCGGATCTCGAGTTAGCATGCCGCCGGAACCATCTTTCACCGAAGGCCCAAACTTGTCTTCTCGAGTAACCTCGAAACGTAGAGACAGGCGCCATGACTCCTTCATATAGCCCATATAGCCCCTTGAAACCACCCTCTGCCCCCCTTTGCAAGTCATCACGGGCTCCCTTGGGGCTCCCTTGGGCCGCGATGCGTTTCGTTTTCCTCGTTTCTCAATCGACGCTTGCTCACCGTCAACCTCTCCGCTCAGCAACAAGAGCTGAAGGCTTGCCACGTTGATCCCTATCTTTGCTCCTCAGCCAACGCCTACTCGCTTCATTGTGTAGCATATGATAGACAATGGCGCCAAGAGGCAACATGGACGCAATGGTTCGCATTGCCTACCCAGGGCTTTCCTGCCCATTGCCGTCACACGAGGCTGTCAAAGCTCTAGGCAGCAGTATTCTGCCTACCAAGTCGAGGCGTTTATCGCCGGCAAGGCGGACATGCGGACATGGATCGGTTGGGACAGATTGGCTTCTGACTGTTTGGAAAAGGGGGGTTATGTTCAATCGAGATCCCTCAAAACGAGGCTTGCACTTCACATGGTTCCGTTCGGTTCAGTTCATGACGTGTCAGAGCTTTCCCACAGGGCCGAAGCGCCCAGGAAGCCAAAAATTCTCATTGATGTCGCCTCGGCACTAGAGTGTACTCCGTGTAGCCGTCCTGTGCATTTCGTTCACCCGACCGATGATGGATGGGCACCCGGGAGGGATGGGATCAGCCATTTCCACAGCCCTCCCCCGGTGTCCTTGAGAACATAAAGACCAAAACAAAACCCCAGGGCCACCAAGTCCAACTAGTCCAGTACAGCCGTTCCAAAAAGACAAAAGTTCAATCCGCAACCCAAAAGGCCGTTGGGCCTCCTCCCATCGGATGTCCGACAACTAGGCACGTGTGCACAAGCAATTAGACATCATCCTCAAGGAACTTGTAAGCGAACTTGAAGTCTGCTTTTCGTCGGTTCATCCTGCAATGGGCAATCAGCAAAACGTCCAATTTAGGCATTTGGGGGGGACAGAGGTTGCATAGTAGTACTCACCACGTGCTCTCGTAGTCGAAGAAGCGATACGTGCCCTGCTCAAAGTCCTCGGTAATGTTTTTGGGCTCCTCGTGTCGTTGGAACCACGTCTGGTACTGCTTGTGGAACCGCCAGCTTTGGTCCTTGAGCGCCTTGGCTGCCAGGTACTGTTGCGCAGTCCCTTGCTTGTAGTAGAACACGTAGAACAACGTGTCGGGGTCGATACGCTGGTAAAGTCGCGGATCGTCAAAGATCGGCAGCGGGTCTCGCGGGAAGCCTGATCCCGTCGGGGGTACGGGTACGTCGGGCCGGTACGTTCGTGGGACGTCGGCATCCATGGCATCGGGGCAGCTTGCCTGGCTCATGCCCATCATCCGCAACGTTGACGGGGCTGTGGGTTGCGGTGGCCGTTTTCTGGACGCTTCGTACGACTCCACAAGATCTTGGAGCGATGATGGCAAATGGTATACAGATTCTTCTTCGGGTTCCTCGGCGATTCGCTTGATGCCATTGGCTTGAGGGGCTGTGGGCATCAAGTCAGCTTTCACGAACGATTCTGAAATCGCATGGACCGGCATTCGACGACTTACTTTTGGATTGCTCTGCTGATTCCGACACCGCGGGTTGTTTCCCCACGGCCTTGGATCGCTTCGTTGGCTTCGGAACAGGCGCCTCTGGCTCGCTGCTTGTGGGAGGGGTCACAGTCGCCGGCTTAGGCTCGGGTTGAGGTACGGGCTGCGCAGGCACCATGGCGGGAGAGTTGGTGGAGCTTGTTCTCGGCTGTATCGGAGGGATCGGTGCGCCGGGTGGCGGGGGTAAAGGTGCAATGCCAACGTTGTTCTTGTCGCTTGCGGCGGCGGCGGCAGCTGCTGATGCGTATTTTAGACCCTCTCCAGCCGGTCGTGTGGGCACGGAAGCAGGCTTCATTGCGGGGCCGCCGCCGTTGCCATTCGTGATCGTGGCGAGGGGCGTATGAAGCGTGGCCAGAGCAGGTAGGGGAGACTTGACTTGGGCTGATGGCTGTCGTCGGCCTGCTGGGTCGGAATCCTTCTTCCTCGGCACGGGCCTGGGTGGTTCTGGCTCTTGTACGAAATCGTCTTGCACCGATTGCGCATCCAGCGACGAGTTCTTCTCGGTGTCGGCATTCATACCGTACACGCCTTCGTCGTCCTCGAGGTCGAGTTCGTCGTACATTTCCTCGTCCTCCATGAAATCCTCGTTCATGCCGTCAGAGACGTAGTATCGGATACTCTCCTCCAAGGCGGTGACCTGATCCGTATCGACCCCGCCATTCTCGAGAGACCGGCGAATCAGTTCCAGCTTCCCTTGATGCCACTTATGTCGCTCGATGACCCGCTCGATCTCGGCGATGCGCTCGGCCTTGGCAGTGTTGTTCTTGCCCTTCTTCATGGTGGCTTGTATCGACTCGCCCTCGGCCTCGAGCGTCTCAATCTGTTGTTCGAGATCGTCCACCATATTACTCAGGAAGTCGCCAGCCTCGACCTTGGCCTGCTCCTTGGGATCCAACTTGGCGGCGGCTGATAGGCCCTCCTTGGAGTAGGCCTTGGTCTTCATGGCCTTCTCGACGGCCTTGAATCTCTCCATTTGCTAGAAGCGACGGGTGAGTGTGAGCATGAATATTTGAAGCAACCCCGGGGGGAGTTGGGTGTCGGGTCAGCAGGGAGGGTTACCAACCGTTTCTATCAGTTTGCGATTTTCGAGCAATGGAGCCTTGTCCTTGATATCGTTGCTAGCAGCCCATGTCTTGATTTGATCTCGTAAGCGTTGGAGCTTCTTGATTTCGCGCTTGAGGTTGTCCTCAAGCTTCTCCTTCTGGGCCTGGTTATTTGATTGTTCAATCTTCTCGTAAATGGCCTCGAATTCGGTGACGCCTTCGGACACCTTCTTGAAGCACTTGTCGACTTCTTGTTGCAACTTCCTCGCCGCCATCTTGCCGGATTATGGTGCCTCGCGGCCTCAAGGGGAATGGGGCGTCGTGTCTGTTTGGTGGTTCGAGGTCGGGGAGAGGGAGGGGTTTCGCTGTTTTGCTCTGGTCTGGGATCGTCCAAAGCCAATCGAGGTGAGGGTTCGCCGTCGTCGTCGTCTTTGTCGTCGTCGGGTCTGAGGCTGTCGCAGATGCGGTCGGATTGCCAGCCGTGCCTCGGGCTGCCTAGGATCGCTGCGAATACGAAGCCAGGCAATCAATTCGCGGTGGTGGGTGGATGTCTGGGATTGACGGCGTTTGGCGATGGACGTGCGAAAGAGAAGGCCAGTAATCCGTACAGTAATCCGTACAGTATGGATTACAGTATTTGAGTACCTGAGGTAGCGGCAGTGGTAATCTGTAGTGATGGAGGCCAGCAGATGCAGGCGCCCGATTGGCTGGCAGCGGCCAGGTCACTGTGGTGGCCTGGCGTTAACTGCACACGCCGTTTTCAGCCTCGCCATCAGCACAAGATCAAACTGTTTGTCTTTTTTTTTTTATTTTTTTTTTATTTTTTTTTATTTTTTTTTTCAAAATGTCCAGGACCAACTGATCGCTTTTGGTTTATGCCGTGAATCTTTCAGTGCATTCGTCGGAGTGTTTAGTCCATGCCTGCGGAGAGCAAAATCCCCGGGGGGTTACCACCAGCTACTTTGCGATGAGAGGCACCCTGATAGAGCGCGAGGTACTCGGTACTCGGTACTTGCGCAGCCCGCTTCCATATCAAAGTCTCTCACATGACATGGCTACTGTTGGACCCTTTGGGGGTCGTATCTTCCGACTGACATCGGCTCTTGCATTAAAGGGATTTCTTGTCTATTCCGAGTAACTCTCTTTAAGTGATCCAGCAAGGCGTGTCTTTTTCGTGTAGACTCAATTCTTGTCGCTCAATAATTCAGGATATCCTGTCCTGGTACTTGCGTACCTGGGTAGGTAAGGTACCTTGTCTGTTCTTTAGAGTCAACCACCACAAACCTTTACTTGTATCCAGCTAAACATCTGACGGAGCGTCACCGGCTGGTTTGTCTCTGTCCCCGAGTCTCTGTCCGTCACTTCAACAGTCTCCACATCAGTCAAACCTTGGTGTTGCTGCATTCCAAGCAGGTGTTGAATCATGAAAGGTAGTTGGACTCTATCACTCCTAATAACCACTAGGTCTCTTTACTGACGAAGCTACCATGCAGCGATCCTACAGCGTGTTCTGTCGGCGTCAGTGACGGTCGACAAGGAGATCATCTCATCCATCGGCAAGGGCGTCCTCGTGTTTGCGGCAGTGGCCCCGGGCGACACAGAGAAAGAGGTTGAGTCCCTTGCGACCAAGGTCCTAAAGATGAAGCTGTGGGATGATGAGAGCGGCGGTAGAGTAAGAAAGAGTCCCGAGATCCAGTGACAAGCTTTGCCAGGAATTAACAAGGCTTGTGTAGTGGAAGCAGAGTGTTACGGATATTGAAGGGGAAGTTCTATGCGGTATGTTTGCGACATCGTTCCCTTGGAGCCGTCAGAAGCACAGCTCATGAGAAAACAGTTTCACAATTTACACTGTTGGCCAAGACAAAGAAAGGGACCAAGCCTGATTTCCATGGCGCAGCCAAGCCAGAAGACGCAAGCCGGCTATATCAGCACTTTGTGCAGAAAGTCAAAGCCGGTTATCTGGAGGACCGGGTCAAGGATGGAAAATTCCAGGCCATGATGGAGGTAGCTCTGGTCAATGACGGGCCGGTGAGTTATGGTTCAATCCGGCTACTACTCTCTCGCAAGGGGTTGATGTTGGCTGACGAGAACGTCGAAATAGGTGACATTAGAACTACAGACTGGAGGTAAGGCGGAGGAGTAACGCAACAGTATACTTCAGGAAGCGACGCGAAGCCGAGGCATGAGTACCGATTGGTCAAGAGGGATAGATGTATAGAAGACGAATTGCTAGGGGTTTACTAGCCATGGTTTGCTGCAAGTTAGATCACCACCGTATAGAGGTTGGAGATGGACGTGGTTGAAAAATTATTTCCCAGCCCGGTCAAGTGTGTTATTTAGAGCAGCATGTTCGGTCCATGGTGGTCAGCAGTGTTTTCCGTGTTGCTTGCATCGCATTCGAGGGCCAGCACGCGACATTCGTAATGCTCGTCGTTGTTATGGTGTTGGTGGTATATCTTCACATGTGAATGTGTATTTTGTTCGTGGTGCTTAATGTACATTGCTGGATAGATACCTAGAGAGGCATCTCGGGGGTCTATATTTTCCAGAGCTCCCCGATAGAGACTGCTGTCTGCTAGCACCGTGACCGGAGAAGATACAGCTGGACGAAGAAGAATAGTACGGGAGTGCCCAACATCAAACAAGGTACTGTACTTGGGTGTCCAACACACCCTCATTGTAAGCGGGAGCCACAAGAGCGTTGGCGTTGCCGGAAAACCACAAGCTCCCGATCTCTGCATCACACGCTGCATGCTTTATTTGCTCAACTGACAAGTAAGCTACGGATTGCTCAAGTATGGATGCATTGCATTATTGGAGGTTGGAGGTGGGTGCTAGAAACTTCCATCCTACAGGTACAGATTACAGCCGAAACGATGGAGCCCCACTGCCAATCACGAATGCCCCTCTCTCGGATCCCATTCTCGCCTCACGCCTACCCACGCTACCTTACTTCAATCGTGTCAGCCCAGGTTCGCTCAGCTGTACAGCCAACTTGATCATTGACTCCCAAGACACCGAGCATCTGATCGATTGCACCAAGTAAGTCGTGTCTTCGTCTCTATCCTGTAAAATCTGCAATTGTTCATCCGCAATCCCAATCCCCGCACCCTTGGTCATGGCGTTTCGTCATTTCGAACTACCTTACTGCCCCGCAGCTTGATGCCGTGCTTGTACAGCTCATGCAAATCCCCTCACTATCCGTCGATCGCTCTCAAGGGCAATGCCAAACAATCAGGGAAACAGCTGAGGTGTGAGAGAGAATCGAAATCAGGTAGATGCCGAGAGGTTCAGCTTCTCTTTCAACCCGACAGGCTACAATTCACTCTGGGTCTAGAGCTTCTACATGCCTCTGCTCTCTTCTCTTTGGAACCCCGCACCACTATCCTCCCTAAACCTCCGTCTCTCTCATGTTACTTACACACCTTGACCACCCCCCCAAGTCAACAATGCTTCCTTCTTCCTACTCCCCCCAGCCTTCCTCTCACGCTGTGCTCATCCATCAGGTGCCCGCTTCTACCTGGATTTTTGTTCGCCCACATTTGCTACTAGAGGTCACCCTGTTTCACTTACAACTAACCAGGATACATAGGTATCTACTGTAGCTTCTCTTTCTGCCATAGCCTTCTATCCAAGAATAAGCCGCAACCATGGCGTCTACGGAAGGTTCCTCCAAGCCCCCTCGTGTCTTCTTCGACATCTCCATCGGTGGCGAATCCGTCGGCCGTATCAACATGGAACTCTTTAGCAACATTGTTCCAAAGACGGCGGAGAACTTCCGTGCTCTTTGCACCGGCGAGAAAGGCCTTGGCAAGATGGGCAAGCCTTTGCACTACAAGGGATCTGCTTTCCACCGTGTGATCGAGAAGTTCATGATCCAGGGAGGTGACTTCACGGAAGGCAATGGCACCGGCGGCGAGTCTATCTACGGTGAAAAGTTCGAGGATGAAGCCTTCCCCTTGAAGCACGACAAACCGTTCTTGTTGTCAATGGCTAACTCAGGCCCAAGTAAGTTCCCAATGTCGCTGTCATATGGGAACAACAACTGATATATCCCAAGACACCAACGGATCTCAATTTTTCATCACAACTGTCGAAACTCCTCACCTTGACGGCAAGCACGTCGTCTTTGGTAAGGCTATTGGTAATTGCAAGGGCGTCGTCCGCAAAATCGAGAGATTAAAGGTCGACAAGAACAGTCGTCCGGAAAGGGAGGCAGTCGTTGTCGACTGCGGCGAGCTTCATGGCGCAGACTACGAGGCGGCTGAGGAAAAGAAGGCCGATGCCCTAGGCGACAGCTATGAAGATTTCCCTGAGGATCACGAAGGAGCCAAGGATGTCAAAGCCATGCTTGCTATTGCCATTGCATGCAAGGAGTATGGCAACAAAGCTTTCAAGGAAGGCAAACTGCTCCTTGGCGTTGACAAGTACGAGAAGGGCTTGCGCTACCTAGATGAGGCCCCTGACCTTGATGATGAGCCAGCCTCGACTAAAGCAGAATTTGATGCTCTACGCTTCTCTCTGCACAACAACTCCGCTCTCCTCAACATCAAGCGTGAGGCTTGGGAGGATGCCAATCGCGCCGCCGGTTTTGCCCTTAACATACCGGGTGTCAAGGACACTGATCGTGCCAAATCTTACTACCGCCGTGGATTGTCTCTTGCTCGTCTCAAGGATCAAGAATCTGCTCTGCGCAATCTCAAGGAGGCCCACAAGCTTGTTCCCGATGATGCCGTGGTTGCCAACGAGCTACGCGCCGTGGAAGCCAAGATGGCCGCTCACGCTGCCAAAGAGAAGGCCGCATTCAAGAAATTCTTTGCTTGAGAAACCGCAGTGTGAATGCGAAGAATCCCTTGCATATGTCAAACTATGTCAGTAGTTGAGCAAAGATGTATGATGAGCTTGGCTCAACCAAACAAGATACCACTAAAGAAATAGCAAAACATGTTTGCTCCATCATCCCTATGTTCCCACAAACGTATCATTTTGCCAGGGGCGCTTCATGCTTGAGATGTTCGTTGTCTTTTATTTCAATTCTCTAATTTTATCAGCGCTATTTCGATGCCTCAATCACCTCTCAGTACGTTTCGTGAAATGCAATATGCATTTCTCATTCCAATCCAAAATCGAGGTGGAAATACCATCAACGATGGCTTTGTCTCGTATCCAAGAGACTCTATCTGGGCTATGAGGCATAGCCATGCTTATCTGATGGCCCCCTGGCATTGAGGAATAATACTAGAGCGAAGTCTGACAACCAAACTCGTGAGCACCTGACACTAACCAATGACTCTGCAGAACCCGCGCCTTGCTCACTCCGTTGAAGTAAAAGCAAGCGCTGCTTTGGTATAGTTGCTCGGGTATCTTCGGAAGGGTGAATGTAAACACAAATACTAGGTCGTTGTGTGGTAGCGACTGTCGCCAGCCCGTCTTTCGGCTGGGAACGCGATCGCTCTTTCATAGCCATCGATGTCCCTTTTCTTCTGGGCTCTCTCCCCGGCCACTTATTCGCATGATCCCACTGAGAAGTGTTCGGCCAACCTTTACGTTCTTACCCTTCAGGGCAACCGCTGCGCTTCCGTGTCGTAGGCCGCCTATCTTGCGCCCTTCCCGGCCTTCTCTTCCACGGCGAGCATCCTTGCTCCTTCGTCGGCCAGCGCGAGAACCTTCGGCGATATCACTACCTGAACTGCTCGGAGGAGGGTCATAGACATCATTCCACGCTGATGATAAGCCGCCTTGTGAAATCGAAAGCGACTCCATCATCGCGCTTTGCTCCAGCACCTCAGCAAGCTCATCATTTGGAGTAATCGCAGTGACTTCGGTCTCTCGGTGTAACTCTACTTTTTCGAGACAGGTCTCAGCGCGCTTTTGCAAGCCGAAGCAGACGTCATTGAAAACGAGGAGTTCGGGGTCAACTTCACCCTTATTCTTGTCGAGCGGCTTGGCATCGACCCACAGCTTCACAAGTCCGGCAAAGTTTCGAGTGTTGTCGATGAGATAAGGTAGACTGGGAAACCCTTCCTTCGCAGTGGGACTCAAGCGCTTGAGTATGGCAATGGGCGTACTGTACCCAGCAGGCACCAAGTTGGCGTTGCGGTCAGCTGGTATGTTGCAAACATCGTCAATAAAATCCCGAATGGACTGTCGCTGGACGTTGAGAAATCGATTCATCGGCTCCATCCATTCCTCTCTTTTCCCAAACGTTGACAGATTGGCTAGCTTTTGTAGCGCCTTTGTGATAAGCGTGAATGTCCGCTGAGCACGGGGACGAGGGTGATCTCGAAGGAGGTTGAAGAGTTTTGGTGACAGGATTGCCGGACAGATGAACCGGAGGAAGAGGAACCCAGAGACTGATGTATATGTAACCGTGCGAAGAAAGTCACCATAACGGTCCTCCGCAACCGCGCGAATGTACTTTAGGATATGTCGAAGCTCGGGGGGGATGCGATTGGCGGAATGAGCGATGCATTGCCAAACGTCGGTAGTCAGTTGGATGAGTAGGCTCCAGTTGTGGTCAAGGTCGCCACTGTGCGAAACCCTGCTTGGATCGACTTCGCAATCAGGGTTAATCTCGTTCAGCTCAAAGATCTTATCTTGCAAGATGTCTTCCAGATATTCTTTGCCCAACCTTCGCATGTGAAACTCCAGAGACTGTGTCAGTAATGAGTTGCCACGAAAGAGCAGATTCGCCTCGCCCGCCAATGACTTGGTCATGTCGCGCACAATGAGCTCACGGTCGGTCCCGTTATCCATCGATTCGTTGGATTTGAGCCGATTATTGAAACGGTACTTCTTGATGGACGCCTGGTTGCCTATGCCATCAATCTCATCCTCGACTAGTGCCATGAGCCAATCGTTCACCGATCCCGATACCTGAAAAATGTTCAGAAATAGCTCTGACAGACATCGCAGTTGGCCTGGAAGAACAGCAGCGATTTGGGTGGTCAGGCCTGAGGGAAAGCGGTGCAAAACCTGCGAAAGAGCCTCGTACTCCTTTTCTCGGAGGACGACATACTCTTCGTGTGCGACTTTGATCAACATTGACCCAAGGGATTGCTGCTTCTCGTCCAATATTTGCAGCCACTGCTCGTTATCCTTGCTTTGGAAGGTTTGCTCGAGATTGATATCAACAGCACCGCAGACAACTTCTTGTAGATTGCCCGTCTTAGGTAGACCAACTGACGCTTGCAACAGGTTGCTCGAGCTGTCCAAGTTACCCTCAACCCTCTTCAGAACAACAGAGAGCAGAGGCGTCAAGGGTGGCAGATCAATGAACTCGCACTCCTCACGCCAAAAAGGGTTCTTTGTTCCAATCTTAGTCGTCGTCCTTGCTCTGACTTCTCCGTCAAGGATCACTTCAGCCAGATAATTCCCGACCAGAGGATCCATGTCCATCTTGTTTCCCCTTTCTCCCTTTTCATGGGTGAAACCCTCGGCACCTTGCGGCCTTTCTTTGATCTTGGCTTCAGTGACTCGTACACTAATGAGCTTCTCCAGGCGGAACACTTCCCCTTCGCTGTCTACCCCCAGGTCTCTCACCTCGATGATCGGTGGTAGGCCAGTCTCGTTTATACGGTACATGTCGGGTACCGCGAAGGCGCGGAGTAATACAAACCAAACCTCAAAATGGACCCGGCTGTCAAGAGCAAGGTATACTGGACGAAAGATAGAGAGGTGTGTTGAGGATGAGGCGTAGATCGGGAAGATTGCAATACAGTACTCTTCGTCGAGGACTGTCCGATCAAGCTGCTGGATAGCAGATCGAGACAGTTGGGAGAGTTCAATGATTGACAACACAGTGACATCGTTCTCAGTCAAAAGCTTGAACTCTCCGTTGTCCTGAAGAATGCAAGATACCCTCCTCCATGAGGTAGTTGGTGATCGCAGATCCCTGGTCGATGGTCTCTTGACAATAGCTTTGGGCGACACAGCCAAACCCTTATCCCAAAGCATAACCTTGCCCACTTTGATAATGTTTGAGGGCTTTGCCTTTTCAGAGGACCAGCCATGTCTTCGAAGTTCAGGTCTAAGAGGACCCACGGGACTTACTGCCTTGCCATTGCTGAGCTTGACTCCAGTCGGCCGAAGCTGTTGCCAGCAAAGTAAAGCTGCTAGCCATAGGTCGAGTTCCTCCTCGGCAACTGGGCAGATAAGAATCTCTATTGGAGGGAGAGAGCAAACTAGCTCTAGGCACTCTTTAGTCGCCTCGGGAGAGTCCACGGGTAAAACTCTACACCCTCGTAAGTCAGAGACTAGAGGAATGTGAAAAGGGCCATTCTGGCCAGAATCGAACATGAGGCAGCCCTTTTCTTCCTCAATGTAGGCAATTCCCTTGTGCCAAGGACCTCCTGTCTCGCCTTGGTACTCGATCTCGCCTCGCATCCTGCCACAGAGCGTCTTCATGAGCAGGAGCACTTTATTGGCATCTTCCGTTGCGACTGGGAGAGGAAGGGAATCAACAGAAGGCGGTAAAGAAATCAGGGGCGAGGTTTGGCGTGAAGATTGCCGCTTCATCAAGCGTTTATTGGAGGTCTTCTTGTCTTTAGGTAAAGAGTCTGTATCGCGAGCAGAAGGGTAGCTCCCAGTTTCCACAGGCGGGGCTGATCTAGGATTGGCATCTTCCGCCGGATGTTGCGATCCAGTTGAGCTTACACTGCCCACCCGATGGCGTTCAGAAGTAGGTGGCGCGCTCCGTTGAGCAAGCATCGATGTATCCATGGTTCGGGTTCTTGGTCGCACGCTACCGGTAGGGTGACGGGAGTGGTGAGGGGGACTAGAATCACTGCTCTCATACGAGTCGCTAAAGACCTCGTTGAAGACTATACCTTGCCGGCGAGCTGGCCCGCCAGGTATTGTCCGGGGAGAGCTCTGTTGAGAAGCCAAGCCACGAGCTAATGACTGAGATTGTGCGTCAGGAGGAGCACTCAGTGGAGGTGTTTCCGCAAGTTCTGGAGTGACCGATCGGATGGTATCAGAAGTATTGAGAGTACCCCGAAAGGAGGAGCGTAGGTTGGAAGTGCTGGGGCGTTCCATGGTCGAGTCGCGCGTGCTGCTTTCGGCCGTGACCTGGTTCCGAGACGATACTTCGCTGCCGCCAGGTCGCAGATTGGGTTGTTGGTCCATGCTTTGTAGCGACAACTTTAAGCCATTGTTGATCAACATCCACGAATAAATATTCGTCGCATCTGTCGCATTGAAGGACCCGGGCGAGGGAAACAGGCAACAATCTGGATCGATCAGTCCTTCCGGCTTATAGCAATCCACTTGTTATAGGGACTGTGACTGAACCGAAGGTGCGATCGCAATGGAGAGTATAGAGGTGAAAACGAGTCGCCGTAGAGGTTTCTCAATTACCAGCTGCGGGGGGAGACTTGTCGGCGCAGGGTTTGGAGGGCTGCGGTAAGTAAGGGTCGATGGTTTGCTTGCATGCTCAGTTTCTGGACAGAATTGGGAACGCAATTTGCAGTAGGGACACAGATTCGCGCTGGCGACGTTATGGCTCTCTGAGGTTGCGCTTTTGGTGCTGGTGATGGGTGGGATGGCGTTGGTGGTGTGCGGAGACACCGAGATACTTGTACTGCAGGAACTCGACAGGCGTGGAGACGTCACCGCGCCACAAGCGAACAAGACGGATGGTGCCGCAGGACAGCCCAGGTAAAGAAGAGGGGCCAGAAGGTGTGTCGAGCAACAACCCTGGACGCTTTGAACCAGAGGCGCGGGCTCCCCAATGGATTCGAGGTGTGGACGAAAGTCGAGGTGTGGATGCCGGCTTGGCGGGTCCCGGCTGATGTGTCGGGCGCTGTGCTTCTTGGACGCTTCTGCCGCTGTGTGCTCTATAGTCGCACACAGTGGACATGTATCTGCATTCCCTTTTTGACGCGGTCGAGCGGGAAACGAGCGACGCACGAGACGGTCAAGAGGCGAGGTGAGAAGGCGAGGTGAAGGTCGACCGGGACTGGGATTGGGACTGGGACTGGGACTGACTGGGACTGGGGCTAGCCAGCAACAACGAGAGCGGGGAACAGGTGGATGCCGATCGGAACGGCGTAGCGGTGGTGGGATGATGCAAATGCTCAGAACGCTTCTCGAATAAGCAAGCGAGGTTGGCTGCCCCGACGTCGTGATGCTCTCGGTCGGATTGTCTGCTATGATTGAGGATTCAATACCAAGATCTTCAGCGAGAAAAGGAGGAAAGGTAAGGTAGCCGTAGTTAGTTACTGGCGGTGTCCGAGCTCGTAGTCGCTCCTGCAGTGAAAGGCGGACTTGAGTGGTAATTCCAATAATCCCACCTGCCTGCATTGCCCACGAGGGACCGGCAGTAGTTGGCTCGGCGAGGGTACCTGTTCGAATGTACTTCCAAGAAAGAGCGCCTTGCAATTGGGAGATGTGATTCGGTAGCCACACCTGCGGAAAGTACCTCGAAAGATACTGTACAGTACTGTACCACAGGTGCACATCAGCTTCTCAGGGGCCCGCATATTGTTAGCGGAAAGCCACGCCAGGAATGGTTTTGGATGCATTGATGAATCTCAACCCTCCAGTTTCATCTCTCTGATGGAGCGAAACAGGCGGCCTCATGTTTCGTATTCTCCATGCTAGCCATCGAGCAAGCCCAGGCAACCAACAGTGTGGGGCTGATGCACCGTGCCTCGACGGAGATGACTTGGAGCCAGAGAAAGTCATCTCGAAACGGGGTCTGTATTATACCTCTCAAGACCAAGGTATCCCATGGCACGTTTACTCTGGTGCAAACACTCGCAAGGGAGCCTGCGTCTGTTGCAAATCAACATGAAAGGGTGCTCTATGTAATGAACGATCCACCATAATGTCAAGTGCTTTACTTCTTGTCCCTGCTTCTGTTCTTCGTTTCACCAATACACTGGGTCCAGCATACTGACTGGCAGGGTACCGGGGGCTCCCCATGCTTCAACGTTACTCCCGCACTCGCAGAATTGCTCACACTTAATCTGTGCCTCGAAGGCGTTCTGACATGACCAGGATAGTGCGGGCTGGAGAGTGTGCTTTGTCGATCCTTGGCTGATTATTCTGTCTCTTGATCCTTCTCATTGGCTAGCTCTTGAAACTGCACGGAAATAATACTCCAAGGCCAAGGGGGAGAATTTGACACATACAAGCCCTCACTCTCACCTCTTGAATGTCGTCCAGACTTCGGTTCTCCAATCTCGGCCAGGATCCGCTTCAACATCTCGTCGATGCACCACACCAACTGGAAAGACTCTACAGTACAGCAGCTAGCATGGCCCTAACCCAAATACGTCTTGATCCAGCGGCACAGCATTAATAAGCCCCTAGGTAATGCAAGTCTAGAACGAAGCGGGCTAAAGTAGTGCCAATGCGGGAATAGCCTTATTATGCCGCGAATCACCACACAATATCATATCGCCGCGTGATGGCTTGTCCACAAGAAGCCTGTAGCTCAGTGTTAGGAGACGATATGCACCGAAACAAAACGAAGCAAGATAGAAGAAAAAAACGCCACCCTAACGTCAAAATGAGACGGCTACATGCTGGAGGCTCGAGACGCGATGCTTCGCTACGTAGGCACTTATAACGTTCCTCTCGTCCTGCATTTCCATGAACTATTCGACTCAAGCCCCAGCGGTCCATATCTCCGGGTCCAAGCTTATATCACCTCATACTCCAGCCTTTCCCTTGTCCTAGTCGGAAGCAAGCTGGTAAGGAGTTGGTAACCGCTCGCCTTGAGTCGCCTAGGCTGCAGAATAATGTATCTGTGTGACTAGGTAAGGTAGCTTTGGTCCTCCATTCTAATCTTTTGTTCCAGTATTTGCTCACTCAAGGTTACCGTACGTATACCAACAAAAACCTAGTATGCACCCCTGTCTATAGCTCAAGGTAAGGGCAGCATTCATTCACAATATGCATTGTAGGTTAGAGCTTGGGGCACATTCTTGCGAAGGCTGCATAAACACAACACCCGGACATCATGTAGTCGAAACTATGGCACTTACGCATGCCACATCCGGAGACATCCGATTTCTGCTGAGACACTTTTTCCATAGAATCCGATACACTGACTGCCTACCTACCGCCGATCCAGAGCTGGCTTTTTGGTTCCCTTATCAATCTTATGCCATCGTGAGAGTAGGTAGCCTCTTCACGTAGAAAGAGAGTACCGCAGCAACCAAGTAAAACAACTCGCCCAATAACAAGCATACGAAAGTCTAGTGTGAAGAAGATAGACCATACAATAACCGCCTTCATGTCAAGACTCACAAGTCAAGCTTGACAAAGATAAAGAAAGAAAGGGCATTTGGGCATAACTCTCCTTTGTGCACGATCAAGCAACTTGACGCAAATATACTTCTTTGTCAACTCCATATTGCCAAGCTCCACGATCGTCTGTCTTCAAAACGAGTTCAAGTTTGGCCCCACGGCCTAGGACACGTCAACGATCAACAGGAAGCTGCGTGGAAAAAGAAAAAAATGACAGTATATGCGCTCTACCCCCGCATGGCGCTATCGATACCGAAGTTCGAACTCTGTAGCTCACGAGCGTAGACTAGACGTCTCCAAGGGGCTTGTGGGGATACTGCGAATGTTGCTGAGGTCTGAGCTACCAGTTCTTCGTAAGGCCTGACTCATGGTCTCAATGTTGAGATCACTACCACCATTCATGTTATGGCCACTTATAGGACTCCCCATGACTTTCCGTGACGGGCTAAGATCAAGACCCTTCATACTGCCCGGATTGCTGGTAGGCGGGCTGGCCTCGGGACCCTGGCTCGATACTGGCGATCGAATGGGCGAGGGAGAGCGATTAGCCGCTGATAGAGAAGTGAGTCCTGCAAGATGGATGCTGTCCCGAGAGTTGGCAACATGTGGAACATGCTCAGCCTGCACGACGTCGGCAAACGAAATGAAGGAGAGTCTGCGGACATCCGACGAGTCCAGTGACCCGTAGTTGGAGCCGCTGTCGGCTGAGACAAATTCTCGATCGGCAAAGGAGGCGAGTTCTGCAGCCCATTCGCTTGCTGTCTGATCGTACGGTGTATTCCCATTGTTGGCCCCCGTGACGGTTACTGCCGCAGGCTGGTGCGAGGTATGCGTCACAATCTCAACCGTGTCAGGATCTAGCTTGTCATTCGTGATGGCTTCGGACGCATCATCCAGGACTGATGGAATATAATTTTCGGTTTGAATATGGGTTGGAATGGCTGGTGAGCTGGCCTTCGAGACGGTACTATCCTGAACATTCCTTTCAAATATCTGCGATGTGGCGGGCGAAGATAATTGCGGAGACCCTGCAAAACCGTGGCTGGGAGATACGGGCATGCCAAAAGCCTGTTCGCCTGGCGATGGCCATGATGTCGAGTGAGACGCAGCAAGCTTGGAGTTGTCTCTGGATATAGAGGGCGGACTGGAGGCGGCTGAGCTTGATTTGATTCCGGTGTGGACTTGGCTCCTGCTTGGGCTCTCAGTGCCGGAATCGTCTGCTGGTGACGTTGAGGCCTTCTTCTTGCCGAAGCCAAAGAGGCTACGCTTTTTAGGTTTTGAATCCTTTCTGGTATCGGCTGGGTGGTTGTTCTCCTCGCTATCTCGGCCCAGGGCCCGCGGGGTCGCGGAATCCAACCGGCTTTCGTCCATCGTAGCGTCAGTGTTTGACCTGGGAAACGTCGTGTTGGTTGTTTTTTTGACGAGATTCGTGGCTCGAGGATGATCCAACCGAGTATGGTTTTGGGTGTTTACAGAAGGATTCGGCAAAACAACGCGCGCTCGGGAAAGCTGAAACGAGTCAGATGGTAGCTGTGTTGTCCACCTATACTTGAGTCAATACTGGCAAATCAATATCGATTCTCGAGTCCACTTCGAACAAAATTGGCATTCTAGTGAGAGGAAAAAGCAAAGAAACGTGACGGAGCCTTGGACGGGCGGTCACTTATGAGAATGACCGCGCCAGTGCTGTGCGACGGAAAATTTGAGACCGCCATGCTGCGCTGTGCTTGTGTGGTGAGGACGAAGAAGGTCAAAAGAGAGCCTACCTTTGGTCCTCCGCAAACCGTCCAACCGTGGCTACCGGCCGGTGTAGCAGGCCAGACCCGCTTCTCCAAAGCACTAGAGGGCAGGTAGCGGGCTTAGAAGCAATGCTAATCACGGCAGTGCCCTATCCGCTATGGAGCGTGGAATGACCAAGGAATGTGTGACACAAGTGGGCTTCGGTATCGGAGAGGACGCAGAAGAAGATGAGGAAGATGAGAGGGGAGGGGACAAGAGAGGAGTCGGGTGCGAGCCGTCAGACGATGGGGAAGGAGGGCCACCCGAGATGCAGGTTCTTGGGCCGTTGGGTAAAGGCAGGTAGTACCTAGGGTTGGGCGAGGGTCCAACGACAGATCGTCGCGCTGAAGGAGGAGTAGGGAGGGTTGGAATGGAGGATGAATGGGCTGTCGGAGGCAGGAGGAACGGCCAAGTGAGGGCCAGGCTGGTGGATGTGTAAAGATAAAGGAAGGGAGAGAGGGATGGTGACTGCCAGGGTGCGGAACAATCAAGTAGGGCAAGGTCGCAAAGAAGGAAAGGTCGAGAAACGAGGACTCGGAAGCGGATGGATGGGGTGGTGCAACGTCGTGTGTATCGTGGTTGCGGTGGTCGATCAAATAGGCAGATCAGCAGCACTGTAATTAACGAGCGCCCCGAGATCCCGGGCGACCAGAAGCAGAGGAGCCAGTGAGCCACGAGGTACAGTAATCTGTAGGTACGTAGGTATGTAGGAGGGACGGAGAGAAGAAGCGACGCCGGGACGGAGCCTACTGTACTGTAGCTGGATCGATAAATGCCTGTTGTTGTGTCTCTGTTTGTACTGTAGGCCAAGAGCTGAGCCAAACGACCGAGTCTGGTGTGTTTCGCTCGGATACTCGCACCATTTAATTCCTACCGTACCATGCAAGCCGCACGAGCGCCAACAGTGTCAGCCGGCTACCCTACCTATTCTGATGTTGCTTCGTTGGTTGTTTGGTTGGCTACCTAACTATTGCGTTGTTGAACATCACTGCTAGGTGCATCCTTGGTTCTTCATGCGCATCTCCAACATACGCAGCCATCTGATTAATAGCAGCCTATGGGAAATGCCGTGCGTGCATGCAGCAGGTTTGCGTTGAGCGACAATGCGCAATTTTCACGCCGTGATCCAATCCATCCTTCGGTAAGGGAAATCGCCCAACAGCCTCACGTTCAGGGCGTTGAACGCACATGCTTCATACTGCAAAATGGCGCCTAGCCAGGTCATTCTACCTTTACCCATGCATTTTCCCTCCCATGATTTCTAGGAATGCTGATGCCATCAGCAAAAGCCTCCTTCGTCACAATCCTCCTTCCCGTCTCATCGTCGTCGTGTCATCGGGGAGTAAAGTAAAGCTTGGCTGGGTTGTCACGCAACCTGGAAGCCCCGCTGCAAAGCTATCACGTCCTCGTGACAGGCCACCCTGAACATACTTCGGCCCAAAAGGGCGGCCAAAGGAGGGGAAGCCGGCCTATTGCAAACCATCATCGTATAGCGTTGGGTAACGGAAGAGTAGGGGAAGCGATGCTGTCGACTTTGTTATGACCTCTTTTCCGGGCATTACCACGTTGTTATATGCTGTCAAGTTGCTCTTGCCCTTGAAGCTATCCCAAGGCATCAGCTTCAGTAGCCTCTCGCAGGACTCCACATCGTACCCGGCCGATTTGACATTACACTGCATGAATACACAGATTCGAGTCCCTTTACTATCATATCAGGGGCCCTTCCCGCTCACTGCTCGACTTGTACATATGTCCTGAAACAATAGCCTCGTCAGCTCGCTACGTTGGTGGAAATCCTCAGGGTGTTCTTGGAGTGCGCCACAAGGGGACTCAGGTATCTCGCACAAGGACCCTGTCTGAAATGACGTCACAAGCCCGCTGATCCCGATTCAAGAGGTTCCCCCCTGTTCTTGATTCTGGGAGCTTGCACGTGCTCGATTGCACGTGACAGGGCGACCCCAGATCGACATAGTCGAGCATTCTCTTAGTCAGCATGAATTAGGTAAGCTGGCTTCAACAGAAACTTTCTCTCGATTGAGGTATCACGAGAGCGTTGTGCCTCTAGATTGCACGAGTTATCCAACGTCCACGACCTTCAAGTGGGGTGACGTGCCAGCCATTGCAAAGCACTCCCTCTGCGCAATCTCCTAGGCTCACATACGGTTGTTGGCAACCCCTCTTAGGCGACGATGGAGTTTCGACAACTTGCACGACCTGCAGCCAAGCTGCTCAACACTGCTCGTGTTTCCCTTCCGCTTGTCCCCAGCCGTGGCCACAAGACGACAGCTCGAACGAAACGGGCCCTTAAAATTGCGCCGCACGACTCCTTTCTCCCTGATCGCTCTGCCGCCTTCCCTGCTGCCGACTCCATCATCTACAACCCTCCGTCATCCGAAGCCTCTCCTTTCCACACGCCTTTCATCTTCCTCCCCAAGAACGATCCGCGCCGCGCCGCCTATACACGCATGCGCCATACCGAGGGCTCCCCGCTCGCACCGCCCAAGTCTGAGGATCAACTGCCCCCAGAGCTGCGCTATAAGCGTCGTAGCCCGAGTTACCACATCACCCAAGAGCAGATGCAGGAGATGAGGCGACTACGAAACGAGGACCCCGTCAAATGGACGTCATATGCCCTGGCGGCCAAGTTCAACTGCTCTTCTGTCTTTGTACGGATGGCAGCCCCTGCGCCTGAAGAGCATCTGAAGGCCCTGAGGGCCAAGCAAGAGCGCAGAGAAACGAGATGGGGACCCAAGAAGACCGAGGCGAGAGAGGACCGCAAGCGAAGGACGGAGCTGCTCTATCGCGGCCAGCTTTGAAAAGCGCATCCAGAAGAAGACACCAATGGGAAGAGCGGACTAGTGGCACACATGTACACATTACTGTCGTTGAGACGGGGCGGCGAATGCTCTTGTATGATAGTTGAGTGGATTAAGCGTAGAAGATGACAGAAAAGGGGATAGCCAAAAACATTGTATAACTGCCGATACCACAAACTCCTTCAATACATTGAACAAAGGCCTATTATTATCGTAAACTTGTTGATTGGGCGACAAGTATATTCATCATTAATTGGTACGTCGTGTGTTCCCAACCCGTATGCAATTGATGATCGGAGAGGCAAGGATGTTTAAGCAGAGGCCGCAGTCGATGTGGATGCTCGCCTACTACTCCCAGAAATGGACGATGATGATGATAATGCCCCATCATCACTTTGGTCTCTGCCACCCGGAATGGCTCTCCAACACCAGCCGCACCAACTTCTCCGCGCACCACGGACTTCACGACCCAAAACGCGACCGCTGCTGCCTCGTTCGTCATCCCACTCCGGTACGCAGGCGCCAATGCGTATCATGCGGACTCGTGTACGTTTGACAACACCGCCAATGCCTTCGATCTCGTGACGCTCATAGCCTGCGCTGAAGGGCGGTGAGGGCGTACGCGTATGGGTTAGGCGGAGCTGATCGATCGGCGCATCAACAGGGGCGGTAGAACCAAGAGTAGTGTGCCCATCTCGAGCATCCTCGGCGTCACAGTCGAGCTGCTGCTCGCGTTCTTTGGCAGCACAACAGCCGCCTTCACGGCCGCAGATAACGCCACGGTCACCGTCACCTATTCCAGTGCCGAGGCCGCCAAGAACTTCACCATACTGGTTGCGCCAGCGCCATAGACTGTAAATCGGCATGTTAGCTCTCGAGTCCACATCGGCAAGATTTCAATACACACCATTGGTACTCATGATCAGCAGCACGAATGCTGCGTCCGCAAGGTTGACACAGCCAAACTCCTTCAGTCTCGCAGTTGCAGATGCCGCGCTGGACGCTCTCGGACCAAAGGGGTAAACTGGGCTCAAGTGGCGGGCTGAGGAGAGTGGCAATCGGAGCGTGGGTGCACGCTTTGCATAGCCTACGATGTCTCTCACGAAGTGCCACGGGAGCTGGAGGCTTGATAGCACAGTTCTATAAGTGGAATCATTTAGCATATGTGGTTTAGGAAGTCAGTTCGAGGGAGCAACGTACCCGGCATATCACCTCCTGACATCTTCGGCATTCACCAACCATATCCCGAGCACAATGGCCAGACTTTCCATTGTAGCTGCGGCCATCCTCCATGTAGAACCAATTGCCCGCTCGCGCGCGGTAGCGGAACGTCTCTTCCGGGTCGACGGGGATGGCCTCGTTGCGGCAACGAAGTGTGGAAGCAAGCAGCATGGTGCGATATTGGACAAGGCCATGATGAATGAGACGGCTCGTGCGGGCAAGGGAATCCAGAGTATTGAGGTCGATGGAGGAGGCTATCGCAACGACGACACTGGAAGAGACAACGTTAGTAGGCCACGCCAAGTATTGGGGGTGCCGCACGAAAGGGGTAGGCGGCTCTTACGGATAGCACTGAAACGCGTCAGTGGCAGCGCTCTGGAAAGTCGTTGCATCAGGAGCCATTGTGTCTGGTTGTGATCTCTTCTTGTCGTAGAAACCCTCGGGCCAGCGTCCATGTTGACGGGTAGCAGCTATACTCTCAAGTCTCTTAAGCAACAGGAGGTGCTGTTCACGCTGTTTCTCCTGGAGCTCCAACTGGCCCGGCATCGGCGGGGGGCCGAGACTGGCAACGCCTGGGGCGTCGTCGTCAGTGTCGTCTAGATCAACAAAGCGCGCCATGGGTTCAGGATCTGATAAGCACGCGATCGATCACCAGTGGAGGGGGGGGAGCGGGGATTCGACGCCGAGGCGCGGCGTTGACGCAGGCTCCGGCGGTGCAGACCCGGGGGCGGGAAGCAGCCGGTGAGGCCGGGCCGAGTCAACAATGAAGGGAGAGCCAAAGGCAGGCTTAGCAGGGTGCGCCTAAAAGAGTAGCGCGGGCCAAGGTGGATGCTGGTGGGAAATGAAGGATCTGATAAGATCAAACAAACGGTGATGAGAGAGTGAAGACGAGGGAGAGGCAGCAGACGATACTGTCGGTTGCGGAGTACGTAGGTAGATACGCGGTATCTGATGCATCAGTGTGAGAGTGGGTGGACGTGTCGCCGAACCAACCGATGACGACGAGCCGGATATCATGCCAAAAGCTTAGTAGCTGCCGTTCTCCATTGCACTTACTTTGGAACAACAGATTGTTATGTATAAGACACGTCTCTATTCACTCCTTCTTGTTCCATTCCAGCACCTGTGGCTTCTATTGCGGTTCGCAAGTCTCCCATCTCTCAGACATGCCGCTCTTGCTTCCCTTGAGCCGTCAACTCTTTTCTCATCCATGATAATCTAGTCGTTGATATCCACCTTCAGGGCACCAGGGGGCCCACCGCTCAGTAAGCCACCAGATCCCACATGGCGCTAGCCTGTCACGTTTGTCTTCTTTCTCGTCATGAGATCAAGCCCAGCTCCAGCCAATTGCCCAATTGAGCAAGTAACGGCCCGCCATTGAAATTGTCGCACCCCGGCATCCCTTTCTTCTTACGTATGGAAATGGTCTTTGACAGGCTTCAAAAGAATGCACGTTGAGCTGGGCATGCACTTGATCACGCTGGGTCGCACGGGCGGCCGGTCTCGGGATAAGAAACGCGGTCAAAGTTGGATAAATAACTCCCCACCAGAAGACCAAGGCCTTGTAGTCATCGCAGCCATTAAATTACGATCAGAAGACACACAACCCAGACAAGTCGAAGTCTTGGCAATGGAACATGGAGCAAGAATGAAAGGTCTACACTTAAACTGTACTGATCTCATGGTAATGGGGGCGATGTAGATAAGGATGCCATACCGTGCATTGCAAAAATGCGCAACCCGTATACGTACATCGAGTGAGTTGGTTACAGCTGTCGTGGGAGTCACAACTAATACAGCGCTAAATGTTGTTCTCAATCAAAGCGGAACTGCGGAGTATGGTCTTTGTAGCGACGTTTGTTAGCCACCCTGTAGTCCCATGTGTCATCCGCCAACTGCTCATGTTGTCATTGACCAAGACAATGGACTTGTTGGTCCAATTCATTTGTTCGTGATGACTGTATCCGGCGTCACCAAGCAATAGGCATTGCCACCCAGACTACAGATTACTGGCATTATATGACAGATCTCAACCCCAGGTAAGGGCATACCGCAAAAGATTTTTGCGCTAGAGGCACCATCCGATGCGCAAACATTCAAGATGTGTACGAATAGCACCACACTTTAGGACCCTGGATTATTCGCTCCTAGGCAAAGAGGCATCGCTTTTAGGAAAGGTACTCGCAATATATGACTTGACACTGAACCAGCCGGTGCCTCAGCCTACTCAAGTATGCCATGTGCACATACCGTAACAAGAGGGTTCCATTCAATGATGGGTTGACGATCCATTTTGTTTCAAGACATTTAAGACTAAATGATAGATCATAGAGAAATCTGCCATTAAATGGTCGATACTTAAACCTGTACGAGTTGGCATGTGCGTCATTCTCCGACTTTACCTGATGAGCAACTAATTTTTCATTCTGTTACTCACAGAGCCTTCGACTAGCTCTGTTCTATGGTAATTAAATATATGACGATGGCAATACGTGCTGCTTCATCTACCTGAGATATAGGCTGGAATCCGTGCACAATCGCCACGCACCTCATCTTAGCTACATCTACGCATCTAGGTACTGAGGCACGCTATATGAAACCTATTAGCTTTGAAGCCTGACTAACGTCTTTCGATAGCTGCACGAAAGCTTCTGCTCATACAATGTCTTAATTGATGCCTAGGCCATTAGGAAGCAGGCCAAAGTTAGCTCTTTGCCCGTTACTGTGCCATGTGAGAGTCCTAGCTTCAAAACCTGGGATATCCGCCGAGAACTACCTATAATACCCATGCTCTATAGTTGGGGACTGGGAAGAAATCGTGTGATGCTTTCAACGAGGTTGCAGGTGTGAGGCTGTACATAGTACAAGAGACCCATTCATCGATGTACTGCTGAAACTAACAAGGCCTCTCTCTGTTTCCGTCTGGAGTCACCATGTGAGCATCGGCCGAAAGAAGCACATCGCCAGACTGTGGTAAAGCGACCATTGGCGGGACTAGAGTGTGCAGTGGGCATCTGAAACAGCCGGAACAAGGGGATCAAACCGAGGAGTTGTTACTTGAAACCGACTTGCTTCACTATTGTGTGCCTCCCGTCACTTTAGGATCAAGCTCATGAGGCAAGTAACGTGCACGGATATGAACAAGATTAAAGATACGTCACCAATGAACATACGCATCTACATGCATCCAACCAGCGTGCCTTCCGTGCATTATCCTGCTTTTTCATTTTCGTGCTGTTGTACTATAGAGATTAAGTGGGTTAGTCAGCGTGCGTGCGGTTTTCTGAGGGGCTGGATGGCTGGATGGTTTGTCGGGTGTTGATGAACATTGACTCCTAGCAACTTGTGCAGCCCCTGCCAATTTCATGCACATCTTCGGCATCCCTGCGACAATCGCCTTTGAGCCAAAAGCCCGAAAGATGGCTGCCGCCTTGTTTCCGGTATTTGCAGATCAAACCACGGGCGATACTTTCCTCTCGGTCGTGCGGCTGAGCATGGTTCACGCAAATCCGCCAAGTAACCCCTGGCACTACAGCAGCCAAAGTTGAGACGACAAGCCCTTAATCGACACTATCCTCGTCCTCGTCCTTAGATATGGGAGTGCTCCTATAGACCTTCCAACCGCTATCCTGCTTGGAGATCCTCGGGGTTTCGTATGGAGAGCTCCAATCTCCTCTCGAAACTACAAACATGCCCAGGATTTCCGGGTCAGCAGCCCCCTTTCACAGGGCAGCATATTCATAACGAAGAGCTCCCAAGTAATTCCCAGAACTTCTAAGGTCGCATGATACGTCTTACCACTACCTTTTCCTAGCAGCAATGACCTTGATAAATGTCTGCGGCAGCCGCACATTTCGTATCTTCGAATCTTTCTATTGCGGGCACCGATGTGTCTTTGTCCCATCCCGATCCACGCCAGGCTACTGAGCGGCCCCGGCTCCCTTTAACGACACACTCTATACTCACCCTTGTGGGGAAGCTCGCAGCGTTCCATTCTATCATGTCTCATGTTCAGGCCACCCCAATATACCCTGATCATGAGCTGGGGGTGCCGGCAGCGTGACAGACCTGGAAGATGCCCGCTCTGTCCGAGCTTGAGCACCATATCAACACTTTATAAGACTCCAGTCCTGTTGCACAACAAGTCTCGGCATTCCTTCCTCACTCTTCTTTACGTTCTTTTCTCTACTCTTTCGTTTCTGTTCGTATCCCCTTGGGCTTTCATTCTTCCATTCTCTCAGGTGCCTGGTCGCCCTGTCTTTCGTTTGCTCTTTGACAGAGCCTTCATTCTTTGAAACCCCCTTAAACAACTCCAGTACTTGTTTCCCACAATGCTGTTCCGCAACGGACTTACAGCCCTCGCGCTTCACTTCCTCTTGGGGGCAGCCACCGCTGAGCGTGTTGTTGAGCGGAAGTATGGCGATGTCATCATGAGCACCGTCACCGAATGGGTTACGGAAGCCCCCGAGGCACCTACAAACGCCCCTAACCACTCCGGCGATGACGACGAGGAGCTTCAAGGTGGTGAAATCATCACCAAAACCGTCACCGTCGATGGCACTACAGCAATTCAGACTGCTACCGTTACTGCCACTGTCAGTCAGCCCCAGATCATTGTGATCGAGCAGATCACTCTCTTCATCTTTATGTCTGCCCTCGGTTCTACCTGCCCGATAGTCAAGTCGCACCCCGACGGTGGCTTTGATGTGGATGGTGACAAGTTCCCCGAGATTGGAGATGCATGCTCCAAGGCTTGCTACAAGCAGTTCTCTGCTTGTACTGCAGCCGCTGGAAAGAACTTCAGAGTGCGTGACTGTCAGACTCAGCTTGGTGCTTGTATTCAGGCTGCTTCCAACCAGAAGACCTCTCAAAAGCCCGTCACTGTTACCCAGACCGTCGTTCTTCCTCCTGATGCGACCGCCGGGAGCCAGACCAAGTATGTCAGTGGAGATGTCATCGTTAGCACCAAGACCCTTACTCGTGGCGAGCTCTGCACTATTGGTACTGGCGGTGTTAGCATTATCACCGTTACAGCTACCCCCACGGGATCAGATGACGTTGAATCGTCTGCCATGCCTACTGAGATTCCCGAGTCGATCCCCCAGATCGAGACCACCAAGGCGGTTACTGTCACAAAGATCAACCAATCTGGCTCGGCCGAGGTCAGCATTGTCACCATGACTCTTACCGTTCCATCCTCTCCCCCTTCGACCGATGATAATGCGGATTACTCGTCTGTTTTGGTGACGAAGACCACTGGCTATGTCGAGACCACTGTTGTTTCTACAGTGACTCTTACGGCTACCTCCCTAGGAGGCACCCCTGAGATCAGTCTTGTCACTCACACCATGAAGGTCCCCATTTCGAAAGCTTCTGGAACCACTGCAGTGGGAGAGACCCGTTCCCGTAGAACCAGCCTCGTCACTGTCACTGCCTCACCTACCTGCGCCGGGTGCACTGGAAAAATCAGCGTCATCACCAAGACCCTCGGCGCTACAGGATCTGGCTACGGAAATGGCGAGACCGACGTGGCTAGCTCTGCTCTCCCCTCTGGCGGCGAGACCAATGGCCTTCCCAGTTATGGCCTGCCTGGCACTAATGTCGTGACCTACACTGGCCCTGCTACAACTAGCATTGTAACAGTGACTGCTGCCCCGACTTGCGGTGGCTGCACAGGAGAGATCAGCCTCATCACGATGACTCTGAGTGCTACAGCATCTGGTTCCGGAAGCGGTTCCAATACCCCCATTCCCTCTGAGACCGAGATTGAGAGCTCTGCCCTTCCTACCGGGGGCCTTCAGACCGAAAGCCAGCCTGGTTATGAACAGCCTGGCACTGAAATTGTTACCAAGACGGCTGCCGATGTAACTAGCATCATCACCATGACTGCTGCACCTACATGCCCTACCTGCACTGGTGAGATCTCCATAGTCACGATGACCATGAGATCTACCGTTCCGGGTACCGGTACTGGCGCCGTACCTTCTCCCAGTGGCACCATGTCTGGCTCTAGCGTTGTGTACTCGGACACGCCTTCTGGGACCGAAGTTGGCAGCTCTGCTCTCCCTACTGGCGGTAGCCAAACAGAAAGCCAGCCCGGCTATGAGCAACCTGGCACTGAGGTTGGTAGCTCAACCCTTCCCACCGGCGGCCAGACTGGAAGCAAGCCTGGTTACGAACAGCCTGGCACTGAGATTGTTACCAAGACGGCTGCCGATGTAACTAGCATCATCACCATGACTGCTGCACCTACATGCCCTACCTGCACTGGTGAGATCTCCATCGTTACTATGACCATGAGATCTACCGTTCCGGGTACCGGTACCGGTGCAGTTCCTTCTAGTGTAACACCACCCGGCTCCAGTGTGGAATACCCTGACATGCCTTCTGGAACTGAAATTGCCAGCTCTGCCCTTCCTTCGGCCCCTGCGTCTGGGGATACCAGTGTGGGAGTCACTAGCCTCATCACCATGACTGGTGCCCCTACCTGCAGTACTTGCGCAGGTGAGACTACTGTTGTTACTGCCACCCTTAGCGGTCCAGGCTATGGCACCGGCACTGGTGTCGTGAGCAGTGCGCTATCTTCCGAAACTCTGGTTGAGAGTTCCGCTCTTCCCAGCTTCCCTGGTTCCCCTGGCGGCCCCGGAAATGGTGAGACCAGTGTGGCATTTACTAGCCTCATCACCATGACGGGTGCCCCTACCTGCAACACTTGCACAGGCGAGGCCACCGTGGTGACTGCCACTCTGACTCGTCCTGCCTATGGCACTGGTACTGGCGTTGGGAGCATTCCGGTTCCTTCTGCGACCGAGGTTGAAAGCTCCGCCCTTCCCAGCGGTCCTGCATATCCCAGTGGTCCCGGGAACGGTGAGACCAGTGTTGAAGTTACTAGCCTCATCACCATGACTGGTGCCCCTACCTGCAGCACATGTGCAGGCGAGACCACCGTTGTTACTGCCACTCTTAGCGGTCCTGACTACGGTACCGGCACTGGTTTTGTGAGCAGCGTTTATACCTCGGAAACCAAGGTTGAAAGCTCGGCACTCCCTACCCAGTTCAGCTCCCAGATGACAAGCCTGATCACCATGTCCGTTGCCCCTACTTGCCCCACCTGCACTGGCGAGACGACTGTTGTCACTGCCACATTGAGTGGCCCTGGCTATGGCACCGGTACTGGCACTGGAGTGCCGCCTCCTGTCACTGAGACTGCTACCCAGCCTGATGGTTACCAGACCGGCAACGTCAAGACTACTGTCATGACGGTCACGGCGGCCCCCACCTGCCCTACCTGCGCTCCAGAGGTCAGCATTGTGACCAGGACCATCACTTCGCCTCCTCACCAAGCCTCTTCACCGGCTGGCTCTGGTACTGCCCTTGTATCGACCGATGTCATTACAGTCACTGTTGGTGGAACCACGGGCGTTGTCACTGTTACCATGACGATGCCCCCGCCTGTCGAAACTGTGACGCTGCCACCGGTCACTCGCACCGTTACTGTTGGAGGCGGTAACTGCGGGGGCAACTACGACGGCAATGCTTCTGTTGTTACGGTGACAAGTTGCCCCTCGGCTACGACACTCGCCAAGCGTGCCATTGAGACAGTATACCTCACAAAGACGGTCGAAGCCCGCGCTGCTGATGATGTCAACGCCCGGATGAGACGAGTGATGCGGGGATTTGGTGGTTGGTAAGCCCTCCGCAGTCTCAAATAAGAGAAGGAAAATGCACGCTGTTTGGTCTTTGCTTTGGTTGAACCAAGGTAAAGAAGAAACATTATCAACCCATTTCTCCACGTATCCATTTCTATGCGACGCCCAAATCCCAGTTATGCTTGAAGCTTGGGCGTCAGTTGGTCAAGAGTTCAAAAATGGTCTGTCCTTTGTTATGCGCCTACGATGTTTCTACACATGTTATAGTTAGATAGAGTGGACATACCAGTCTCAATCTCGAGGATGCATTGGTCATGTTACAACTGAAGCTTGAAACTCTTGTGCTCCCTTTGAAGTACTCTATGAACACTGAAAAGCATGCGTAACATATTAGACTAAATCGCAATCAAATCACTCACTCACGGGCCGGCTAGCCAAGGGTTATGAAGCCCATAGTGTCCGCGTGGCTTGCATATTCTCAAGTTGCAGCCAACACGACCCCCACTAGCCCCGTTTATGCTGGGGCTTCAGCAGCTCTCAGTAGGTATATGCAAACAGTATCTCCTCGATATGAATATGCGAACCAACTGTAGCTCATTTCCAGTTGCCCTTGTGATTTTGACGATTCTGCATCAAAGCTTTGCAGTGGCCAGAGAGCAAGACGGCAAGACGACAATAGTTGTGGGCTAATTGCCATCCTCTTCTTACTTAAGTATTTAGCCAAGTATCTGCATCTCAAACTCGAACGCTTCGTTGCAGCAGAAGCTCCTACTGTAATAAGCATCCCCAGCAACAAGTTCCGTTGAGCCGCCCACTGTAGTCACGCTGCTTGTACTAGATTAGTACCTTCCCACCATGAACTGGTGGCCGCCACCGAGCTTTCCTCGTTCGGGCCCCGCCCCCACACATTACAATCGGCTCACATCAAAAAGTTCTCCAGCTCCTCAACGGCTTCTTCTCCTTCCTTTCTTCTCTGCAACGTCGCGTTAGGGCTCGATTCGTATCTGTCTTGATTCATCCCTTTCAGCTCAGAAACTATCAGCGCGCAGTATCCCTCTCGATTGGCATTGCCTCTCTTCCGCATCTTTACTTTCACAACTCCACTTTCAATCGGTATATAGGTCTCAGGTTGGACGGCAGCTCGCGAACGACTTATAGCACGCTCCTCCATTGCTCTCAAGTCCGAGCATGGCTAAGCCTACACCTGACCACCCGCCACTGGGTGACATGAAGCTCCCAAGTCAAGTGGACGAGCCTCGCGGCTTGTCAGCTGAGCTCGCAAATCAGGAAGAGGGGAATGTCCGAGAGGGGGACTACGATGTTGAGACAGTTGAGCGAGTTTACAGGTAAGCGCACAAAGGCACAAGGCTCTCGAAAATTCCATGGCTGACATGAAGCGAAGGAAAATTGATATGCGCATTATCCCTGGTTTGTGACTTCTTGGCCGAGCCCCTATTCGTCAGTTGCTCATCAGTCTTCTAGCTTTTTGGATTCTGTACTTTATGTGTTCAGCCATTAGATCCAACATCGGCATTGCCCAGACAATGAACAAAAAGGCTGGCCACGACCTAATGACAGTTCTTGGGCTCACCCCCAAAGACACATCGACGGCCCTCGCGCTGTTCTATGTTGCCTATGTTCTCTTCGACTGCCCTTCCAACCTCGTCATGAGCAAACTCAGCCCTCGTCTCTGGATGTCTCGAATTGTCTTTGCTACCGCAGTTGTGGGCACATGCTTTGCTGCTGTCAACGATGCCTGGAGTCTCAAGTTCCTTCGGTTCTTGCTTGGCATTGTTATTGCCGGTCTGTGGCCTGGAATGGCTTTCTACCTGACACTCTTCTACCCGCCCACCCGGTGCGCAAAGAGAATTGGCATGTACTACACAGCTGCCCAGATTTCTGCCGCTGTGGTAGGTCTCGTATCCGCTGGCTTTCAGCTGATGGATGGCAAAGGTGGCCTGGTTGGCTTTCGTTGGATGTTTCTGATCTACGGACTGGTAGGTGTGGTTTTAAGCTTCGTCCTGGTTTGGTGGCTTCCCGATCGCCCTCTTGCCCCTGGCCAGGTAAGAGAGCGCAAAGGCCTGTTCAAATGGCTTCCACCGACGCCTGAGGCACTGAACGGGCACGATGCTGTGGTCCACTACCATGATCTGAAGCGCGTTTACCACTCGCGTCCCTGGACATTCAAGGATCTGGGTCTCGTCCTGATCGACTGGCGCCTCTGGCCATTGACTCTCATGTATTTTGGCGTTGTTGGAGTAGGAATTGGAACCCAAAACTACGGCTCCGTCATCATCGCATCGATCCGCCCAGAAGCAAGCAGCATCCAGGTCAGCTTGCTTTTTGCGCCCATTTGGATTGTGAGTCAACCTATGAGTTACAATGTCTTTTCCCTTGTCTGACTGTGGACAGATGGATCTTATTGCCATTCTTTTGGTCACTCCCATCTCTGATCGTTTCCACCGGTCTCGGCCCTACTTCTTCTCCGCTGGCGCTGGTATCCAGATCATCGGACTCTTGACGACTACTCTAGCGACTGGCAACGGTTGGGCCCGCTACGGAGGACTGCTCATGGTTGGATTCGGTCTCGGTCCTACCGTGCCAATCTGCATGGCATGGAGTTCCGAGGTCTTCCAGAGGCGCCATGGAGAAGTCGGTGTTGCTGCCGCCACCGCCCTTGTATCCGGCCTGGGTAACCTCGGCAGCGTTATGACCACATATGCCTTGTATACAGGCTGGCCTGAAGATGCCAAACCTGGACCGCACCAATACCGCAAGAGCAACTATATAATGATTGGAATTCTTTGCATGAGCATTCTCAGTTCGTTTGCAATGCAGATTCTGATCCGGATTTTTGGCAACCCACCGAGCACCAAGCTTTACAACGATTCCGGAAGCGAGTTTGAAGATGGAGCAGCCCGACGTGAGGTTCACGAGCGTGGGTTCGGGTCCATCCTTCCTTGGAAGAAGGCTCGCCAGACTTGAGATCTCTCTCTTGCTTGCAAGAGCAAGTTCATCAGAGCTGGGCTCGATCTTCAACAATCCCCCTTTGACAGCTCTCGCCGTCTGAAATTTCGCTTCTTTGGCTGGTAGCTCAACCTACGTTCCAGCTTGTCTTTAATTGTTTGAGTCTGTGTCGGCAAGGGACGAACTGGAACCAGAAATGGATGAGTTGACAATGCCTTTGCGCTATCGACTCGTCAAGCTTCTGGTGACAGTCGTCCCTGGCCTCGAGACACAGGGACCTTCATGCTCTGGAAATCTTCCGGGGTCCGGTTTCTTATTTGCCTTTTCTTACTTTGTGCTGTGTTTATGATACCCATCAGCGTTTATACCCGCTGTCTTACGAGCTTCTTGTTCCCTCGACAGCGACAGTGCTCTTACGCCATCGCTGGGACGGCGTGTTGGACCGAGGCCCAGGACCGGCGAAAATGCTGCTGCGCTATCGTACGGTGGGCCCTCGTGGGCGTTTTGTTTTCTTGTTTTTGTGTTTGGATATAATCAAGACGTCAGTTAGTAGGGGTAATCCGCTTGGTGCACGCTCTGCATTGGGAGGTGGTTGCAGGTTGCCTGTTGGAGTGACCAATGTTCCCGATGTTGATCAAGTGCTAGGCGAGGACCCTCTGAACTAAATGGAAATTTACACTCTTTTCGCCCCCATTGTGGATTTGAGGGCTCTGGTGATGTCCAGATCCGGTCTGAAACTCACAGATAAGTTAGCCAGTCAGCCAGTCAAAGACCCTACGAGGTGTAAGGCAATTTGCCCAATCATGATGGATCATGTGCTGCAAAGTAATCCGATAGAGTGTCTCTTATTAGTCTCCACACAGACTACCTAGGTAGATCGAACCTGAGGCAGGATAACAACCACAACAAGGCAAGTTAGGCAAGTAGGGACATCATGCCTGAGGATATCAGGCTTCGACCCCAATATCCCAGCAGCACGTTCCAGTTCGACTCGATACACCTACTATTCCCAAAAACACAAGTGGCCAGCTCAACAAGAAAGTTCAATTACAGACGCGTCGTCAAACTTTGCATCGCTTGATTCATCGGTTTCTGCCGCCTACATCAGAGATTTCACGATTACTTGCAACATCAACTTCATTTCCCTATTTGAGCAGCTCAAGATTTCAACATCCGTCTTTCTGCTCACTCCCACACCGCCATCTCTTCTTGCCCATCTCTTCTTGCCCATCGTCAATATTGTGCTTGTTATGCTTTCTCAGAGTCTGCTATCATGCCATCTCCATGGTGTGCGGGCTCACTACTGAAGTATCAGTATGTGGCTATTTAAGGCACTGACGAATGGCAAGGCACGTTGGGCCTGGTTCAATCCTCGAGCACTGACAGGGCTTGTCTACTTGAGGCCCTCATCAATCACGCTAGAAGGGCCATGGTTCACCTAAGAAAAGGACTGCGAGAAATCTGGATCACCTGCCTCATGCTGTCCAAATGGGTCAACATACCACCTCGCTCGCCTTCGCGATTTCCTTTCGAAGCTGCACCTTACCTAGTGGAACGGCAGCTAATCGACAGCCGATGACCAAGTGGTGCTCGTTCATGGACTGCGGGCATTGTTCAGGGTTTGCCTGCTTGAATTGAGTCATCGAGACTTTTTCCTGTTGATGACCTGCTTCAAGGAGCAGTTGATTGACAGACAATCTTATTGAACCATGCTCCGTTCAACTGGTGGGCCGCCAGATAGGCACCATCTGCGCCCTACTTTGGGAGAAGTCTCAATAGCCTCGATTGCTCCGAGGCGAGAAGGAGTTACCACAGCCACTCGCTGTTGGTGCAAATATTCACGCCGCAGCCTTGCCTCCCCGTGTCCCCACTCTCAGTGAGCAGTGGCCACGGAACAAGTCACTGCACTGCCCACGAGTTGTCGCCGTGACTCACATCCGTCATCCTGGTTGGTACCAGGGAGAGAGTCGCGTTGAACGACTCATTCGGCTTCATGCGGCATTGGTTGCCTGACGCTGTCAGCTACTACTAAAAGGCTCTGCTTCGACGTGCGCCGCGGAGCAGTACCATCTAAGGGAAAGACTTTGCTGGCTCGTGCAACCTTCTTCAATCTCAGATTTGCTTACGCACTCTTCTCGGGCTTTGCATCCTGATGCTTTGCAATCTGATACTTTGCACAGGCAGCGCACGCGCACAGACCCACACCAACACTCATGCCATGTCACGTGGCATCTTTCTCTGACTAATCATAAACCCCTTCCAAATCCGCCCTGGAGTTGCCGTTGCCTTCCGACTCTTCATACCATAATTTTCAGGCTTCCATCGCATTCGAGCTCGTTCGCATACCTACTGACAGGGAGGTTTGTCGAGCTATTGGACGAGCATTTATACGCGACTTATACGCCTCAGCACTTGCACGCCAACCAGTGTGCCGATACGGCAAGAAGTCAACTCAGCTACCCACCTCTTATCGCGACCTTTCAGCTCAGACGCCCGCGTACCCGACGAGAACCTACCAATTCCACGACCTCGACTTGCCAACGCCATGAGTGTCGCGTATGAACCGAGGAGCTTTATTCATGAAGGCGCCTATCCGCCTCTTGGCGACGAGCACGATCATGCTGCCGACCAGCGCTTTACAGACAATGACGTTGCAGAGCAACTTAGCCACTACACGACCGAAGCGTCAATGCTTCCGGACGACAGGGGTGTACTAGGTGATGATAGGGGCATGATGCCCGAGGACGCCGCCGCCGTTCAAGAAGCAGCCCGACTCGATCTTAGCTCGGCATCATTCCCTTCTCCTATGCAGGCCGAGTTGGCTGGTCCGCCTTCTCTTACCGATGCTCTTCAAGACGACGGAGATCTCTCGCCCGGTGTTGGATCCCCTCCGTCCCGTATCAAGCCTATCCCGAAACCTGATCGCGATGTTGCGAAGCAGCCTGATGGCAAGTTTCATTGTCCGTTGGACGATTGCAAAGAAGAGGTTCGAGCTTTTTCGCGCAAGTGCGAATGGAAGTAAGTGCATTACTTTTATACACAACTGGTATTGACTTGACGCTAACGGTATTGGCAGTAAACACATGGACAAGCACGAACGGCCATATCGCTGCCCGGCAGACGGATGCGAAAACTTGCCAGGGTTTACCTACTCAGGTGGACTGCTTCGGCACGAACGAGAGGTACACGGCAAACACGGCGGCCCCAAAAACACTGTCAACTGTCCTCACCCGAACTGCAAGCGACATACTGGTAAGGGGTTTTCGCGGCAGGAGAATCTCAACGAGCATCTCCGTCGGGTTCATACAAATATCGAAGGGATGACGCCTCCTGCGGAGCCAGTGAACACACCGGACGAGAACGATAATGACAAGATCGGGATGAAGCGAAAGCGTCGATCAAGTGGCCAAGCCAGCGAGGAGCTCACAGAGCTCCGAGAGGAGATTAAGCGCGTGCGCGAAGAGAATGAGAAGCTCAAGGCCGAGATGGATCAGCAGTCACAACATTCCCTGGCCATGATGGCTCAGATTGCAGAGCTTCAAGATGCTCTACGACACGGACTAGGACAACATGGACTGGGAGCTCCGACGGCGCAAATGATCTAAAGAGACATCTCACGTTGTTTGTCGCCTTCTCGTTATTGCAACTCAGCTATTCCTCTCTTCTTTCCCTTTTCAGGCCGGCTCCAACGTCAGTCTATTACGCGTGGTCGATTTCTTCACAGCAGATCCCGTGGACTGACCTTCGACTTTTTCTTTTATTGGCTCCTTTCTATCACGGTCGCCCTTTGAACCATAGCTACAATTATTCGGCGTTCGGTTTCGGTTATGCGCAGATTTGCATGGCACAGGTGTGTTGTCAGAGATGGAATGGATCTCATGCTCTATCCTTCTTTCATGCTCTGGTTTGTCGGGTTTTCAGTGCAACGGCGTAACTCTAGGGCGTGGAAGAGATGATATCCCCTTTTTACACTGCGGTACACTCAATTAAGATTTGTTAGCACTCTGTCCGTTTTCCTTTGTCTCTCTTTGGTCCTTTTGAGGGGTTCATGACATGTCGCAATGATTGATTACCTTTCACCAAGCGGGCAGACGTATGAGAGTTGCAAACGTCCTGGCAGTGGGTAACCAAATAGTGTATAATGATTTGTAACAATATATTTAGACTATCTAAACGTGTTCCTTATGGGGAGCGCAATGTATGGGCTTTGTTTCTTGTGATGTGGTCTTGCTATGGCAGTCATGATGAGCATCCTCGGCTGTAGATTGATCAGTCACGTTAGAGGTTCAAGCGACTACGTTCTCTCTTTTCTCTTCCCTCCTTCGAATAGGTACAGTGC
Organism: Pseudonectria foliicola; assembly: GCA_003693505.1. Classification (NCBI taxonomy): domain Eukaryota; kingdom Fungi; phylum Ascomycota; class Sordariomycetes; order Hypocreales; family Nectriaceae; genus Pseudonectria; species Pseudonectria foliicola. The sequence continues at coordinate 186,418 of QUZD01000109.1, forward strand.
TATGTAATCCGTAGGCAGCCAAAGCTCCTGGTGCTGATAGGATTGTTCACCGCCACGTATCAACCGCTGGTTCGTACTTCGCCATGCTGTGGACAGGGATGAACCACACACCAACAACACCCCGCGATCAGTGGAGTTGGCGAGTGTTGGTTGGGTACCTTATGTAGGTACCTACCACGGAGCCCTCCCCGAACAGGATAGCAACGGGAGACATGAAGAGCATCTCGTTTTTATGTAGTTGCGTAGCTTTGGCCTGTACCCAGAAGCCAATCCTTTGGTCTTTGTTCTTTGAGCCTCCACAGACGTAAAGGACTCTGAGACCTTCGAGCTCAGGGCGCTTAGTCTTCCCCGTACCCTTGCTTGTAGGTCGTTTCATTGGGCTTGGGCATATGCAAGTTAAGATGCTAGCTGGGCTGCTGCAGATTTGGGCGCTGTCCAGGGGTTTAGGCTGACCCTGCTTTTCCCAGTTCCAGTAATGCCCATTGTAGTGGCACGATATATATAGCGAGATGCAACAGAAGCGGGAGCCCAAGCTTTTGCTCAGGGCCTTCATACATTGGCACGTTTCTTGATGATTCCTTGGCTCTCTGTGCCATGACAAGGAGCTCTTCAAGCTTATGGGCAATAGCCTTCGCAAAGCTATCGCACGAGAAACAATCTGCCCTGGGTGCTTTGGAAGGGAAAGATGACTCAACTCTAAGCCTTGCTGATCAAGTCAACAAGATCATCTTACTCTCCAAAGAGAGGCAAGCCCAGTGTGAAAACAAGAAATGGGTGATGAAGATTGGCTCACGCGAAGTAGTATTTCGGGACCAAGTGTTCAAGATCATTGAATGGGCGGGCAAGTTCAGGGAGATTGGCGATGTCGCCGCTTCTCTTGATACAGTCCATGCTGCACTCCCTTGGGCTGGCGTGCGTTTTCTGTTGCAGGTAAGTCAGGAATTTGTATTTTACTTGTTTGTCGCAACACCCATATCTGTCAATTCAGCCAGTTTTGCTCTGTTGACTGTTGCTTTTCCTTTTCCCCATTTCCATCAGCACGATGGCAACACGAGTAGCTAACTCCTTCACAGTCAGCTACTGCTGAGCATGAGCAAATGCAATTGATTGTTACTATTGTCGAAACTATCACACGCTTTGTACATCATGGCGAAGTATTCGAACAAGTTTACACCAAATCCTCAGTGCGGGAGCCCATCGGCCAGAAATGCCTTGACGAGTTAAGGAACAATATTGTCACCCTTTATGCCGCGATCTTGGAAAGCCTAGAATATTGCTGTTCAGAGATGAAAAAAAGCACAGGGCGTCGACTGGCTAGGGCTATCTTGAAGTTGGATGACTCCACATCCTATCTCGACCAGTTGGAAGTTTGCTGGACAAAGGCCCAGGAACAAGCTCAGACCTGCGATAGGGTGTGCTCCTTTCAGATGTCTTCTCACCTTCGAAGCCATCTTCAGCATACTTCCTCCTCCCTGAACGAACTCAAGAATGACGTTTCTCATATGCTTGTTCAGATGGAGAGTGTCGACCGCCTCAAGATCCTTGAGGATATCTCACAGGTAGCCTTTCGAGGCTATCACAATTTTCTTTGCGACCGGAGAACTAAAGGAACCGGAGACTGGCTTCTGAACACCAATCAATACAAACAATGGCAAGAGGCCGACTCTTCGGTTGTGACCATTCTTTATGGCCTACGTGGGTTGTTAACATTCAGAGCTACTAGGATGGCGGCTAACACTATATAGCTGGTGCTGGAAAGACCTTCCTGATCTCCCGAGTGGTAGACAATGTCAACGAACAGCTTTCCCACAAAAGCAGCAACGATGCCCAAGGGCTGGCATTCTTTTACTGCAACAGAAATGAGGAGGTGCGACGGCAGCCACAGTCGATCTTGGCTAGTCTGGTTCGCCAACTTTCCTCACCTTTTGGTAGACCAGAAGAAATTCATCAAGACGTTCAAACATTGCCTCGCAGGCTCAAAGTCGAAGGCCTGGTTTTAGACGTCAAGGTGTGCCAGGAGACTTTACTAAAACTTGTCAAGTCCTATTCCTGCACCACAATCATCATCGACGCACTTGATGAATGCGAACGCAAGAACAGAAGGGAGTTGATGGATTGCTTGTTGTTTCTCATGAAACAGCAATGCAACTTGAAAATCTTTATTTCGAGTCGGAAAGATGCCGATATCACCAGACGATTCTCATCCCAGCCAATGATTGAGATTGAAGCGGCTGATAACCAAAATGACGTGGAGGAGTTCGTAAGAGAGACTCTCAGTCGTGACGAGAGATGGAATGAACTCGACCATAAGCTTCAAGAAGATATTATGACGACACTTTTCACCAAAAGCAACGGCATGTTTCAGTGGGCAGCCTTGCAGGTGCAGCAGCTCATACAGCTGGACTACTGGAACGGTGCCTTTATAAGAGAACGTCTAGGGCGATTACCCGAAACACTTGAGGACTCGTATACAGAGATGTGGCTGCAGATGGTGAGGAAGAGCGACATGGAGCGGCGCCTAGCTGAAAGCGCCCTTCGATGGGTTCTCTGCGCACAAGAGCCCTTGTCTACAGAAAGGCTGGCAACCGCTATGATGATCAATCATTTCGACTCAGATGCTCTCTACGACGTCGAAGACCCTCCTACAGAGGATATGATAAGCGTCCTCTGCTGCAATTTCTTGACCCACGATAAGCGAGCACGTGTCTGGCGGTTCAGTCATTTATCAGCCTTGGAATACCTTGAGAGCAAGCGCCATGCTGAGCTCAAGCCCCATCGACACGTTGCAATTGCCTGTATGAAGTACTTGATTCGTTTATGCAGTGACCAACTGATGCACGATGGTTGGGAGTCCTCTGGTTCAGGCCTTGGAGCATATGTTGCAGGATCTTGGATACATCATGTGAAGGCACAGGAACAGGCCGAGGCAACGCCGCATGCGCCTTTGATCAAGCTTCTCAAGGCTTTCATGGGATCAGTCCATGATAGCAATCAGGCTTATCGGAACTGGGCCACGAGAATGGCTAATTTCATCAGCCGTATCGGTCGAAACTCAAGCAATGACCAACTGGAACCATCATCGTCACCACTCTTTGGGGTCTGTTTGTTTGGACTTAGCCATATTCTCGAAGAATGGTGGGAGCTCGATCATACAATCGATCTCAACATCTGTAGCAGAGGGGGCAAGTCCCTCCTCTGTCTGGCACTCAGCAACAGGCAAGACACCATTGCTCACTTCCTTCTAGAAAAAGGGGCCAATCCTGGAAGGATAGGAGCTTATGCACCCTTGTGTTTTGCTGTTTGTACAAGAACTGAATCAATGGTTCTTGCTTTGCTCAAAGCAGGCGCTAATCCCGAAGAGATTTCCAGGAGCTATTTGGCCCCCCTTAGTGAGGCGATAGGTGGCTCGCTCGCAAGTTACAACATCGCTCGGATTCTGTTAGAGTATGGAGCAGATCCCAATAGGGAGACAGGGCGTGGTGGAACACCATTGGAATCTGCCTTACGGCGGGGATTTGGCGAAATGGCTTCACTCCTGTTTCGCTATGGGGCAAGACTTCGCGATATTCATGAAGCTTTAGTTCTCAGCGTGCAGAACGATCTTACCGACTGGATTGAGTACTGCCTTGCTCAAGGCGCAGATATCAACTCGACCCCCAGGAGCAAGCGCCCTCTCATTGTTGCTGCGAGATACAGCACATCAAATGTCGTCCACAACCTGATTCGGGCCGGCGCAGACGTCAACGGGCTTGAAGAGGACAGTCATGGCACCGCGCTTACGGCCGCGGCCGCTTCATGCCGATGTGATTCAATGAAGCTTTTGTTAGATGCGGGTGCCGATCCAAACCTCAACAACGGTCTCACAACTCCACTAGGCGAGGCTGCAAATACAATGGTTCTGGCCGGCCCGATGATTCTAAGACCAGAGAACAAAGAAAGAGAAGAGGCCATTCGATTTCTGTTGGACGCTGGTGCTAACCACATCAATTTTGTCTGTTCTGGAGATTACCCTACCGCCTTGACTCGAGCCATCTCCAATGCCGACGACAGCGCTGGAATAGTCAAGCTTCTCCTGAACGCAGGAGCGAATCCGAATCTTGGCAATCATTTATGCTATCCTCTTGAGGCAGTTCTCCGTCAAAGTGAATACCAAAGAAAGGTTCTGCATCTACTTCTGACTGCTGGAGCTGACCCTAACCATAACGATGGGTTTATAAACTGCTTATACGTCGGAGCATCTGAAGGTTACTCGGATGCGTTTAAGCGTATGCTCGATATCGGAGGAGATCCCAGACTTACTTTTGATGAGGGATGTGGGAGTGCACTGGCCTGCGCGGCATTTCATGGCAATGTCCAAGCGTGTCGCGCACTTTTACATCCAGACTTCAGTGTGGATGTTAACATTCAGCTTCGTGGATGGTTCAGGAACGTTCTATCTGCCGCGATAGGAGGGCTGAGTCAGTCGTCCGCGGGCAATGGCAATTATTTTGAAGTCTTCGACTTTCTTCTCGAATCTGGAGCCGACAACCCACTGCCAATATTCCAAACCTTAGGACACCAAAACTACGCCGTGCAACTTGGCGACAAGACATACTCTTATATAGACCGCGTGAAAGGTATCTACGAACAGGCTGGGCATCTACAACATTGCGCTATCCCTAGACACTGGGCACGTATCATATGGGAGCTGGCGTGCAGTCCCTCACGCCGGGCGAAGGCTCCTCTCCAGCTTCGGCATCGCGGGTTTCCTTGCCCTATCCCATCAGAAATCAACGTCATGTTGAAACTCAAAACAGGCAATATACCACAGAAGACCGACTATGTGGTTGTCGTGATCCGAGGACGGCGTTCGGAACGGTTCATCTGGGTCAAGGAGAGGGGAGCATTCGAGCAGTTCCGGGAGACTCGATTGTTGAATCCTGATGTGCGGACTGAGGGAGAAGAAGCTAGACCAAAACACACTGGGAGTCTTCGTGAGAGGGCTCCCGATAGTGTGAGTTCCAAAAATCGCCGTCCGCCGCCGGTGATTGAACGGTCTTTACTCCTGTCAGCATTGTTGTTACTTGTTCTCTCTTGGATACATACGGTTTGGAAAAGCAAATAGATAGTTTACGGGTTCTGGGAGGTGTCTATTCTTTACAAGCATTTGGCTCGTTTACACTTTTGTATCCTCTCCAAGGTAATATGTTGATGGAAAGCCAGCAGATCATATCAAACCATGTTGTGGTTGCAGTAAGGGTCGTCGAGTCTGACCATCATGGGACTGCATATATCAAGTCGCCCATGACTGAATCGTGAACGCAGTGTGTTTGAGAATGGATTTTAGCCTATTGCGTACAGTGTACTAGTTGGTAATGGCTCTATATACTGCTCCAACGATTCCATCCCCGATATACATTGGCTCATGCGAATTATCTACAGTTGCTTGACCCTAGAAAGTCTAGTCAAGCTTACGCAACTCCATGTTTGTCAGACCTGGCGTAATACACTCTCGTCGGGTTGACAGCTATCCACTTTGCCTCTAAACAGCATGAACATAGCTGGCGGGCACGCTACCCGTCACTCCAGCCTTTTCCACCTCGACCCAGCCATCACCGGGATCGTCGGCGACAAGGACGAAGCGCTCGCCCTCGACCATGGAGTGCTCCGTCTCGGACTGCGCCGCGTATTCGTAGAGGGCCTCGACGTAGCGAAGCTTTTTGGCGCCGCGCTTAGGGGCGACGGCTGGGCCCTTCTTCTTGCCCGCAATGGTGGATGGGGCTGCTGAGGATGTAGTCGAGTTGGAGTACGTGGATGCGGGACGAGCGGTAGTGGAGTTGGTTACGGTAAAGTCGACGTACGATGTGGGAACGAGGCCGTCCTTGTAGCCGGCACGAACCTTGACCCAGCCAGAGCCATCTGGTAAATGTTAGTCATGAATGCTTTACTGCTTTTGGTAGCAGTCATTGGGAGTCACTTACCGTCCGGTTCAAGCAGCGTAACTTCTCTACCTTCTGGAAGTGATAACTCGCCATCGCCGGTTGCTTCAAATGAATACATCATCTTGCCCTTCTTCTCCTCTTTTTCTACACCATTCGATGCGGCCCCGCCGGTGTCGCTAATGTAGGCAGCGGGTGGCGGCGCAATGACCCTGTTTTTACGCATCGTGTTGGCGCTCCTAGCCGACGATACGCTTGGACGAGGAGCATCATGGCTTCCATCTTCAGTGGGGGTGCGCAGCTCAGAGGCGGAGCCTGAGACGGAGGGGCGGGCTGAATGAGAGCTCAATGAGTTCATCGTGTTGGATCGCGTTAGTGAAGGCGGTTGAGCCGTTTGAGGGGAGGCGGTGGTGGTAGGTTTGAGATGGTTGTTTGCAGCCTCCTGGCGGGCAGCCTTGAGCTTCTTTCGCTCGTCCTTTGACTGCTCGCCAGGACAGTCGGCGGGGACCATCATCTCACACTTGCTGTGGCAGGTATAGCCACAGTCTCGGCAGTCAAAGCCCTTGGCACTAAGACCCCAGATGCGATCGCCGCAGAGATCGCAGTTGGTGGGTATCTTAAAGGTCTGACTCTTGAAATTATGGTTCTTGGCTCCCAACGTGACATCGCCCACTACAGCCGTGATGGTGGATGTCTCGACCTCGGCAGTCAGGCGCTGGCGATCAACGGCATGGAGGTCTTCTTGCGTCGCAAAAAGAATACGAACTACATCGAGTTCGTCCTTCTTCTCGGTGCCGTCCCGAACACGTTGCTTGGTCTGCTTGAGGCCCTCGACTTCCCGTCGCTTCTTGTCCACCTCTCTCCTTAGGTCGCCCAACTGCGCTTTGGATTTGCTCAGGACATTGCGGAGGAAGATTTTGGCGGTTTCGTCGACAACCATTGAGCCATCGTCGTGCCAAACGGGGCTTGGCTCAAATGTCTTATCCGGTGGCTCCTGGAAGCCTCCCATGTTGTGTTGGATGTACATCATGGAGTCGAGGTGCGGCAGGTTCCTCTTAATTTCGGATCCCTGGTGTTCCATCATTCCGTTACTCTGCTGAAGCATGGCACCCTCGAGTTGGGTCGCGATTCCCCATAAGCTGTTGAGCTTGACCGTACGGAATTCGCTTAGGTCCTGGAGGCTGTCCATGACTTCGGGCACATACTCGTGGTAGTATTTCTCCTTTTGCTTGTTGGTGACATTGATGGCAATGACGTAGGTGTTTTTCGAATTATGCATCTCAAACAGCTGCTGCTGGTAGGCACTCTGAGCCTTGGCCTTGTCGTAGTGGGATTCGGTCTTTTTCCGCTTGGCCTCGACCTCCTGACAAACGCCGTCGTACTTGGCCTTGGTCTTGCGCAGGTCGCCATAGGAGGACTCGCGCTCGCGCTCGAGCTTCTCGGCGTATTCAGCGTGCCGCTTGCGCAACTCTTCGAACCGAGCTCCGTAGTATTTGAGGGGTTCGGCGACCTGGGAGACAAGATTGGTTGCGTATCGATCGTGTTCGCCGGCTCGGGACTCGAGGGTATTGAGCTGGGTGGCCCAGGTCGTCAACGAGGCACTTGCAGGGGAGCTGTCAGCATGGATTGAGGGGATCGTGGGAGTTAGGGGCACAGTACCTCTCAAGAGAACCGGGCGTCATGACTGGGGAATCGCCGACGCTGAGCTGCGACGACTTCTTGTTCTTCTTCTCATAGTACTTTTTCGCCAACGCGACAAGCTTTGCGCTGTACTCCTTCTCAATCGCGGCGCGCTCACGATAGAACTGCTGCATATCCTCGAGCCACGCGATGCCATGGCCGACCCAGGCGCTGGCGGGTTTGAAGCCATCCTAAGAAGAGGGGAGGAACAGGGTCAGCGAATGGCGGATAGCCGGGAAATGGGAATGGGCATGGTTGCAGTGATTGATTGTAGTGATTGCGAACCTTGAGCTCGGCGCCGAATGTCGGCAAGGAGTCCACCTCGGCCATGGCAGAAGACGTCTATTTGGGAGCGGAGGAGAGTGGGAGGCGCAGCCGCAGCATGTGAGTGAGGGTTTGGGGAGCTCTGCTCTCGGGTCTCGGATCTCGGATCTCTGCTTATGGTGTCTCGTGCGACAATGGAGCAGAGTGCGGGAGAGCTGGATTAGAGGATGCAAGGGCTCGGCGAGGAGGGAAGAAGACGAAGGGAAGCAAGGAGAGGGAAGCGCTGGCGCAGAAACAAGCAAAAGAAGGGTGAAGCGTAAAGTTGAAGTGTGAAAGCGTGAAGCGTGGGAAGACGTCGGAGATCGAATGGGCTGGAATGGTTGCGCAGCGGGGGAGGAGCAGCCCAGAGTTGGTACTGTACTGTACTTGGAGGCTAGAGTACCTAGAGACCAGACTACCTAGGTAGGTAGACTACAGTACTGTAGGTACCTTACCTGAAGATGGAGAGGCAAGGCGAGGCGAGGCGAGGCGAGGCGCAGCATGGAGCACTCGAGCTCTTCTGGGGAAGTTGGGCCGTAACTGCAGGCACTGAAGCTAGAGACTACAGTTGCTTTAGCACTGTCATAGTCCCGTCTCCAGCAGGTTCAGGAACCATTGGAAAGCGTCGACAAGGTACCTGTGGATACCTGAGGGGCCCCAGCATCTTGGCGCGGTGGACGGATTGGCGCAATGTACCCGGCCGACTTGGGGATGACCCAAGCAGCTGGAAGTGTACAGCCGGCCGAATAAGACCACAACTGGACAAAGTAGTCAGTTGGAGCGTTCTTTTCCGCCTTGAACCGCCAAGTTGGTGGGGGTCAAGATGTCAAAGATGGGCATTCCGCAGACCCCTCAGTCGGCTGGCTGAAGATGGAGTTTCAGGCGGCTAATTGGGTAGAGTCCTATCAGAGAGGGATCCCTGTCTGGTGTCTCGTATATGTATGTACATACTGTAGTAAGGAGTACAAGGCACGGGGCACGGGGCACGGGGCACGGAATGGACAGAAGGTGGTGAGGATGGGATCTGTACATGACAATACATAGTAGGCCTCTACGCGTTGGAATCAGCGCGCGCATTGGCACTCGTCATGGGTGGACTGAGTGGTACATACAATACCAAGTATACGGAGTACTATGTACTATGTATGTGTGATGCGAATGAACGTCTCTATCTCGGTTATGCAGTCTTTGCCATCAGCACAGATAGTATACCATGTATACCACTTTGTGTGCAGATTACAGATTACAGATTCCCATGTAATTACAATATTTCCATGGAGGCAGTAATCTGTACGGTACAGTACAGTTATACCCCGTCTCATGGCGTGCATGTGTATGTGCATGTGTATGTGCATGTGTATGTGTGTATGTATATGTAAGCTCACCCAGGTGGATAAACGGGCATAGTGCAGAGCACGTCACCGGCAACGGGCTTCCGCTCTTGATGGACAACAACTCGATTGCTCCATTTACCATACACAAGGTAGTCAAGTCAGTCTGCCTAATATTACTGTACCACCTGCGCGCTCTGGTTCTTATCGCAATTGCTGCCCGCAGACTTTTCTGATCACGTTGAGCTGCCTACCTCGTGAGCTCTCGAGCATCAAGCAGAGCTTTCCCACGTCTGCTACTTCTCAGCCCTGCTGCTGCTCCCATCTCGGCGCCGTGACACTATCACATCTTCATCTTCACCATGTCTCTCACTCTCCAAACCGCCATCCAGGGCTCGCCCGACTCCACAGCCATCATCATCCCCTCCAAGTCGTCTCCCCTCACCGTCTCCTACTCGGCCCTCACAGCCCAGATCGCCTCCTTCCAGCAGAAGCTCGCCAACATTGGCATCACCACCGGCGCCCCCGTCTCCATCGCCCTTGTCAACTCGTACGAGTTCATCGTCTCCTTCCTCGCCGCCTCCTGGCAGCGCGGCATCGCGGCGCCCCTCAACCCAGCCTACAAGCAGGACGAGTTTGAGTTCTACATTGACGATGTCAAGAGCGCCATTGTCCTCGTGCCCCGCGGTGCCTGGGCCGCCGGCGCTCCCAGCGTAAAGGCTGCCGCCGAGTTCAATGCGGCCGTCGCCGAGTGCTACTGGGATGCCGGCAAGGGCGAGGTTGTGCTTGACGTTAAGAATCTTGGCGAGCTCAAGGGCAAGCAGGAGAAGATCTTGCGCGCCGAGCCTGAGGATGTTGCCTTGATCCTGCATACGAGGTACGTCGATCTCTTGAACCCAGGAGCTTGTACATGTCACGGTCACGACTAACAGTTGCGTAGCGGAACCACCTCGCGACCCAAGGTGGTAAGTCAAGCTCGGTCTCGCAAGCATGGCTCACTTCAGCTCACATTTGAATTCCGCAGGTCCCTCTGTCGCATCGCAACCTGACCCGGACCATGCGTATGACCCAACTCTCAAGCCATCCCGAGCCCCTCTGTTGCGCTCGACTGACACTGTTCCAGGAAACATTGAGCGGACCTATGAGCTCACTTCCGCGGACCGTACGATGCTGGTGATGCCCTTGTTCCACGTTCACGGCCTGCTCTGCGGTCTCCTCGCCCCCTTGCTCACCGGCGGCTCCATGGTGGTGCCGACCAAGTTCTCCGCTTCCGAGTTCTGGGCCGACTTCATCGCCCACAAGGCCAACTGGTACACGGCTGTGCCGACCATCCACCAGATCCTGCTCAAGGGCCCGCCCCCGAGCCCCATGCCGTCGATCCGCTTCATCCGCTCCTGCTCCAGCCCCCTGTCTCCCACCGTCTTCCAGCAGCTCGAGGAGGCTTACCACGCCCCGGTGCTCGAGGCGTATGCCATGACGGAGGCGTCGCACCAGATGACCTCGAACCCCTTACCTCCGGCCAAGAGAAAGCCCGGCACCGTCGGCATCGGCCAGGGCGTCGACGTCCGGATCCTGACCGAGCAGGGCGAGGAGGTGCCGCAGGGTACCGAGGGCGAAATCTGCATCATTGGCGAGAACGTGACCAAGGGCTACCTCAACAACCCGTCGGCCAACGCATCCTCGTACCACAAGAACGGCTTCTTCCGAACCGGCGACCAGGGCAAGAAGGACGAGGACGGCTACATCATCATCACCGGCCGCATCAAGGAGCTCATTAACAAGAGCGGCGAGAAGATTAGCCCCATTGAGCTGGACAACGTGCTCACGCGCCACCCCAAGGTGGGCGAGGCCGTCAGCTTCGCCATCCCCGACGAGGTGTACGGACAGGACATTGGCGTGGCCGTGGTGCTTAAGAGCGGACAGAAGCTTACGAGCGAGGAGCTCAAAGGCTGGGTGGCAGAACGGCTGGCCAAGTTCAAGGTGCCCAAGAAGGTGAGCTTGCCTGCTATTTTTGATCGACAAGTGCATGGCGCTAACGGATGATGCAGGTCTACTTTACCGAGGTCATGCCCAAGACGGCCACGGGCAAGATTCAACGACGCATCGTGGCGGAGACGATGATGAAGCAGGATGCCCCCAAGGCGAAGCTGTAATCAAAAGTGCCAGCAGACGAGGACTTGTCAGCACCGAACAAGGGCCATGTATGTAGTCAGCGAACCCACTCCCTAATCAAGAGAGTCGTATATATGATACAAGTTGGAACAAGAGGTTGGGCATGGGTGTTGGGCATCTAGGCAGGGAACATATGGCTGTGAGCCGTCTTGGCCACTGCTCCAATTATCCTCATAATGATGCATTTTCGCTTAAAGTTACGTGGGCCATCTAATGTTTCCTCTGAGCCATTTGGGCTCAAATGGTTTAGGAAAAGAAATATGCCATCTATACCAATGCTCATGCTGGGTCCCATCTCGCCTCTATTAGATTGTTCGGTTCCGTAGCCGTTGCCACAACCCTCTGCGCGCGCGCAAATGCTTTCTAGGCTCTTGATTCATTCTTAGTCATAGTTGCCGTCCTTGTCCGCCACCTCAATCACGTCGTCCTCGTCATTGTCGTACAGCGCGCTCTTGTTGCGCTTGAGCGGCGCGCCGTGAACGTCGACGGGAGCGCGAGGCTTCCGGGGCACGACGGTGTGGCGCTCGACCCAGGCCGAGGTGCCTTCGGGGTGCTCCCAGTGGAAAGGCTGGACGAGCGAGGGCTTGCTGTTGTTGTTGTTGTTGTTGTTGTTGTTGTTGTTGTTGTTGTCGTTGTCGGCGGACTCGGGCGCCGGGGACTCGAGGTCGACGCCGGCCTCGGTGGCCAGGCCGCGGCAGCGGGCGTTTGCGTCCTGGAGGTCGGCAAAGACGGAGACGACGGAGGTGACGCCGCTGGGCTCACGGCTGAGCAGGACGAAGACGGTAGCCATGGTGGGGGAGGACGAGGATGAGGATGAGGATGAGGATGAGGATGCGACGAGGCGGCGGGTGGAGGAGAGGATCGAGGGAGGCTCTGCGTCGGGAGCCAGGTTGGCCTAAGCAGTCGTGGGATGAGGATTGAGCAGTGCAGTGTACTGTGGTGTACTGTAGTGTACTGTAGTGTATTGTAGATGGTTGCTTGGTGTTGGTTGCAGTGCAGGTCAATTGGGCCGTTGTGCGTTATTATGGCTAGTTGCCGTTGCTACTCTCGGGGCGTGCCGATCGGAAGGACGCTTGATATATCCGTCCGTACTCCTCCGAGAGCGAGAGCCAGGCACCGCGTCACCTGACGGCCACGCCGGCGGGCCAGGTGCTAAGTACTGTAGAATCCATTCGCTTCACTAGAACTAGTGCTCCGGAGTGCGCATCGGAGCTAGCTCTCAGCTCACGGAACGTCACTCCGAGTGGTGTGATTGACAATGGAGCCGAGTCGGGCATGGGACTATTCGTCTCGGGATCACGACCCGTGCCACCACAGCCCCAGAGCCCCAGAGCCCCAAGGAATCCTGCTGGATCCTCTCTGTGATCCCTGAAAACTCTAGTCTAGGAACTTGGGAAGAATCCCGGCTAGACCTCTGGCGGCTGGTCACATGGCTCCAACTCACTCCGTCCGTCTGTCCGTCCGTCCTCTTCTTCTTGTGCTTCTAGAATCCCAGCTTTGCCAGGATGTTCTTTACTATACTACAATCTGCGCCGTCGGACTGTTTGCCCGTGCTGACGTCGGCAAGCCCGGTGCATTGGTCGCCGATGGCCGGCTCCGATTACCCCAACTCTTCTTTCCGGCGGCTGCTATTGGCGGGAAGCATATGTGACTCTTCAACGCCCATGCTCGTTCTATTATTACGTATTGTACATCTTAGTATCACGTCCCCGGCAAGTTTGCTGCGTCTGCGATACAACTTTACATCAAGCAACCCAGGTTTGACGCAGCTGACGTTGTGGGCTCTCGGAAGCGCAAATACTGCGACAATGTCAATACCCGTGGGCTGTAGATTCGGCCATGTCCGACTTGGATGGGGACGATGGAGACAACCGCTCGGAGAGACCAGGCACGTCATGTCACCCTTGCATTTGCATGCCTTGTGGGCTACAGTAATTCCCCGCCGAGCACCACGAGAACTCTTGTATCCGTACAGAACTTGCATCAAGATGGAAACGTCCCATTCTTTTGGCTCTCATAAGCCCAGGGCGACCAGGAGGTGAGCTGATTACCTTGTCACGCTTGTCAGACTTCCCTGCCGACATCGCCGTGGTCGTACAGGGGTCTTTGAGCTCCCGCGACGTCTTCTACAGTAAGTGTCCATCCATCTTTGTAATGACGTAACCAACGGCGCTGTTCCATGCAATTACTGTACATAGTTGTGCAGCTACCCTAATGACAATCCTTAACCCCATGGAGCCCCAGATCCATGTCACGACGTGCAGTCCACCTTTTTTCAAAGTGCAATTATAGCATAATACAAACTATCAAGGTGTCATGAGGATGCATAGCATGATCGTGCTTGGGTGCAGAATGTGTTGAGTGGGATAAAATGCGTTATGGGCAACTTTGCAGTAGGATGCCACTGTAGCACACGGCGCCATCACGGCATACCTGGCTGTAAACCATTCTGGCTTGGTAAAGTATCCGGTCAAGAGACCGTTGCAAAAGCACAATGCGCTCAAACAAACACACACTTGCCTATAAACTGCTCTCACCTTGTCCGTCGGAATGCACTTGGATGTACCCCAACTTTGACCTTCTACTCTAGATACCAGGTAAAGAATATATATAGACATGTCCATGCGGGTATTGACATAGATCTGTATGCATCCCCGCTGGAAGGGCGCGCCTCAACCCCACCTCCACACCCCACAGCGACATCTGAGACCATAGACAGCTGCTTCTTTTGTCCTATAGCAACATACGTTGACTCGATTGAGCCTCGCATTCTCTCACATAAGAAAAAGGTACAAGTATAGCCGCGCTGCAGCTCTCTTTCTCAATTGATTCCAAATGGCATCTCGCTCCTCCTTTTTCCTTCACCGTCTCGCCTCGCAATCCCCTCGCCTACTATCCCGTCACATACCCGCCGCTCCACTGAGCCGCTTCGCCTACACTCCAGCCATGGCCATGTCTGTTACCAGAAGGGAGGGAACCTACGAGTTCCTCGTCGTTGTCCCCGACAAGCCTGGTGTTCGCGAGAAACGCCTTGAAGTTCGCCAGTATGGAACCCCCCCCCCCCTCTCTTCTCCGCTCATTGCCCAAGTAGGGTAGGGCTCTTCTAATGCAACTGCGCAATCAGCCTACACTTCAAGAACATGCTGCCTTTTATGGAAGACGGAAGCTGGAAGATGGGTGGTGAGTCGTTTCGGCCTGTTTCCTTATCGCTGTATCCGTCCCAATTCTCATCAACTCTTCATAAACAGGCGCACTACTCAACTCGGTCCCCAAGGACGACAACCCTGACAACCTTGACTTCATGGGTAGCACGCTAGTATGTGTTGCTGAGTCGGCCGAAGAGGTCAAGGAACAACTTAGCAAAGACATCTATGCCACTTCGGGCGTATGGGATATGGAAAAGGTTGACCAACCAGACGCCCATGGTCTTTACAAGACACACATGCTAACAAGTCCCAGGTCCAAATATACCCATTTCGCTGTGCATTTAGAAACCCCTAGAGTACAGAAAGCGATAGAGACCTCGTCATAACTTGGCAAATATAGAAACTTACGATGCGACATCCAGTGCATCCAAGCCCATCCGTGACCCATCATTTCAACCCCAACATGTATGATTCAACAATCTCGACCCTGCCATATCAATAACAGTACCATCAATGCAGCTTTTGGACCTCATACATTAGGATATGGGCAGTTGCGCTGTTACTCTTCGTCCAAGGAAGCTGGCCAAACCCGAAGCGGCAACACATGGCCTCTCAGGGCCAACATTCATCAGCTTACCAGTCACCGGTTGGCCATCTCGTCCCGACGAAACAAAAAGACCATTGCTAGAAGCCGTGTCTTTGAAACAACCCAAAGGCTTATAAGGCCCCTTGAAGCGCAGGCTCATAACAAATCCCCGTTGGGCACAATCCGGTTGCCCAGCCTTGATTAATACCGCCCATCCCAGTTGCCGACTGAATGAATCAAAGAAACAGCAAATCAAATAAGACGCCTTCATAAACCCAACATAAGACAGCATGAACAGAAGAGACGAGATTACGAGCCGCGCTCCCAACTATTCCGGGCTGCTGTCATTCTTAGCAGTCCCCTCTTCCGCCGCAAGTCGAAGCTCATAGTTGAGGTCGAAGCACTCCGCCAGTAACTCGCTCACGCTGCCTTGGCCCTCTGGAATATCGCCATTAACCACGAACTTGCCGTCCACCTTCATGTCGTCGAGAGAGTTCAGCTGTATCTATGTCAGCGCTAGCTACTAGAACAGGCGGCAGGACTGACCTTCATGCTGTAGGGGTACAGCTCGCGTACCGAGGAAACACCTCCATTCTTCTTCACTTCAACGAGGCATCGCTTCAGCGTCTGCAGCTGGTTGTAAATCGGTAGCAGGGCCTCAGACACAGGCTCCGAAGCCAGCATAAAGGAATAAATGTAACCATAGGACCGTCGAATCAGGTACAGCATGGTGCGCTGGGTCCACAGATCCGCAGGTCGGCCTTTATCATCGAGCCAGTTGCCTCCTTGACGGCTCTCGTCATACTTGTCCAGCTGTCGTTGGAAATCGTAAAGATCGGTTTCACGCAGAGACCATGCCTGGGTCAAAGAGAGCTTTTCGAGGTCGTTTCGAATTCCCACCAGTATGTCGTACATTGGTCGCCACTGGTCTGACACAACACCTTGCCTGTGAAATGTCAGAATGTACCATCTTCGTCTTGCAACCAGCACTCACCTATCTAGTACAATGTCCGACCATTTGAGACATCGGTGATAGAGATCGCGGACCTGCTCGCTTCCCGGAAGTGCAGTTCCGTCTTCCGCGGTGAACTTTCCATCGTTGTTCTGGTCGCCAATCTCCAGGAGCTGGTTCTTGAACTTCTTGACCTCGGATACCGAAAACTACGTCATTTAGCCAGTCGGATCGGATATTCTGGTACCCCAAGCTCATGCTTACCTTTGACTTTGTGTTCGCCCATGCGATCGACCGGAGTATTGAGATCAACTTCTCGTGAGTCGACAGCAGAGAATCCGGGATGCTCTCCAGTCGCTTCTGGAGCTTGGCCAATGTGGCTTGGCAGAGCTCAACTCGGTTCGAAAGCAGGGTAAGCATATATGGCGAATGCTCGGCGTCGGTGCAGTCGCTCTTTTCAGCTTGATGGATATTCTTTGCTAGCTCCTCAAGCGTTGTGTGGATGCTACAGAGGTCTTTGGCAGAGTAGAGGTCGGCCTCAGTCAGATGGTCGAGTAACCGCTTAATGGTCGAGGTCAGGGCATAGGTCGCGGGAGCCTCATTGTTGCGACCGATCGTAAGGTAGAATAGAGAAAGAAGCTGAAAACAACCCTCGAGAACCTTGTCCACTGTATTGAGGAACTGTCAGTCAGATGTTGCGGGTGCCCAACCTGCCCAAGGAGGCAACCTACGTCTGTTTTCCTCCTTGTCGCCTGTTTCAAGTCGGACACGGTTCAGGTCCTTGACTTGCTCCATTGTCTGGTCGAATAGTGGCTTGACGTCTTGTGTCCGGATATAATTCGTTCGGTCCTGCTTCAGCAGTAGGAGCTTATCGCGAATGAGGACCAGCCGCTCGAGAATGACCCGTTCCTGAGGGTCTCGAGGCAGAGGAACCGCAGGCGTATCCATGACTGCAGTATCTGGGATGATGTACTAATTGGCTGAATATATGAGGGAGGCTACCCAAGATGCGGGATTGTCGAACGCGTTGGGGGTCCGAGTATGTCGAGTGGTTGAGGTCTGCGCGTCAGATCAGACAGCTTCCTGAGCTAAGGAAGAGACGACGTCGGCGGGGTCGGTACAGGATCAGGTTGTCGGGACGAAGGTGCAGATGCTAGGATCGGGTTGTTTGACGGACTGGAGGGCGCAAAATGTAACTGTCAGAGGGTGCAAGGAATAGAAACGGCGGCGCATGAGGAGCGTTGTACATAGAATGAGTAGGGTTTGTGACGCTTGCTTTACGGAGTCACAACTATTCCATCATGTTACGTCGAAGCCTCTCCCACCTTGAGGTACGTGGTACATAGTACAGAATGGGAAAGAGTGGGGGAGGACTGGGTCTTCCCAGGTGGGGTACGTGCATGCCGGCTGAGGGGGTCTGGCCAGAAACGGCTGCGCCATATGATTGGCTCGTTTAGAAGTAGCCAATCATTGCAGCCCTCGTCAAGACCACCACACTCGGAAGCCGGAGATTTTGTTAAGCCGAGAATTTTAGGTCTTGAAGCCCTCCAACCCGGAATTTCGACCAGGGTAATTTTCTGTGGCAGACTTTGGTGATATTCGACATCAACCACAACGACCTCGGCAGCCTCAACCACGCACCTGCAACCGCCAGAAATCATTCACAATGTCTCACGCCGAGCTCGCTTCGTCCTACGCGGCCCTGATCCTTGCCGACGACGGCATTGAGATCACCGTACGTGCTTCCCGTCGACTTTCCTGCTGCCCGCGCGCACACAACAATTCACCATACGCGATCCTTGGTCCGAAAGTTGCTAATTCGTGATCGCAACAATCTAGGCCGACAAGCTCCAGACCCTCATCAAGGCCGCTAAGGTCGAGGAGGTTGAGCCCATCTGGACCTCCATCTTCGCCAAGGTACGACTCGACGCAAACAGAGAAGCGCTGGCCCTTGCGCAACGATAGCGACGACGGTTTCTGACTGGATATGTTTTCTCACAGGCTCTCGAGGGCAAGGATGTCAAGGACCTGCTCGTGAACGTCGGCTCCGGTGGTGGTGCTGCCGCCCCTGCCGCCGCTGGCGCCGCTGCCGGTGGTGACGCCGCCGACGCCCCCGCTGAGGAGGCCAAGGAGGAGGGTATGTTCAAGCACAATCTTCTTTGCGCCTGGATCTTTTGTATGCTGACAATTCCCTACAGAGAAGGAGGAGTCCGACGAGGATATGGGTTTCGGTCTTTTCGACTAAGAAGCCAAATCTTGACGACTGTTTCCTTGCTTCTTTGTACTTCAACTGCATGGCTTCGGGGTTCCCGATCGATCGATCATACAGGATGGAGAAGGCACGATATCCTGCGCCTGGACAGAGTAGCTTCGTTCATACGATAATATGATGGATGCTCTCAGCGGAGTTAAACGTGGGGGGAGAATTGGTCAGTTACGGCTCAAAAAAAAAGTCCCGCCACGGGTGGTTTGCAAGTCACTTTGGGTTCCTCAAATTATGTGATCGCTCCATGCCATCGTCGTAACGGGATCCTTTGGAAGATGCACTCGTCTCTTTCGCCGCCCTGCTCTGGGCTCTGCGCCTACTATTTCAACATCCAGTCCACACAACGCAATACCCTGCCACGCCAACGCCGCCGTATCATGCATATCTGTGCCGCTTCTTTGCCTTCAAATCTATTTGACAATCAGAACAGAGGATGGAACCAACCCAGCCTCTTTCAAGGTTTTGGACATGTCCACGCTCCCCTGAAAAGTCTGGCGAGGGAACGTAGTCGTAAAGCTCGTTACAGCATTTCCTGTCTCGCTCTGCAGCAGCTGTGCCAATTCGAACAAGGTCGTCTCTGCAGGCAATGTCTTTGTGATGTTGCCCGAATCAGTCTGGAGTCGAAGCCTGGCCTCGTTGTGGTTCGTCTTCGGCTTAGGCGCCGCTGGGGCGGCAGCAGCCGGAGCAGCAGCGACGTCATCCGGGACTCTGCCCTCACGGGCCGCCTTGGCCTCCTCCGCCTTGCGACGGCGCTCAGCCTTGTCGGCCTCGATCTTGGCCTTGATACGCTTCTTCGCCTCGAGATCGTCAAGCTTCTCCTGGCGCTTCTTGGCGGCCTCCTTTATCTGCTCTTTCCGTTGGAGTTCCTCCTTAGCTTCTTGCGTTTCGCGTGTGGCCTTCTGCCGGATTTTCTGATTTGCCGCATTAGTAAAAGAAACATGAATCGGCAATGACTAGCTGATGTGCAGTACCTCGTTGCGCTTCTGGTCTTCCTTTTCCTGGCCCGACTTTACAGCTCGTTTAGCTTTGAGGCGCTCACGAAGCTCTTCAAGCCTCGCCTTCTTCTCCTCGTCGGTCAGAGGGGCAATCTCCTCGGTGGATTCGGAAAAGTCGGTGTGATCGCTGAAAAGGCCTTCCTGTCAGCGCCATGCTAAGTGTAAGTTGAGCCAAGAGTAACTCACGTTTTGGAGGCATGGTAGCTGGCAAGATCCTGGTTTCTGAAACGCTTGCCGCAGTCGTTACAAACAAGAGATTTGGCCTGCCCAGTCTCCAACTCAGCAATCTTGGCCTGAGTGTCGGCCTCGGTCTCATCATCATCGTTGGCTCCGGCAGCCGCGGCAGCTTGGATCTCGTCGAGAGGTCTGTCTTGGTTATCCTCGAGCCACTGGAGAGCGCCTTGCACTATGGCGGGTTAGCTGGGTTGACTGCAATAGCGGCCAGCAACTGATGTGGCTAGACACTTACGACCTCCTGACTTCTTGACTGCGATCTCGGCCCGGGCTTTCTCAAAGCCCATGTCGAGCAGGGTGTCTAGATCGGAAGGCATCTTGGCGGTGATGGTGAAAGATGTTGAAGGTGTACAGTTGATGATGGTGGGGCACCCGCGTGAGAGGGGCAATGAGCTCAGAGTGGGCCACCTCACCGATGGCGCTATGCGCCTCCAAACTGCCACCGATGACAGGCTCACCTACTGTGCATACAAGGCAGCGAAGTAGGATGTATGCGAGATTCGGAACCGACGAGCAGTCAATGAAATATGATAGTGATCATGCATGTCATCCAAACTGCCATAGAGATGGTCGGTGTACTAAAGGCAAGCGAATTACCTCTTGGCATCAACATTCAATACAATTGTTTTATTGTCTGCTGTGGCGCCCCCTCCTTTGGGTTGCCCAGGAGCTTAGCCAAGGTAAGATGATACGTAGCGGGTGTCAACGGTAAGAACTCAAAGAACGCAAGTCCACGTATTGTGAGCATGTGCTAGTTTTCCCGTTTTGATGGCGAAACTACAGCGATTTTAGGTAGGTACCTTACCTAGGTACTGGACTGACTACCTTACCCAGGTACCCTTGTGACCATTGCTAAGAATGGAACGTGCATAAAGCCGTGTCAAGGTCATTGTAAGGAAATCGGGCACATCACTCTTTACTAGGTAGGTAATTGAAGCATATCTACAGTACGTTTCGCTCATCATCTATTACTGGCTGCATCCATTTCGAAGAATCAAAGGTTTGAGGACCCAGCAGCCAGGTCGGCAAGTCTCCATACCATCCGGGGTCTTCCTTGGATCCGTCCACTTCTCTCGCAGCAAACCACAAGACGAGCAGTAGCGTTGCCCCAGTCTTTGTCAATCGGATGCACGTCACAACTTTCCGTAGCGCTCTCGCAAGGTTCTAACGCTCTAAAACCTGGTGGTACGAGTGCAGTAATAGCTGCAGACGAAGCCAGTTACGTAGGTAGGTATGTAGCGTCGAGTACAGGTATTGATAGGTGGCTGGACCACGTCAGAATGTGGCTTGCCTCAAGGCGATGTGGCTATTGCTCGACCGGCCCGTGCATCCTCCAATAATGAAGGGGAGACGGAAACCTGGCTCCAGCAATTACGTCGAACAATCAACGCCATCATCACCGAGCTCAATCAACCCTTACCCTCCCTCACCTTGCATCATCTTTTCGGCTTTCCGGCCCTCATAATTCCCTCCCACCTACGACGCGAAAGCCGATCGCCAAACATCTTCCCCATCGCCTTCCCCAAGCTACCCTTGCTTGCCACGTTTCCTCTCGGCCTCCTCCGCCCTCCTCCGCTCAAATACACCCACTTCACGGATTGCGCGACATCGAACATATCCGAGTCTAACGTCCTCATAATCCAACATGTCTGTCGATATTGAACCGCTCGAGCTGAGCTTTCGGCGTGCGTGACCCGCGGGCCTGCCCCAAAATACCTATCGCTGATCACCACGACAGGCCCCTTTACAACCGAGGTCTCGCGGATTCTCAAGATCAAGAACACGAACTCTCTTCCGGTTGCCTTCAAGGTATGAGCCATGGTTTCCAGTCGATAAAATCTCGTCCTTACATTCTATAGGTCAAAACTACCGCGCCCAAACAGTAATAGCTGATTCCCAACCTTACCCGCGCTACATAACGACGCCCTGACAATCATGGCATAGATACTGTGTGCGACCAAATGCAGGCCGCATCGAGGCTGGGCAAGATTTCGACGTCACTGGTATGCTAAATGCAACCCTTTGGACATGTTTGGTGGCTAACCTGCAGAAAGTGCTCCTCCAGGCTATGAAGCAGGAGCCTCCCCAGGATGCCAAGTGTCGCGACAAGTTCCTTGTGCAATCTGCGCCCATCACTCCCGATAAGGAGTTTGCTAGCATCGCCTCGGTGGTAAGGGCTCTCGTCACTTCCAACCCCAGAGAGATGGCCAAAATTTAACATGAGACTTAGTTGGATGGAACTGAGAAAGGAAACCTCCAAGAACGAAAGATTCGCGTGAACTGGCTTCCGGCGAGCTCCGACCTTGACGATGTCTCGACCCGGCCTGCGGCGGTAACGCCCAACAAGGCCACCATGGCCAATGGGGTATGTTTCAAATTGGTACTGGGTTTCCAGCTGCTAACCAGGTGTCCAATCAGGCCAATGATACCCCTGACGCTGGGCGCACGTACTCGTCTCCTCGTTCCACCGTCGAGCCCGGATCTACTGCCGCCCCTCCGCCTTATCAGTCTGATGATGGTGACGCCGATGACTTCAAGGCCGCCGAGAAGCACCAAGAGCCCCAGGGCGCTATCGCTCAGGCTGCTTCAGCCGCGGCTGCTACCGCGCAAATGACTTACGAGGAGCTCAAGGCCAAACTCAGTCAGGCCGAGGCTCAGCTTGCCACCTTGAAGGATAGCGGACTGCGACAGCGCAACGTCAGAACCACTTCAGATGACAAGGGCAGCACGACCGCCGCAACTGCTCAGGCTGTCAGGCAAACCGTCGAAGGTGTGCCAGTGCAGATTACCGCCATCTTGTGTCTCATTAGCTTCCTCCTCGCCTACTTCTTCTTCTAGAAACCGCCACAGTATAATACCTCCCCTGAATTGCATGACAAGCGAGAAGCTATCCCGATATCTGGGCGTTCTTAGGATGAGGAGTCTTCCAGGACGTTGTCATGCCACCCTGTTCTTTGCGTTGAAGAAGTACAGCGCAGTGCGATGACCATGTGTCAATGAGGCTTTGTACCAACTGCATCTGTGTTTTCCGGGTTCGCGCATCTAGGCGCATGAGAGGAGCGGACGGATGAAGAAGAGGGATCAAGGCTGATGTTCTGGCCAAGAAGAGTGGCAGCAGAAGGAACGAAGCAGTTCAACGGCTCCGTGTTTATACCTACTACTATAGCCGTCTTTCCTTATCACTTTCTCTAATCCTGATTTCCATTTGTTCGTTTTGAAAAAGCTGGTAGAGCATCAGGACTCGGTCGAACGCGCGTGCTTCAAGGCTAGTTTCGCGGTGCGGAGTCTTTTCTTCTGGTGCACCTGTCAAAAAGTATAGGTCGAATCTCCAGAAGGGCTGCCGAGAGCTACATCATCATTTGACACGATGTCTTCAATCTCCTTAGGACGGTAGTTTGAGAAGGTTGCCCGATTTCTAGCTAGGGTTGTTCCTACTATCTATTTACGTTTTATCAATCCAAAACGCCTAACACGAACCGTTGCCTGTAACAACTTTCCGCAGGTCATACGCATTGCTTTTGGCTACATAAGCCAACCATATCAAGCAAACTCACACAATTAACATGACCCTTTTGCTCGCATATTCTACACAAATTCTTAGCCCATCATGACTCAGGTGATTGCTCAAGCCTCAACCTCCGTCTCTTTCCAAGCAGCAGGACCGCCGCCAACCATACGTCCGCCCTCCTTGCGCTTGACACGGCAGTTCATCCCGACCTTCTCATCCATGATGAATCGCCAGATGACATAAATCCAGCTCTCGTGGCGAGGGAGGTCGTCGTAAAACTCGCTGGCCATCTCGCGAACGGCATGAAGGCGGGTCCAAGGCACAGCAGGAAAGTCATGGTGTTCATTGTGGAGTCCAACATTGTATGTGAACCAGTTAAGAGGTCCGTAATAGGAGAAGGTCTCGGGGATGGGAATGCGATTCTCCGGGTCAAGCTGCGTAGGGGTAATGGTCTCGTAGACGTAGTGTTCGGCGATGAAGTGGCCAGCAGTTGGGTGAAGGCTACCCGCTAGGAATGACGAAAGCACGAGGTACAAGAAGGCGTTGACAGATGTATAGCGAATAAGCACGACGTCGAATGCGAGCTGGACAACGATGTTGAGAAGGTGAATGCCAGTCAACGGAACACGGTAAACAGCCATAGGTCGAAGGGCGTAGAAGAAGATCTGAAAGGTGCAGAAGAAGGCCTTGCCGAGAATTGAGTCGAGGAAAACGGCTTCCAGTGCGGTCGGAAGATCGGTATCAAGTCCATCAACGCCGAGGGACTTGTGATGGGTAAGGTGGTAAGGCTGAGGACGAGGCCGCGAGTTAGCAAAGGCAAATCCTGTTCCCGAGGTCCTTGAAATTGGGCATGAAAATGGCTGGAGAACGCAGCAGTACTCACTCTGAAGGAAGCGCTGTATGGTATTCCAATTGGCAGGTTGGCGAAAATGGCAAAGAGGCGGTTGGCGCGAGCACTCTTAAAGGCGAGGTTGTGGGAGATTTCGTGAATAGCGAGGAAGAGGTTCTGGTTGGCAAAGGCGCCGATGACATAGGCAGCGAACCAGAAGCGGAAACTCCAGAACGGCGTGGATTGCAGGAAGTAGGCCGTCAAGACCTGGAGTGAAACAACACCGAGAACAACCCATTTCGTGAGGGGCTCGTGGCCACAGAGCTTAGTGATCTGTCATGGCGCAGGGTTAGCGAGAAGCTACCGTGACATGTCAGAGGCGACAAACCTCTGGATGCGCTTTAATGATGGCGAGACGGCGGGTACGATGAGGCTCTTCCGTGTATGTCCAAAGAAAGTCGTTCTTCTTCGTAGCTGGAGAGTTGCCGTTGTTGCCGTTGCCGCCCTGAGGCTTGGTCCGCTTGGTCATGGTGGCAGAGTTGGAGGATGCCATGTTGACAGTAAAGAGCAAGTTACCTCTCCTGGTGTGTGTTCTATTCCGACAACAGATTGAGGCGAGACAGAATGGAGACGGGCTCGGTGTGAGATGAAGACGAAAGACGAAGCAAAGGGGGCGAAAAGTGAGCGTATAGGTATTGGATCGAGGTGGACAAGGTCCCCTCTGATCAGCGATAAGATAAGTTAGCTGTTCCCTACGAGGCAGGAGCGGGCGGGCACAAAAACGAGCCACAACCAGGGGGAGGCGAAAAGCGGTGAATCTCCACTTTGTGCTGGAGTTTCAGGGGTCTCAGGTACCGTTCACGCTGTGACGGCGACTGGAACGGCGCTGGCTTGAGGGTCGTTCCAGGGAAGCCTTCCACTATAAACGAGGCTCTTGGTCAGCGATCCTCACCGAGAAGCCGGCCCGCAGTTCAGCAATGGGCCAATAGGGAGGAGAGATTACGCGGCGTGGATCTGGCAGCTCGTTCGGTTGTGGCACGATTCGGAGCTGCGTAGTCCCGCCCAGTTCCTGAACACATCTTCCATTGAGTTTCGCCTCGGTACTTTTCTACAGGAGAGATCCGTAGAGCATGATGAATGGCATGATTTTTGTGGCCAAGGAGGTGTCGTGGCGTTTCGATTGGGCACCTCTAAGAGTAGCCTCCGGACGAGGTGGGATCGACACCCAGCATCAGGTGAGAGCTGAGTTTGA
Organism: Pseudonectria foliicola; assembly: GCA_003693505.1. Lineage (NCBI taxonomy): Eukaryota > Fungi > Ascomycota > Sordariomycetes > Hypocreales > Nectriaceae > Pseudonectria > Pseudonectria foliicola. The sequence goes on from QUZD01000109.1 coordinate 211,590, forward strand.
GCCAGTTTACATAGTACTATACAAAGGCCTCACCCACAAGATGCAGAAGCATTTCCTTATCTACATCCGGATTGAACAGTTGCAAAATGATCCAGTCTGTTTAAGCTTGGGAACGTGCACCCGTCGGCTTCAGGAGGCGGGGCTTGGTGGATGCCGTTTTACCTGGTTGAGGATGGTACAGTAATTACAGTGAGTGGTGGCACAGGATCATAGCATCATTCACCTTCTCTCCCTCCATAACACATGAGTTGGGTTCATTTACTACCTGTCGATCTTCTCTAATCAATGTGACCTGCATATCAGCAGGACGGGTATCTTAACGCGGCATGTCCAAAGAAAGACTTCATCTCAATCTCTTGACAGGAATACGACCATTGGATCAAGTCGTCGAATGATTCATGGCCCTTCGTGGTTGGGGGAACCATGTGATCAAGCTGCATTGCAGTGGGCGCCGTGAGGCATGTCTACCTGATAGATTGCCACTATTCCAGTCTATCAATAATGATGCTCTGCTGACTGTCGACTTGATACTCAGAGCCCGTTGCTTGCGCATGAAAAAACTCCTGGCACGGTTCCAGCTCGGAACTCGTCGATGATGCCCTGGACGCTGGCATATGTACCCGCTGTCAGGAAAAGGATGCCAGTCAGGATTAATACAACATTCGAAATGATGCCCAGCCAGTCCATGAATGGGCTGTGACGACGGCCGACCTTGTTATCAGCACTGCGCATGCGGAAGAAGGCGACTCCCCAGAAGATGAAGCCAAACCATGAGTCGAAAAGCGACGACATGACGGAGAGCACTGTCCATGGTCAGCTTCCTAGTCGAGTAGAGGGGAGAAGACGCAACCTACACGATGAGAAGAAGGGAATGACTTGGGCAATCAGAAAGGCGGCAATCCATGTCACAAGCAGGATACCGCTCCACGAGCCCCAGCCCACAACAGTGTGGCTGTTCATGTGCCTGGAGTTGCGGAAGACCCGAAAGAAGACAAATCGCGCCGTTACAGATGCATACAGGCATCCAAGGAAGATGATGGTGGGAATCATGAACGAATAGGCCACCTTCTTGTATACTGGGTGGAGGGAGCCGAATGCAGGGCTCGTCATGTATTGGTTACCCGTGTACGCATACACAACACCTCCGACGATGCTGAATAGGATGATTTCGGCAATTGTGCACGCCCAAAGAGATTTAGGGAAGTCCCTGCAGCAGACATGGTCAGAGACTGTGTCATTTCTTGGGGGGGAAATGTTACCATACCGTGGGTCTCGCATTTCGGCGATAAAGCTAGGGAGTGTGATCTGCCCGATGAAGGTGTAGCTCATGTTCAGGAACGCAGACATGGCGTGAACAAAGGTAGTTCCTTTGACCGGGAAGGCTGTGACGATTGGTTCCCCGAGGCTAGGCGAGTATCCAGCCGGTTTGCCCTCCACACCAGCAAAGACGGCAGCAAGGAGAACGGAGATGAAGGTGAAGAAGGCAGATGCCACACCGAGCTTGGCCATCATATCAAAGGTTCGTGGGAGGGATGCCAGCCAGCAGATGATGGTGACGACGACGGAGAACAGAACGGTTCGGCAGTGGCCAATGTCGTCGCTGGCCGTCATGGTGTTGAGATACTTGGCGCCAACCAGCACATGGAGGGCCTGGAGAAAGGCATTGTTGAGAACGAACATGACAGCGGTCCCCCACCATGCCCATTTCTTGCCCCAAAATAGAGTCTGGCCGAGATCACAGACGTCACGAATCTCCGGATGGCGCAGGCAAAACTTCCACAGCACCAAACTCGTGTACAAGACCATGACGGCAATGACTGCCGTCAGGATCAGGCCGGGAACGAGTCCCAGGATGCTGTAGGACCAAGGAAAGCTCATCATCGCAAGGCAGATGTATTCGCTGAATAGCAGGGCAGCCGTCTTCTGCCAGGAGCATGTGCGATACTGGATCTCATTGCCACTCTCGGCGGCGATCTGCTTGTTCACAATGGCAGAGCTCGAGTCTTCGCTATCGGAGATTTCTTGTTTCGCGTGCTCGGGGAGGTCAGAGATTCGAGGACCGACAGTGACGCCGCTGCCGCCGAAGATGGCTGCCCATCGCGAGGACGGGACCCATGCAGTTGAGCGCTCGACATCCGGGCTTTCGGTCGCAGACTTGAGACCAGCTTCCTTTGACATGATGCAGAAGGATGGCAGTTGCGGACGAAAGTGCCGAGGCTTCTGGTGAAAGGCTACAGTCTCGCAAGGGAGAAGAAGGTCAATAAGACTGGCGAGGGAAGCACATGAGCTGTGCAAAGACAGAACGAGAGTGTGTGAGCGCCACGTCTAATAACAAGGGCCCGGAAGCATATATACGGAGACAGGACAGGTACTCTTGGCAGGTACGGCGATTACGACATGCACGAGTTATAACAACAGATTCCATCTGGCGTATTCCCAACCTTGAGACGACTTTTCTCGGTGCATCTGGGGTGCCATTGACGACACCCCATGGTCCACCACCACAAGATAGGCCCATCGATCCATGCATATCCGCTCCGGAGACGCCAATGCGGGGCGCCATCACCCATCCGTCTGCGGAACAGCTGCGCCATGTGCCGCACTTCCGGAGCCAGATGGCTGGATAGACTCTTTTCTGCCAGTGTCATGTAGCGGGAATACAATACTGCTATGTACGTACTGTATTTGTTGGTTTCTCCCACAAACGTTGTCCCCACTGATCGCCCAGTGCAAGGGCCATGCCTTCCTGGAGGACACATAGCGTTTAAACAACCCAATCTGATAGGATCGTCCTCTTTGAAGGAACGTGCCCCGGTCCTTGTGCAATGATATCTAAATACAGTAGCCATTTATCGTAGGGAAAAAGCTCGCTGACGGGGGAGTTAAAGCGGGTTGCTCAAGGTCTTGAAGTCTCTTCAGGGCTTTTCGCCACAATAAGGCCGGCCTGAAGAAATTGAGAAGAAGAGAATGCCTGCTATCACTCCCCCCAAAGTGACTTTCGGGAGAAAGGCACAGTAAGCCTCTTAGACTTTGAGCCGCTTTATCGAGTGGGTGTGCAGTATGTGTCAGCCGCTGTGCGGGAGGCGATTCCGCTCACCCCCATTCTGGATTTTGTCAATGGGAAGAAGAGACTTCCACCCGAACCATACCGCACGCACGCAACCATCAAGAACATTTAGTTTGCGGCCCTGAACTAGCGGCCTGACGCCATCACACGTGCTCAATGGCACAGGAGAGCGTAGCATACTAGCGAGATCTGAAAACTCGTTCGTTGCCTGGTTGAAATCGCTAAGCAGGGCGGCCATCGGAAACAAGCGGATATTTTCGCTTGCCTTGGAATTGCTCGCCCTGGAACTCGAGCGATGTTTTCCCTCTCGTAGGGTTGGTCGGTCATTGCCTTTCTTTGGATGCGGTCGCTTCTCTTACCATGCGCTCACAGGGTCGAGAGCGTGTCTACGTGGACAGCACTTGAATCACGTCGTGTGTCCATTCAACGATGGCCTCGACGCGGGGAGTTCGGGGAAAATGTACAGCGTGTCAACATGTAGCGTGCTCGAATTTTAAGCTTAACGTACCTAGCTATTTGGAGGCCGTGGAGGATAAGCTCAATTTTTCAGCAATGCACGTTATCTTTATCTGATGGGCCCAACACCGTGCCTCAGCTCAGGGAGTGCAGCGCAGAGTAGAACGCACAGGTACATATGCTAAGTACGTACTCCGTACCTAGTTGCCAGAAGAATGCAGCTTTTCTTTTTACCATGAGCGAATATTAGCGATGTTGGACGAGTTGTTCCTCGATGCTGTTAGTTGGGAAGAGGTTGTGGAAATGGGACAGAAGGGCATGAAGCCAGCATGTATGTACAATTGGATGGGTCGTATATCGTAATGCGGCTCAAAAGCAGATCATGGATGCAAGATCGCCAAGACGTCATGTTCATGGCCCGATAGAACAAGACTCGGCCGATCGGACGAATCCCTATCTGCCTGCCACAGCAAGCGGCAGTAAAAGCCTTTGCTTTTTATCGTTCAACGATGATAGGAAAACCTGTCAGCATAGTCGCAACGGTCGTCTTTCCAAAATGAAATGCATTTTTTCTTCTGGTTTTATAAAGACAGTCACCACCATGTGGCATAGGGTAGCTTTGGTTGAGAGAATGAATAAGATAGACGTTGACCTGAGCTGGATACCTTCCGCCTCAATGCGCTAGACGGGAAGATGGAGAGGATCCGGCGGCATTCGATGTTTATGATGATGGGTATTGATGATGCGAAGTTAAAGTTGGTTGTTTCTCAGTCATCCGGTCCGGTGTGGGTGGAACAATGCGTTCGTTCTTTTCGCGGTATCAACTATTGGAGTGTGCGGACGATGCCCTCGCTTGCTCCAAGTCCAAGCACACATACTTCATTGGAACCTTGCGGATTACAGTCATCATGATGCCTAGTACGTACCGGTCTGGCATGCACAATACATACGTCATGTTGTGCCGCATTGATCTGCAACTTTGGAGCGAGCACCCAGCCAGCGAGCAACAGCTCCAAGCTGATCAAGTCACATGATTCGACAGTTGATGTCACTCTGCAGGAAGCAAGCACCACATGGCCGGCGTGTTGGGTAGCGATATCTCACAAGCTTGCCACAAAGTACATCATCCGCTACCCTTGAAGGACGCATCCAGATAAGCTTCAATTTCCCGACATTTTTCATAGCATGCAGCAGTTTGTTCCAGCTCCGGGCTCCAGAGAAACTACGCCAAGGGACCCCGTGCACAGACGCGGTGACTTTGGTGAACGACCCCACCCAGCTCACGAACGGTCCAGCTTGCTTGCCAAAAGACCCACGTGAAGATAAGGATAAGAAATTTGACGGTCCTGATTATCTAGCCACCTTGCCTTGCTTGGCCCAGCAGCCCCCCCATCAACCACCAAGCTCCCTAGCTCCTTTCTCATTAAACACACCAACCAAGGGTCCATGAGCAATTATTGTCCCAAATCTCCCCATACTTCACGATACGAGACCAGAAAACCACAGCCACCGCGGCGCGACGTACGACCAGGCACGCAGCAGGACGAGTCGCGACGATAGACCTTCCAGATCACGAACGTGAATATCTACACCCGCCTTGGTTCAACCCCGGGACAGCATTTGCCAGGCAAAGCAACATCGATGATCATTTCGATTCCGAGACGCACCCGCTCATAGATACCCACGCCAGAAAGTCAAATCTTTCCGCGCATCTTCAGTGACGCAAGCTCTCCTTGCCGTGACACGCCGAGCGCCTTGTTCGATTACCCCCGCTCCCTCGGCGCGGCCTCACGCCAGCCATCCCCGCCGCACCGATGTGGCTGCCCTTCCGCTTCCTGTTCAGTTCCATCTTCCTGCTAAGCCTTGTGCTTTCCATACCCGTCGCCTTCGATGTTGGTGGACGCGACTCCGGGCTGGCCTACAGCCTGGCCCTCTTCGTCTTCTACCTAGGTTACTCCGGCATCGAGTTCCTCACGCCCGAGAAATCGACTTCTCGTTTCGTCGTCTCGTCCTTCCTTCGTCTCTCGCAGTGGATCATCATCCCGACGCTGCTCATCTGGGCCCTGGGACAGTTTGCCGTCGACGCAGGCAGCACAAACTGGGTCGAGAGGACGCTGCGGGGTGTCTTTGAATCCAAAAGCACCAGCTGGACAGAATGGATGTTCGGCCAAGGTGGCGTTCTAGAGACGGTTACCCTGGGGGCCTGGGACAACGTGCTCCGATACTCTGGGCCGGTGTTCCAGCTTCTTGAGGGATTCTGCACCCTGCTCGTCATTCAGGCGGCCGGGCAGCTCACCCGTTGGCTTGTCAACCGAGGACGGAGTGATACATGGCTGGTGAGTACTTCTGGTTCAAACTGCATAATCGTGGCGCGCTCTAACCTGAATACAGATTGTCCTTCTCGCCTTTTCCGGCTCCATCATGGCCAGCGCAGTCTATTTCCTCTGGCGGGTTGCCCAGTTCCCCCAGATCAGCAATCTCGATGCGACCCTCATCGGCATTGCCATGACTACGGCCATCTTTCTCTGCGCATTTGGTATCGGCAGTGGTCGAGGAAACCCGGTGGAATCCTCCCTGCTATTTGCTTACATTGTTCTATGTGTCTATCAGATATTCACCGACTATCTCCCTTCAGACGCTTCGGACCAGGCGGATAGTGGAAACTCCCAGCCCGATATCCCACCTCTGCCGCCCATCATCATGGCGTCTTACTCAACCTTTCTTCATATGCTGGGGTCTCTTCCCAATGCAGTACATTCTTCGCTGGCGCTCTTGTATGCTGCATTCCAAACCATCACCCCGTCGGTCATCATCTCTCTCGCTTATCGTCTGTTGGTTTTCTACTGCGCGACACGCATCATTCCTTCCATTCGAGATTCTGGCGCACGAGCCATGATGCAGGAACCTGACTGGGAGGAATCGGAGACGTCTCAGAAAGTGTTGGGATTCCTCAGCTGGTTTTCGCCTTCCATCTTGATTGCCGTCTATACCAGCCTCCTGTTGCAACACTTCAGTACAAGCGATGGCCCTGACGGGTGGACATTGCGTGGCGGCGATGCCGGTGGCAGCACATGGCAGTGGGCTAACGTTGGACTGACCATGATCTTATATGGAGTCGAACTCTACCTAGGGTCTGACGAGCATGATCACTGGAAGGTTGACTAAGGGATGTGACTGATGGTGGGTGACGATACGGCTCTTATGAGGACCATCTAACCCCCACGGCTGGAAACCCTGTACCTATGCAGGGTCGAGCATGGGCTGCAAAGAAGAGGGAAAGGAGGGCGTGGTGAACCTGAGCCTGAGCTGTCGGTACATAGGAGAAAGACAGGTGGCGTCACATGCTACGATCAGGGCGGTATGACGGGGCTCAACAGGCAAACATGGCGTTATGGTAGGCTGTCTTTTTGGTCTTGCAGGCAGCATGGCGACATTGATATGATGTATTTGTTGGTACTGGTTTGCTTCGACAAAGAGGTTCGGGAGGAAAAGATGATTTCCGGACCAGGTAGGGCAGTGCGGTCCGCACCGAGCCGAGCTGGGAGAGTACGGAATTTGGATTGGAGTTGATTGCCAGTTACCATAATACCCCTGGAATTTCAGCAAGGATATAGGTTTATCAATTGAAGACGTCAACGAGAAGAATGTGAGGGTGAATGTGAAGGTGAAGGTGAAGATGAAGTGAGTCGGCAGTGGCACGGGGACGGGCACGGGATTGTGACCCACACAACCGAGGACCCCGCGCTCAGAAGCCGTCCCGCATCCGAAAGGCTTGATTGAATCTTGCAATCGTCCCACTTCAGTGTCCGCCACCTTCAGCGCAGAGCGCAGCCACACATTGACCATGAGCAAAGAGTATGTGACGCGAGGCCTCGAGCCGGCGCCGCCCGTCTCCAAGACGACGATGCCCATGGCTGGTCTGCTGGTGGACGTGTACGGCCTGGAGGAGGCGCCGGCATCGGCGCCGTTGACGTGCCTTTGGCTGCTACACCCGCGGACCCGGACACGGGCGCGGATGGAGGATATTGCGCGGCGGACGCTGGGCAAGTGGCACGAGCAGCAATACAAGGACGAGCACGAGCACGAGCACGATCACAAGCACAAGCAGACGCGGGGCCTCGTGGCTCTCGCCTTTGACATGCCCAACCACGGCTCCCGGCTGGTGAGCGAGCTGGCGAACCGGGCGTGGGATGGCGGTAATGCGCGGCATGCGCTGGATCTGGTGGCCATGGTCAAGGGCGGCGTGACGGACATGAGCGGGCTCATGGACCTGGTAGCCGGCTACCTGGGCCGCGAGGTGGACGCCCATGTATGTTTGGGCTGGAGTTTGGGCGGACATAGCGTCTGGCAGGCCTGGCTCGGAGAGGACCGGATTGACGCAGCCGTGGCGGTAGTGGGATGTCCGGATCTTGTGGGTGAGTTGCAACCTACAGTCTAAATGAAGAGAGACGGACCTTGTACTAACACAGCATCTTGCAGGCCTCATGCAAGACCGCGCTGCAACCGCCAATCTCGACTGCGGCCCTAACTTTGTTGGCAGCGCCCACTTTCCGCCGGACCTTGTCGCCACCTGCGCCGCCCACGACCCCAAGGCGCTCCTCTTCGGCTCCGGGGCCGTCCCTGTCCCGGTCACCGCCGACGAACAGTCCCGGCTCCGGCCACTGCTGGACGCCCGCATCCGCGGCAAGAAGCTGCTGCTGCTCTCCGGCGGCGCTGACCAGCTCGTGCCGCATGCCCGGACGGCCCCGCTCGCGACGGCACTACGCGAGGCGGTCGGCGAGGGCGGGTGGTATGCGGATGCGGGCGTCGTCGTTGAGGATGTCGTGTTTGAGGGCGTTGGGCACCATTTTGACAAGCAGATGGTGGAGAGGGCGGTTGAGTTCCTCGTGAGAGTTGTTGGCCAGGGACCGAGGCGGACGACAAGGGCAAAGTTTTAGACACGACAGAGGAGATGAATAGATGGAGAAAGATGGCGGTAGATGACCTAGAGAGGCAGGCTGGAGTATGGGTTAGGAAAAAGGGTCGAGATGTCTATATAGATTATGCCCAAGGCTTCGCCGCAGCTTCATCCAGCACCTGGCACCCCGCCTCCGTCTTCACCACCAACCCTCCCATATCACCGCACTCTTCTGGAAACACACCCTGCCAGACCCCCCATGGGTTTCTTCTAGCACGCTTGCCAGCAAGAGACTCTCCTCGGCCGTGGGGATCGGCCCGCCACTCGCCCATCGCGAGCCCGACCCCCTTCATGGCCTCTTGCTTGCCCTCACCAACGCCGTCAGCCGCCATGCCCGGCGGATCGATGCCCACAAACGAGACCCGCTCGAGAGGGAACCCGAGGGCCGCGCAGTGCCCGTCGACGAGGCGCTCGCGCTTGAAGTCGTGGCTGACAATGGTCAGGTGCGTCGGCCAAGCGCCAAAGCGCCCATGGAAGCACGTCAGCGAGAAGAGCACGTTGTGGTACGAGTCGAGCGCGCGCTCCTCGACGAGCACCTCGTCGGTCGACGGGCTGTCGCCCAGAATGTCCCAGTAGTTGTTGTGCGAAGCCACCTTGGCGTAGCTCTGCGCCTCGGACAGCTTCGTCTCGGGGCGCGTCGGGCCACTAAAAGACCGCGTGGAGAACGTTAGCTCCAGGTCGGTGAGCCGGGGATGCGTGTGTCCCCATGGAGAGAGAGAGAGAGAACACAGAGCAACGTGGAACACCCAAGAAGACAAAGGGGGAAAAACGTACCCGGAAAACACGAGGACGGCGTCCTGGCGATGGCGCGCTAGAGCTGTGACACCCTCGCGGATATGGGCCACGAATGTGTCCGTCTCGCCGCGCTGGAAATCGGCAATGAGCCACTCCGACTCCGCGAGGCCGCGGGACTGCCCTCCCAGCCAGATACCGTGGCAGCAGACAATGATGAGGTGATGAGGTGGAGAGCTGTACATGGCAAGGCGTTGTTGAGAGGGATTGGAGGTTGATGGGGGAGAAATGCCATCACAAGCTGGTGAATGCCTAGGTGGAAGATCCAAATCATGTGATGTATCGTCGTCTCAAGGAAAACAAGAGAGTATCTAGGTAGGAATACGTCTATATCCAGATAAATTACAAGGCGTGAGCCTAGACCTATGATACAATTGGTTCTGTGTGCTTGTGCAGCTCCGTGTCTCGCTCAACCTTTTTTAGGTTCCTGTAGTGGTGGTGGTGGTGGTGGTGGTGTTGGTGGTACATGTAGTACAAGGATGGCTACTGATGCGGCTCAGCAGCCTGGAAACGGGCTCTTTAGTCATCCCGTCGGCTCCTGTTCGTCCTGCCTCTGCTCTGGCCATCCAAATCGTCTTCCCACTCATCCTCCCTCCCGTCCTCATTCTCATCCTCCTCCTCCTCATTCTCGTCCTCCTCCTCGTTACCATTCTGCCTTTCCCTTGTCAGCTGCCTCCGCAGCCTTCGGCTCCGTTCCGCTTCGGACAGCTCCTCATATTCCGCATCCGCCTGCTCCTGGGAGACCGTTGACGCCTCTGGTTCGGGAGTAGGGATAAAGGGGGACGCTGGAGGTGACTTGGGCTTGCCGGGCCGTCTGGGGCCCTTGGCCTTGAACTGGTTTAGAAGAGGATATGTCGGGTCCTCTTTGAGCTTGATCCTGATGTTGCTCCACTCCTTCTTGTGCTTGGCCACCTGTGCCCTAAGACCCTCGAGTTGAGAAGCTAGGTCCGGCGTGGGCTTGCCAGGCTGTCGGCTGGCATCCTCTTGGAGTGCGGTTATGGCCTTGCTGTAGCGCTGCTCCTGCTTCCGGTGGTAAGCGGCCTGTCGCTGCATGCCGAGCACTTCTAACGATACGGGCGGGGCATCATCGGTATCTTGGCCCATACTGGGACGCGACTTATTTCGGATGGGCGACATGTGCCAGTGTACTCTTGCCGCCTTCCATTCCTTCTCCTCCTCTTCAGTCAAGCCCCTCTTCTCGGCGAGTTTGGTGTATCGGTAAAGCTGTGCTCGTCCAGGCCGCTGAGTACCCGTCTCCCGCTTCCGGCGGACGCCCTCCAGCTTGAGCAGATCTCTCACGAGATACAGACTACCCGTCACGACAATGGGACCCTCGGGGCCGGCCTTGTTTAGAGCCCATTGTAGGGCACTTTCAATATCGGGCTCGCCGTTATAAACTTGCTCCGAGTTCTTGACGATGCCACGACCAATGTCAGCTCCATAACTGGCAGGCGCCGGTTCAGGATCACTGGGTCCAGGGGCGAATTCGACATAGGCGAGGTTGTCTTGAGGTTGCACAACCTTCTCGATGACCTGGCTAAAAGGCTTATTCTTGCTCGAAGACATGCCCATGATCCAGGTTACGGGTTCGTTCTCTTTCCGAACTCGCTTACGGACATGGCCGACAAGAGCTTCAATACCCAGCATGTTGTGTGCTCCGTCGACCAAGATTTCGCGTGGCGTCTGGTTTGCATCTCCAGTGACCACAGTAACCTTCTCCATTCGACCGGGAGGAAACGGGTCGGTTTCCAGAAGCTTGTCCAGGTTGATCTCCTTTTGAGGGAACATTTGTCGGAACGCCAGGGCCGCACAGAGGAGGTTCTGGATCTGGTAGCTTTCAAGTTTCCATTTTTCGTTGGTCAAGGTTGTCAAGAAGGGCTCACCCTTCCAGGTCAAGATCAAGTCGGTGCCAACAGAGCGGGCGTGTTCGCGGAGTACACGTATGACAGAGGGCGGGTTCGTGTGGTCAACAATGCAGGGCACGCCGGCTCTCATGATGCCGGCCTTGACACGAGCAATTTTCTCGATTGTATGTCCCAGGTACTCTTGGTGATCGAGACCGATCTTGGAGATGACGGTAACAGCCTTGCGCTTCATGATGTTGGTGGCATCGGTTTCGCCGCCCATGCCAACCTCAACGATGCCATAAGGGACATGCATCTTGTTGAAGACGCGGAAGGCGGTTGCGGTCTCGAGCTCAAAAGGGGGAAGGGTTTCGGGGTCTTCGCCATGAGCAAGCTTCCAGCCATTGGAGATGCGGTTCCATTTGGCCTGTACATGCTCCGTCTCCATCTCATACATGCGGCGATTCACGTAGAAGTCGTTGATGAGAACGCCATTGTGCCGCTCTGGGAATGCCGGTGACGTGTAGCTCCCATACTTGAGGCCAGAAATCTTGAAGAGGCCGGCGATGAATGCGCAGATGGAGCCCTTGCCATTGGTGCCGCCAACGTGGACGCCCTGCCATTCCTGCTTGTCCGGTACGAGGCGGACCATACGATCCAGGCCGAGGCGGATGTCGCGATGGCCGGCCTGCCTCTTGCTGGCAAGGACGCGGTAGACGCGGTTAAGGGCCAGCTGTATGTCATGAGAGGACGACATGGTGATGGGGCAGCATCTCACTCAGCCCAACCGGGGCGGGTTGCGTTGTGGTTGAAGTACAGGAAACCGGCGCCGGTTCAGACACGGCGCACTCACGCAAGCACTCAAGCACGCAAGCTCGCACGCTCGGCCGCAGACACGATCAGTGAATCGAGGAGCCCTGTTTACCCGAGGATCGACGTCGTTGCTCCCTCGACACAATTGGGCGGAGGCTGTGGGCGGTGGATGGAGTAAGACGGGAACTCACTCATGAATCCAATTCGAGGCCATCAATTTTCATGGCTGATAGTGAGCCGTCGTCAATGAACAGCCACAACGCTGGAGAGTTGAGCCAGGGGAGGAGCCACAGCCTCAGCCACATCGCCTGTAAAGATTAAGTTACTGAGTAAGTTCCTATACGGTAGCGCTCTAAACTAGTCCTCTTCCAGGTGGTCTTTCCAACCCTGCGGGTGGTCCTAATGTTCGACTCTATGTAGCCAAATACGAGAAAATTCTCACAGCCCTCTCCTTACTCCATACATACTCCATACTCCATACAGATTACACGCGCTTTCATCATCGCAGTCACACTCAAAGCCACAGCGGCGCGTCCTCACTTGTCGGCGAGCACCAAAACGCGCACGCATCCTTAGCCTTTCACAGACATCCTACGCGCATCAGCCGTCCCTGCTGGTCTTTGCTCGGCCGCCAGTCCTACTACGGTTGCATCTTTGTTTCCCCTTCAACTCCCCCAGGACCCTGCGAGAAAACCACCAAGCCTTTTTGCCGCGCGCCCTCTCTTTACGCGCCATCACATATACCACAGAAGCCGACTGTACACATAATTACCGACAAGGCGCCATCCTCTGCATTTTTTCGTCTCCACGCCACCCAGTTGTCCGTCCGACTGTGCACGCACCATCCGCTTTCCGTCGCCGTCGCCGTCGCCGTCGCCGTTGCCCGTCACCGTGGACACCACTGGCCGCTTGCATCGTCATTCCGATTCCACGACACGACTGGCTGATTGGCGCCAACAGCCATCTCTGGCGAGGCTCGCTGCACCCTCCCATCTAATTCACTCATCAAAATGGGTCTTCCGTAAGTAAATGCCGTCTCTTCGTGTCTCGTGCAGTTGTGCGATCATGATGGAGGTCAAGTCGCCCAGTTGCACAGCTCTGTCGCATCCCTCCAGGCAACATCGCCGGTCATGGCGTCGAGTTGATTTTGCCATCATGTTCCATTTCAACATCGCAACGACCGGCTTAAATTCTACAAAAAACCAAAGCATAAACTAACTGAGGATGGCAATTCCAGTCTCTTTGTCGCACCCGTTCAATCGGATCTGCCGTCCAGGGCCGCAGATAAGATCAGCGCAACATCGCCTTCACCATCCATCATCCGCCGACCTATCCGGCACGACTCCCGCGACCGCCGCGCCGCGCTGCGACGCCACATTTCCATTCGTGACCGCGTCGACCCGAGCACTCTTCGACAAGCCAGCTTACCATCGAGTCGAGAGAATCGTATCCTTCCTGGTGTAGATGCAATCCTTTCCCCGAATCATGACCCCTCCGCTTCCGACCCTCCGCGGCGCTTCAGATCATTCCGCGAGGTTTTGAGAGATATGGCCAGAGGTGACGAACGACGTAGAGATAGAATCGAAGACCAGATGAACTCCTGGTTGGGCCCTGGCTTCCAAGACGAACCAGAGGATGAGCAATTGAGCTTGTGGACGATGGAGCCGCGGCCCACCTACGCGCGCGCCCGGATAGTCAGTTGATACCTTGCAGCACCAAACTTCTTATCAGTGCGTAACTAACTTGTTTCATAGGTTGCAACGCTCGGACGTAACGAAGAAGGACCACGGACACGTCAACGGATATCACCACTTGTGAGGCAGTGGTCAGATCCTCGCCCCTCGGCCGGCCCTGTGGAGACTACTCGACGTCGACGGAACGAATCGCATGTCGCCACTTCAGAAGGCCCTACCGAGGCGACAGAGCGAGAGCGTCGCCGCAACGCCGTGCTAGATCGTATCCGTGCAGTTGATGGCCTCGGGGACCGCGACCGAAGCGTTAGTCCCGAAGGCTGGGATTTTGGCCCCTCAGGATGGGATACCCTTCTATCGACCCTGACACCCGATCCACAGCCGCCCAGCGCCGGTTCGTCGTTTGCATCTACTGTTGCTTCCCAAAGCGCTGGCGTCTCATCGCGTACCTCTCTCACCGGACCGGACGCTATTATTGAGGATGGCCCTGTTGATCCGGCATGTGAGTCTGGGTGTGAGAACTCTGACACGGAGGAACCGGAGAATCTCCGCAGCGACACCGTGGCTGGCCGAGTCGCTCGAAGAGAGAGAGAGCGCTCAAGACGACAGGAGCGTCAAAGGAGATTCGGCACAGACTTCATGCGCGAATACGGCCGAAGTCGACCTTCTGATAGCTCTGCTAGCGGCTCACTTGGTTTGCCGCGTAATAGACCGACGCAGTCAGAGGGGATGGACCCTGATCGGTCTGGCCCCGGGGTTCGCGATGCTGCAAGTAGTGATGGCCAGCAGGATGTCGCAGAAGACGAAGAGGGGATACCCCTAACTCGGCTGCACGGATTGCGCAACGGGTGGGTTGGACAGTTGTCAGTGGGCACCCCAGAAGACGAACAAGGCTCGGAGCGGCAGGGGCTCGACCGGGAAGACTCTGCAACGTCCGGACAGAATACGTCGCTTGGTGAAGACGACTGGTCCGGCATGCAGCGCATTGTGCGTAGCCTTGCTCGTCGGGAGGACATTCCAGACGAATGGTGGGCTGAGGCGGGCCTCAGCAGAACCCTTCCTCACGACAACACGGAATAGTGGAACGACCTAGAGCCTAGCGGGTGCTTTGGATTTTGCTTTACATGCAATGAGCGAGAAGAAAAAAACAGACATGTTAGTGAGCGGATGATGGACTATACCACATGTAACTTATAGTAATGTTATCGTCTCTCCGGTATAATACCCGGTAAGTAGACGGACACCCCTTTGGGTTACCTTCGTGTAAACGACGTGTTAGAGAGCGACCAGCAAAGCGAATACCAGAGACGAGAATCATATCATGACTAGCAGCGCTCGTCTGCAAGCACGGGCAGTAGTTGATGGCTTTGGGTACGAAGTACGTATGGGAACACATGCCTATGTCTCAGCTCGCACTGAAGTCTTTCCAGCTCTTCTTCCATGCGACCAGCAGACACCCTGGCCCCAGAGCGGGGATGACTGTGGCTCGGGCGAACTACTGTATTCAAGTTATTGTACCTAGGAGGCTAGGACGTACATAGTAGTCATCGGAACGGATGCGTGCAGCAGAGATTTGTTCAATGCAACAGATTTGTCACAGGCGGGCGCAATGGCTGCTCTCTGGCTCCAGCACTGACCTTTTGGAACGAGACACCGTCATCTCGGGTCAGGCCTGGGGCTGCCTGGGATGAACGACAGCACGCCATGGCGTAAGCTGCCCGCCGCTGATCCAGTTTGGCTTAGCCCTGCACTTTTGAGGGGGGGGAATTTGCCGGGATGAGGCAGGGTTGTGGTGATCGCAAGGAAGCTGTGGAGCGACAGTTGTGAGCTGGGCGGACGACGATCAATCAGACCAGGCGAAGCCAGTCCGGCCGGCTAGGCCAGCGGATGTTTACACACGCCTGCTGTTACAAAACCAAGCAGCAATACCCACGCCAGTGCATGAGGCGTGCGTGACATGCAGACGCCATGAAAGCTCGGCTCATATCAATTGCCAATCTGTCCCTGTTTCTTTTGTTCAGCTTGGGCAACACCATGGCGAGACACGTGGATGAAATCCGGGGAGACTGTCTTGCGCACGATGATCCAAAGGATGACGGGAAATGGGCATGCTGGCATGGTAAGACAGCAAGCTGACTAGGCCTGGCTGACCAAGAATGGCAACAAGGGGCAGAATGCCTGATCCTCTAGGAGGTGCACAACTGAATTACCTTGCCTACCCACCAGAGAGGGGGAAACAGAAGAGAAGATATCGTAGCAAGTCTCGCCCTGGAAATACTGATCGCAACCCGCCAACAGAGTTCTCGAATCTCATAGCCTTGTGGGGGAGTCAACCTGGACGCCTGGGCATAAATGACAGGGGAGCCTAGGTACCTTGGGTGTAGTGGGGGGCAGCCCCGGCGTGTTTTAGTGCATGAATCGGGGCGTCCTGAAGCGTCTCTGGGTGACGTCCCCTGCTAGCTACAGCGGTTGGAAGCCCTGAAAGCCCGGGCTGGAAGCGCCTGCAACACCACAATTCAGCGGGCACACTGCAAGCGCCCACGGTGCCCCCCCCCTCCCCCCCGGCCGCTAATAGAATACCTGCCCGCCTGGAATAGAATAGATGCCCGCTTGCCCGCCCAGCGGCAGCCACACCACACACGTTCCGAGTTGGGTTGCGAGAAACAACAAGCTGATGGTGTTTCGGACCGCCTTGCCCATCTTGTACTCTTGCAAAGCACAGCAGCCTCTTGATCTTGATCCATTAGACGCTGGCCTTCCCGCGCGCCCCAGCAAGCCTCCAGCTCCCCTGCCTGCCACCTCGTTCGCTTTCCAGAGCTCTCACCGAGTACACACCACCCGCAACCTGGCTGGGTGGCTTTGTCCGCGCCTCAATCGTCCATCCTCGGAACCGAACCACCTTGCCTTGCCCGCCATCCCGTCCGCCCGTCTAGTCCCGCCCTCGATTCTCCGCAAGCGACGACAATACCGGCGACTGGGCCACTGCGACTGCAGCTCCCTCATTGCCTGCGGGCGCCTACAAGGCCGAGCCTGTGGCTCACATAGATGACTTTGCGGATGCGTCGTCTCCCCGCTGCTGCTGCCGCTGCTGCTGCCGCTGCTGCCCAACCACGAGCGCGACAACTGCCGACGACTCTGTCCCCGTCACTCGTTGCTCCAGCTTTTGCGGAGGCTTCCGCCTCGATACGGCGCCCAACGGCACCGGCGACGCCTAAAATATGCTCCCGGAGCGACAATACCACGTCAATGGCCGCCCCGCCGTAGTGGCCGCCCGCGAGAGGGCTCCCGTGCCCGGCTCGCCCTCCCGCAAGGACAAGCTTCGGGAGAGCTCTGCCCTGCAGGATCCGGGGCTTAAAGACTACGTGCGTACTCTACATACATGCACGGGCAATTTCTCCTCCCCTCTCTTTCTCTCCGCATTGAACATGTTAGTGAAGGGAGACGGCTGGGTGTGGATTAGGGCTGGGCAGATGTGCGGAATGCTAACAGACATGTGGAATCTGTAGCGCCTAGGTGAATGCCTCGGCAAGGGAGCCTTCGGATCCGTATACAAGGCCTTCAATTGGGGCACTGGCGAAGCTGTCGCCGTCAAGCAGATCAAGCTCGCCGACCTGCCCAAAAGCGAGCTTCGTATGATCGAGGTTAGTCAATTTGACAACCATCCCGCTATGAATGATTGACTACTAACCATGAGCCACGCTATAGAGTGAAATCGATCTGCTCAAGAATCTCCATGTAAGTGACGAGCTACCTTGGTATCAAGACTCTTCCCACTAACAGCCGACGCAAGCATGACAATATTGTCAAGTACCTTGGCTTCGTCAAGTCGGTCGATTGCTTGAACATCATCCTGGAGTACCATCCCCATGCACAGCGCTATCTCATCAAATCGCTAATCGGCTTAGATATTGCGAAAACGGTTCCCTCCACTCAATATGCAAGGCCTATGGCAAGTTTCCCGAGAATCTTGTCGGCGTCTACATGACCCAAGTTCTTCAGGGCCTGCACTACCTCCACGACCAGGGTGTCATCCACCGCGACATCAAAGGAGCCAACATTCTCACTACCAAAGACGGCACGGTCAAGCTGGCCGATTTCGGCGTATCGACGAGCACTCTTGCCGGAGGCCAGGACAAGGAGGCTCAAGTGGTCGGAACCCCTTACTGGATGGCTCCTGAAATAATCCAGCTCTCAGGTGCCAGCTCTGCTTCGGACATTTGGAGTGTTGGCTGTACGGTGATTGAGCTACTCCAGGGCAGGCCGCCGTACCACAATCTAGCTGCCATACCTGCCCTGTTCGCCATTGTAAACGATGATCACCCTCCATTACCGGAAGGCATCTCTGCGGTTAGTTTGCAGAAACAATGACGTTCAATCTGGTCTTCATTCTGACTTTCGTCCCAAGGCCGCCAGAGACTTTTTAATGCAATGCTTTCAGAAGGATCCAAACCTCAGAGTATCAGCTCGAAAGCTGTTGCGCCATGCTTGGATCACGGGGTGCCGTCGAGCCGAGGCACCCGTCTCAAAGACACCCGCCAACTTCACCCAGGCAGTTGAAGAGGTCAAGCAATGGAACAAGGCTTTGAAGTCATCCGAATCGTCCCTGCGAGCTTCTATAGGTTCCGAAACTAGCTCGTCATCCCGCTACATGAATGGTGGGACACCGGCCAAAGGCGCTTTGAATCTTGCCAAACCCAGACCCGGCGCTGAAGCTTTCAGTAAGCCTGAACTTGCAGGTACGTAAAGTAGAGGGCATTGTAGTGCCCCTGAATCATCTGTCTGGTCAATGCTCCCATCTAGATTCCAAGGCCAGACGCTCCAAGAGCAGACTAACTTTGAACGCAGACGACGACAATTGGGACGACGATTTCGCGACGGCCATATCACCCAGCGCGTTGCAGCTATCACATCTCAAGCCTCAAGACAACTTCGGAGGCCTTCTGTCAAGCGATCGGCTCAAAGCATTTGCGTCTGTGAATGAGGGGAAGATTTACGGCGACAACTACGACGAGGACTTCGAGGGGGAGCTGATGACCATCAAAGGGCCCCGTCACTGGCAAGACAGCGATCTTCAGGATCAAACTATCCGACCAACTCCCCCCCGAAAGGCAGAAGAGTCATCATCAACACCTAAGTCGCATCAAAGGACTAAATCAAGTTCGAGCAGAACGGGTGGCGTTTCCGGTCACGGACGAGTCAAGTCTCCCCCGAAACCGCACTTTGGCAACAAGTTTGAGCTGCCATCACGACCGGACCTTGTTTATAGAGAGCACAGCGTAGAGGACTTTTCGGACCTGTTTGTGGATAATGATAATGTCTTCAACCACAGGGTAAACCAGGCCGTTAAGAAGGTATGTCATGTTCTCTTGCCTTCACCAACAGTTTTCAATCTGCTAACACACGGGTTGCACTCTCTCTAGGTCAACCGACAGAGCGATGCGCCTCAGCTATTCCATCCCTCAGATTTGACGAGCCTCCCGAGATCTATGCAAGGGCCTTTTAGCGGCAGCATGAAGAAGAAGGCTGCCTCGCGGCCATCCGTCCTACCTGACCGACCGATGCGGCGTGCCCGCTCCTCTATCGAGATACAAAAGTTCGCCGAAAACGACGACGAGGACTTTAGCGACATCTTCGGACCTGGAGAGATTATTGCTGAGAAGGAGGACAGCGAGCGTGGATCCGAGGATGGCGGATTGATGCTTCTGTCCAGGGTCTCGAGTAATTCCTGGCTCGGAGACGACGACGATGAAGACGACCCCTTCGCGTCTATGGATCCTGGGTGGGACGAGATGGATTTGGAAGCAAACATTGCCAGGGACCGGCATGCAAGGCTAGCAGAACGAGTCGAGGGCTTGGTGCGCTCTATGAAGGCGAGCGAGGGCGACGACATGCTCGCCGAGTACTCTGAAGATTTGGTATGTTTCAAGCGCGCTGTGCACCATGCTGTTTCAGTCTTGGCTAACAGTCTGCAGCTCGCATTACTATGGGAGAACAGCGAGGTGAAAAATCTCATTATAAGTGCCCACGGCTTATTACCCATTCTGGAGATACTGGAGCCTTGTACTGTCAAGAGTCGGCAGTACATGATTCTGCAGCTGCTCAAGGTGGTGAATGCGGTAGGTCCCAATCTACACTCGACAAAGAAGTGACCCTGCTAACCTCTTGGAAGATTATACTCGACGACGTTGAGATTCAAGAAAACCTGTGTTTTGTTGGCGGCATTCCCATCATCACCAAGTTTGCGGCCAGGCAGTACTCAAACGAGATCCGTCTCGAGGCAGCCGCCTTTGTTCGCCAAATGTACCAAACGTCGACCTTGACCCTTCAGATGTTCGTCTCAGCGGGCGGTCTCAACGTGTTGGTAGAGTTCCTCGATGAGGACTATGACAGTGCCCGGGACCTTGTCCTTATTGGAGTCAACGGTATCTGGAACGTCTTTGAACTACAAGGCCCAACACCCAAGAACGACTTTTGCCGCATCTTCTCGCGGAGCAAGATTCTATACCCCCTAGCATTGGTGCTCCACAGGGTCCTCGATGAGGAGGGCGAGGACGAGTTGGACGAGCTCATCGAGGGACGAATCGTCAACATTTTTTACTTATTCAGTCAAGCCGAGAACTACGTGAAGGAGGTCGTCGCCGATCGGCAAGTTCTGAAGAGCGTGCTCAAGGACCTCCGCCGCATGAGACCCGTCCACCAGATCACGATGCTCAAATTTATCAAGAACCTCTCTATGCTGTCGACTACTATCGAGACGCTCCACTCGGCCGACGCCATCGAGTTCCTCATTGACCTACTCAGTTACAGCATGAGAAAAGGCCATACGCACTTTCGCGAAATATGCAATCAAGTCCTCAATACCCTCTTCAACCTCTGCCGTCTCAGCAAGGAGCGTCAGGAAGATGCTGCTGTTGGAGGCATCATTCCTCTACTCATGCGAATCATGCAAACGGACCGCCCGCCAAAGGAATTTGCACTCCCGATTCTATGCGACATGGCCCACTCAGGCTCCAAGGGTCGCCGCTATCTTTGGCAGAACAAGGGACTCGATTTCTTCGTTTCCCTTTTGACGGACCAGTACTGGCAGGTGACGGCTCTCGATGCGCTTCTCGTCTGGCTACAGGAGGAGACGGCCAACGTGGAGAGCCACTTGGTCGACGGCAACTTCACGCGCGCAATCGTGAGCTGCTTTAGTACCAACAGAGTCAATGCGTTTGATTCAAACCTGCTTGAGCCGCTGCTCAGGTTGTTGCGCTTGAGCCCATCTGTCGCGGCGTCGCTGGCGAAGCCCGAGATGTTTGCGGGGATTGCTCAACGGCTCAACCATAAGAAAGCCGTGGTACGACTGAACCTACTGAGGTTGGTGAGGAACATTATGGATGCTTGCGAACCCGGGCTGGGCAACGGCGATGGCGCGAGGTCCCTCAACAATTCGCAGGTGCGCTCGCTCATGGGCACGATACAGATGCTTGCCGAAAAGGACTCGGCCGTGCTGGTCCGGAACCTGGCATCCGAATTGGTAAGGTCCAATATTGAGAGCGGAGACATGGTGCTCGAAGGCATGCCCAGCTCGGCCTCGAGCTCGAGCTCCTCGCGGCGCCCGGTGTCAAGACGAAACACTAGCTACACACCACCCGGCCACCAGGCGCCCATATCAGTCCCGCAGACACCTACGAATAGAAACAGGCCCAGCATGGCGGGCAACGCATACATCGAAGTTGCAGCCAGCCCACGCCGCACCGCGGCACTCGAGCGCGAGGGCATCTTCTACCGGCCTCGGAGCAGAGACGGCCCCACGGGCATCCCGAGACGTATCAGCGGAGAGTCCATCTCCCTCAGCAATACCCCCGGCAAGAGCCGCCTACCGCGAACGGCAATGGGCGGTACTGCCGCCATGGGGATGAGCATGGGCATGGGCATGGGCGTGGGCATGGGCATGGGCGTGAGCAGCCGAGCTCAGGGATCGAGGAGCGATCTATCGCCCATGGTGGTCCGCAGCGAGAGCAGCCTCAGCAACAAGGAGAACTCTGGGCGGGCTCCGGGGAGTCGGGATGGCCCGACGGGCGCCGGTCTAGGCTTGGGCCTCGCAGGGGTCGCTGCCCCAGGCGTAGGTTTAGGCGTAGGCGTGGGCGTTCCCAGCAAGAGACGGGGCCGTGCGCCAAGTGAGATCAAGTGGTCCTGATGGATCGAGGGCAAAAGAGGGCGGTTTGCCCGGGCCTGGCAGGGACGCAACCGGCCCAGGACAAGACCTAATTACTAGATACGAGAAGGAGCCAGGAACATTATACAAGAGCTTCGGGATAGGGAGAATGCAGCGTCCGATTGGTTCTTCGCTCCTGGGGAGCTTGCAGGCATGGAATCAGACGAGGCTTTCCTCTATTTTCTTCTCTCGCTTCCTTCTCCCTTCTCGCCTTTGGGAGAGAGAGAAAGAGAGAGAGAGTAGGGTCAGGATGAAGAGACGAGCCGCTGCATAAATTCGCAGAGTCCACCAAACGTCGTCACGGTTGGGCGCTTGTTGGCTTGGGAATGACATAACCTACCTACCTACATATACGTAGCACGAGACAAAGAAAACATGCCAGTAATGGGAACGCGTGGCGCAGTTAGACGAGATATAGCATGGCAAGCAATTGCATCCGTTGCACAAACAACTCTTGTGCCTTCCTTGCTACTGCCATCTCGGTGAACATCACGTATCTACACACGGGTCCATTCGCTCTGCACCAGCCCATCACCACACCAGGGAGCATACAGATTGCATGGTGCACGGGTTTTCAGGACCGAGACGGTTTGATAAATGGGCAAACAATGTGCATTGTGCCAGTTTCTTAAGCTATCTATAGAACCCATCATTTGCTTCCGCCTCTTCCAAATAAGCAAGTCGTGGTCCCATCAACAAACGGCATCTCCTCCGTGCGCCAATCAAGCCCACAGCTTCAAGAAAGAGTGAAAGAAAGAGGCCATAGCCAATGAAGGGAGTTTCGAAGAACGCAAATGTCGAATTTGCTAAGACATGGAGCTCCCTTTGGGACCTTTGGCCGTGAGCAAACAGAACACCAAGGGCCTGGCCAATAGCCTACCAGAGACTTTAAGCCAGAGACACCTTTCCCTCCCGTCACAATTTTTTTTATCCTTATTGGTATCAAGATTCATTGCCCACTCGAATACCAGTTTTCCCGCCTGGGCGGGGACAAGATGTTCCCTGGGTGCTTCCTTCTCTCAATGTCATAGCCACGTGTAAATAGTGTAAGGGAGAGACGGCGAAGTGAATTATAAAACTTCTGTATGTTGCAAGGAGACAGCGAGAAGAAGGAAAAAAGGTTAAGACATAAATGCACCCCACGCAGAAGGTGACAACTCCCCAACACAAGACAAAATCCGTTGAATGCAAACAGCCCGTCCAAGCAGTCATATGAATGTTAGAAAGAGAAAGGGAATCAGTCCGGGCGCATAAGTCGTGAGAGTAGAAGTCAATGTAGTAGAGAATACAGCGTCACCCTTAGGCAGTAGGAGCGCCCTTGGTGAGCACCAGTCTAGGTGCCTTGCGCTGACCATCAAAAGACTCCTGCGCCTTGGCTGCTCGCAGAGCGCCATTCTTGAAGACATTCGCAAACGAACTGTTCTCGCTCTCTCCACCGGAAGCAATGCTGTCGACGCTCTTGCGAGCCTTCTGGCGCGAGCCTGGCCGATCCGAGCCAATGGCTCCCCAGCTGCCACTGGCAGACGTTTGCGAGCTGGTGCACTCCATTTCGCCAACCAGGCTCCCGGAACCACTGCGTCCAGAGTCGGATTCGTTATCGGTAATGGGAGAGATGGACTCCTCCGCCGTCTCAGAGACTGGGCTCATGCTGCCGCAGGAGCTGCCGGTCCCCTTGCGGCGCACCAAACCCGCGCGGACCAGGTTGTGAACCGCAGATCGTCTGGTACGGGCGGCAAAGTTCTTGCTGCCTTCGTGCTTGGCAGTAGGCTTGGACCTGAGCTCATCCAGGGAAGGGGGCCCACGAGGTTGACGAACGGGATGCTCGCCAGCGCGGGCTTGACCGGGGCCATAACCTCCGGTCAAGGGAGTCTGGGGGAAGGTTGCAGTCTTGGGCCCAGCCGACTTGGGAGGCTCGTTGGTGGCGGCACCAGTCGCCAGAGCACCGTTAACAGGGGCCAGCGATGATGCCTTCTTGTGTCCCCGTCTAAACGCATTGGCCGATGGGGGAGGGAGCGGGGTTACTTCCGAGGGAGACTCGTAGCGCTTTGGGGGTGTGTTGCTGCGGAAAGTGGACTGATTCTCGACAGGCGGCGAAACCTGGACCGAGGGGGTTCCGTGCTGGTGTTGGTTGTTGTTGTGGTGGTGCTGCTGCTGCTGCTGGAAGCTGTTGAAGCCGGGAGTGGAGGGCTGCTCGGCGTAGGGAGAAGTCATCTGAGCGGCAACCGAGTTGTCGACGTAGTACTGGCCCGTCATGGGGTTGTAGTACACCTGCTGTTGGCTTTGCTGGGCCTGCTGGATCTGCTGGGCCTGCTGAGCCTGTTGGGTCAGGGCAGCCTGAACACCGAGCTGCTGCTGCATGTTGCTGAGTCGCTGCTGCTGCTCGTAGAGAGCCATCTGCTGGCTGGTGAACTGTGAACCGTTGAGGTTCAGCTGCTGGAACTGTTGAGCAGCGGCCTGAACACTTCTGAGCTGCTGCTGAAGTCTTTGCTGCTGCTGAGCCAAGTACATGTTTGTGGCCACGAGCTGAGCGTACAGGTTGGGATCCATGTGCTCCTGAGCTTGTTCATCGAGGGGGAGCTCAGGAGGCGCCAAAACCTGCTCAACCGTGTATTGCTGACCCATCATCGAGTTGTAGCTGTTGTTGTGGTTGCCATATTGAGGAAAGGCCGTCTTCGGGGCATTGTGAATATTGTCCTGGCCCATACCGTAGGC
This sequence comes from Pseudonectria foliicola, assembly GCA_003693505.1. NCBI lineage: Eukaryota > Fungi > Ascomycota > Sordariomycetes > Hypocreales > Nectriaceae > Pseudonectria > Pseudonectria foliicola. The sequence continues at coordinate 236,122 of QUZD01000109.1, forward strand.
ATTTCCAGCCATGGTGTTACGTGCGTACTGCTGGGTGGGGCCAGATGTGGTAGGCGAGTTGGGCCCGAAAGAAGCAGCGCTGGCAGACTTGGGAGCCGTTCTAAGGCCAGCAAGCAGGTGTGAGCGGCTGGTGCGAGGGGTAGGCACGCCGGTATCCTTGTCGGAGCTCTGCTTGATGGCATCGAACGACAGAGGCTTGACGTTTTGACCGCCTCGTCGGGCAGCTAGACCCCCTGCGGGGAGGGGTAGGCCGTTGGGCGACGCGAAGCTGTTGGACGACATTTGAGCAAGACCGCCTGCGTCCATTGGCTCAAGATTTATCACGAAGATTAGTTGTCTGAATTCGGTCAGGGAGGACTAAAGAATGTCGGTCGACGAGTTCTCGCAATCAAGTGTACGAGATGGTTGACGAATTACTGACTCTGACAAGTCAGAGTAGGCAAATTATGTGGTGATGGTATCTCGGTCGAATCGATCGGCCGTTGATGAGTGCTCGTTTAGAAAGAAAGAGCAGAGATGGAAGAGTGCGAAGCGAGTCCAGACCAAAAGATCAAGAGAATCCAAGAAGACGTAGGGCTTTCGAAAGGGGAGAAAAAGCTCAGTGGCTATGTGGAGGCGTGGAGGATTAAAATGCCCGAGTAATGGATGCAAGACGAAAAAAGGCGGACCGGCGATGAATGAGCGAGCGAGTGCTTGACGCAGACGATGAAGAGAGCAAAGAAGTTGCAAGAACGATGGTCGCTGTGGACAGAAGATATAGTCGAGTGGCGAGACGCTGATGCAGGCAGTGCTGAGCTTGAGGGTTTTCCAGGCCGGCAGGGACAAAGGCAGGAGAAAGGAAGAATGTGCGCGTAGTGGGTCGGCTTTCACTTCTCCAAAGATTAAAGCGGACGGGAAGCAGATCCAGAAGGCTGTTTCCGAGAGGTTGGCTAGACACGCGCAGCAAAAGCGACGGCACGTCTGGGATGGTTCCAAAGAAGGAGACGGAAATCGGGTGGTGACGCAAATGCACAAGACTCAACAGGCGAGCGACAGGTCGGCAGCGCTGATGCTGTCCAAAAAAAACCAAGAAAAAAAAGATTTCGTCCGGGAACGAGCTCGAGGACCTTGCTGTGAAAGAGCCCTTTTCTTCTACTTCTTCTTCTTCTTCTTTGTTTCGGTGTGTTGTCGAGGCCGTCGATGGAAAACGACGATCCGGATGGAAAGTAGGAAGAAGAAAAAAGGTTGTCGGGCGGCGGTGGAATGGCGCGCAGGGCGTGGAACGAAGCAGAAAAAAAGAAGAAGCAAGAAGAAAAATAACAAGACGATGGAATAGAGTACAGTTATTAATCGACACAAGTATCGAGGTCACCAGCAGATGCGCCTTCCAGGACTTGGGAGCTGGGATTTGTTGTTGATTCGTAGTTCGCTTGGGGGATTTCCGATGGTTGGTTCTCGAGCGGCGGGCGAGTGGACGCTGAGCAGGCTGAGCTGAGCTGAGCTGTCAGGGCTTGGTGGAGGCCAATGGGGACGGAGCGGCTCGGGTAAACGAGAACGCGTGTACGCGAGAACGCAGCGATGGCAACGGAGAAGAGGAGAGGAAAGAGAGAGTGAGAGCGGGCGGGGGAGATGGAAGAGAAGGAGGAAGGAGGAAAGGGCGATGTGGTAGGTAGAAAGGGGGAGGAAGGCAAGCAAAGCGGTGGAACAGGAAGGAGGAGGAGGAAGAGGAGGAGGAGGAATGGAATAGCAGACGACGGGAAGTGGAAAACTAAGGTAGAAAGTACAGTGGAAAGTGGAAAGAGACGGCGTGGGCGTGGGGCGTGCAGCGTGGAGCGTGCAGCGTGAAGCGTGGGCGGACGGACAGACGGACAGACGGACAGACAGACAGACAGACAGACAGACAGGCACAGCACACACTACGCACTACGCACTACGCACTACGCCAGTACCACCAAAGCGTCTTCATCTCGCAGCAAAAGTGCAGCAGAAGCACAGCAAAGCACAGCACAGCACAATAAAGCACAGCGCAGGGCGGCAGGAAGGAGCCTCCACCTTGGAGCCGTCCTGCCGTCCGATGGAACCGTTCAAGCCAGGCAATCTGTATCCGCAGGTACAGAGGAGACGGCGGGTTTCTGCCTGCCCATCTAGTACTCCGTGCAAAACATCTGTCCAAGCCACGCACCAGGCAGGCGTGCCACAGGTACCGTACTGTGCAGCACCATCCACCCGGTGCTCCGAGTCAGGCCGCACCCAGTGACCCAGCGGCTTGGTTCAAGGAGCACAGTGCGGGCTTGGCTTGATAGGTACATCATACGTGCATGCAAGCCTCTGGCAAGCCTAGCAAGGCAAGCTGGCAGCCCACTCATTCACTCACTCACTCACTCACTTACTTCGTCCACTTCATCCACTTCGCACTCACCTGAGGGGCAATCAATGGAACTTGTAGCAAGCGGGTCTCGGCGACCTCAGCGATTTTAGCGATGCTGGTGCTGGTGCTGGTGCTGATGCTGATTCTTGCTCGGCAGGCAAAGCCCTCAGTGTGGGTGCTGGAGAGGCAAGGCACAAGGTGGAAGCATGCAAGCGAGATGTACAGAACACATTAGCTTCTCTCGACGCCTCTCTCCCTCTTCTGTTCTTGGGCGCCAGCTCTTAGCGCTGGCGATGGCTTGTGTGCGAACTACCTAGGTACCTAAGGTAAGGTACCTACAAAGCGACCCCGAGTTGGAGCCCAATGATTGGCCTTGCCGAATGAACCGCGTTGAAAAGCCCTCAGCTCGCTCAGTGACGGATCCCTTTGGAGGGGAAAAACAAGCCAATCACAAGCAGGTAGCCAGCCGTCATCTTGTTCCAGTAGCGCGTGACAGCCCCCAGAGGGCTCCCCAAATAGGGCCCTGGCAAGCCTGGCAAGCCTGGCAACCACTGGAAACGACGGAGAGACGGAGAGACGGAGACTACGGGGAGGGAGGACAGCTACGCGCATGCGCTAGCAAAGCCCCTGGGCGCGTTGTAACACTGGCAGCCAGCAGCCCCCCAGAGGATCCCAGCAGGCCCCCAGCACTGTCCCTCGTGAGTGGCCAGTTGCGTTATCTTGGCCAGGCGCTGGCATCCATCCATCCATCCCATCCATCC